>OY978216.1:14567675-15012675 GCA_963854785.1 Vaccinium vitis-idaea | reverse complement strand
AGGTCGGCAGAAGTTGTGTCGGTTTGGAGCTCTATAAATAGAGCCAAGTTGTGGTCATTTAGTGTTGACTTGGAAAAGTCTTGTACCACCTTTCCATATAATAAGAAAGCTATCATTTCAAACCTCCCACTTTCGTACTACTTCCCTCACAGACAAAACAATCAATAAGTGAAGTCTCCACTAGCCTGTCATTTAAACACCTTATTACACCTCTAGTCCCTCCTTTACCAACAACTATAATTTACTCCCTAACTTTCTTTCTAAATATCTTCTTGCACCCCAACAATTTTGGTATCAGAGCAGGAACCCCAAACAAATCCTTGTCCTCCTTATTCACCTATCACTCACATGGAAGCCAACTCCTCCACTTTCAACTATGCACAAACTCTCATCCCTATATTTGAGGGAGAGAACTATGAATATTGGAGTATTCAAATGAAGACTGTATTCATCTCACAAGATTTGTGGGATCTTGTTGAAAGCGGATACGAGGCACCATCAAATGACGAAGAAGAAGCAACTTGAACGGAAGCAAGGAAGAAGAAGTTCAAGGAGAACAAGAAGAGAGATGCATTGGCTCTACTTAACATTCAACGTGGGGTAAGCAAATCGATCTTTCCAAGAATTTTGGGTTCAAAAACTTCAAAAGAAGCATGGGAGACACTAAAGTTGAATATCAAGGTTATGATAAGATTATCTCCATTAAACTTCAAACATTTTGGAGAGATTTTGATAATCTAGCAATGAAGGAAAATCAATCCGTTCAAACATTCTTTTCCCGAGTTGCTGGGATTGTCAATCAAATTCGAAGTTATGGAGATACCCTTACGGACAAAAGAATTGTCGAAAAAGTTTTAAGAAGTTTGCCTCCAAAGTTTGAGCATATTGTTGCCGCTATCGAAGAATCCAAGGATTTATCTAAACTTACTCGACATGAACTAATGAGTTCTCTCGAGGCACATGAACAAAGAATGAGCAGGTTCACAAATCAATCCTTGGAGCAAGTATTTCAAAGCAAAATCTACTTTGGAGGAAAGAATCAAGCAAATCAAGAGAATAGCTCATCTCGAGGAGGAGGCATGAAAGGACGTGGAGGTCAAAATGCCTAGAACAAGGGAAAAGGATACGACAATCAAAGGAATACCAATGGCGGTAACTCTAACTCTTCTTGCATTATTTGCAAAAAAACAAATCATGCATCCAAAGATTGCAGATTTAAATGCAAGAGATGCATCCAAAGATTGCAGATTTAAATGCAAGAGATGCAAAGTTCCCAATCATTCCGATCGTGATTGTTGGTTCAATTATGAAAAAAACAAAGCTAATTTTTCGGAAGAAAATGAAGCAGAACAATTATTCTCTTGCATGAATGCTCAAGAAGAATCAGATAACATTTGGTACTTGAATAGTGGATGCAGTAGTCATATGACAGGTGATCGTAAAAAGTTTGTGCAGCTTGACGATAAAGTCTCTTCTCAAGTAAAGCTGGGAGATGGAAAGCTGCAAAATGTTGAAGGAAAAGGAGTTATCGTCGTCTACACAAAGGGAGGTGACAAAAGATTAATTTCTGATGTCCTTTATGTTCCCGGACTTACTCAAAATTTACTAAGTGTGGGGCAATTATTGCAAAAGGATTATGCACTTAAATTTGATAATGGTGAGTGCATAACTATTGACAAAAAGAAAAATTTTACGGTGGCCAAAGTCAAAATGACTCCAAATAAAATTTTCCCATTAATGATGCCACTTAATGAAAATTTTGCCCTTAAAGGAGAAAAAGTTGATGACTCATATTTGTGGCATCTAAGATATGGCCACTTAAATTACAAGGGCATGAGATTGCTAAAGGAGAAAAATATGGTGAAAGGGCTACCAAATATTGATAAAATTGATAAAGTTTGTGAAGGGTGTATATATGGGAAAATGCATAGACTCCCATTTCCAAAGTTCGTTTGGAGAGCAAAAGCGCCTTTGGAATTAGTGCATTCTGATATTTTTGGCCCTACCAAAACACCATCTCTTGGAGGAAAAAGATATTTTCTCCTATTTGTTGATGATTATACAAGGATGATGTGGCTTTACATCCTTGAAAAGAAAATCAGAAGCCTTTCCTGTATTTCTCAAGTTTCAAGCCTTGGTGGAAAGAAAAAGTGGAAGACTAATAAAGACACTTCCGACGGATCACGGTGGTGAATACATCTACACTCCGTTCTTAGAGTATTGCAAGGAAAAAGGAATCAAGAGGCAGCTTACAGTCCGAAAAACACCTTAGCAAAATGGAGTAGTAGAGCGGAAGAACCGCACGATTGCAAAGATGGCACGAAGCATGCTCAAAGGCAAAGGCCTACCAAACACATTCTGGGCTGAAGCTGTCAACACTGCTGTGTTCATCCTCAACCGATCTCCCACAAAGGCGGTACGGAACAAAACGCCATATGAGGCATGGTATAAAGAGAAGCCACAGGTACATTTTCTCAAGATTTTTGGATGCATTGCATATGCGTTAGTTCCCTCAGAACAAAGGGAAAAATTTGATGAAAAAGGGTAGAAGTATATTTTCATTGGATATAGTGACGAGTCCAAAGGATATCGTCTCTATAATCCAAACACAAATAAATTTGTGGTTTCTTGAGATGTGATATTTGATGAAGCTGCTGCATGGAAATGGGAGGGCAATTCCTTCCAAAAGCAAAAGTTTTTTGAGCCTTTTGATGCAGGAGATGGGCAAGAAACTTTGACTCCAGACCCAAGTCCAAACCAAAGTCTGCAGGCCGGTCCAGAGAGCTCATCGGAGGATCTCAATCCAACAAGAAAGGTACGCTCCTTACGAGACATATATGACTCGTGTGATTTTGCCTTCTTCACTTGTGAACCACAAAACTTTGAAGAAGCTGCAAGTGAAGAAATATGGAAAAAAGCAATGGACGAGGAAATTGCAACTATCGAGAAAAATCACACATGGGATCTCGTGGAGCTGCCGAAAGATAAAGACGTAATTGGGCTCAAATGGGTCTATAAGACAAAATACAAAGAAGATGGATCAATTCAGAAACACAAAGCACGCTTAGTAGCAAAAGGCTACTCACAGCAGCCTGGAGTGGATTTCAATGAAACATTTGCTCCTGTCGCTCGCATGGAGACTATCAGAACAGTGCTTGCCTTGGCTGCACAGTACGAGCTTCCGGTGTACCAGCTCGATGTGAAATCAGCTTTTCTTAATGGAGAGCTTGAAGAAGAAGTTTATGTGGAGCAACCGCAAGGTTACATTGTGAAAGGAAAAGAAGACAAGGTGTACCGGCTTCGGAAGGCACTTTATGGCTTGAAGCAAGCACCTCGAGCGTGGAACAACAACATTGACAATTACTTCTGTCAAAGTGGTTTTGAAAGAAGCCGAAGTGAACCATCACTCTATGTCAAAAAAGGAGGTACGCAAGACTTTCTCATTGTCTGCTTATATGTTGATGATTTAATCTACACAGGCACCAATTCAGCGATGCTTGAAGAATTTAAAAAAGCCATGATGAAGGAGTACGAGATGACTGATTTCGGCCTCATGAGATATTTTCTCTGTATCCAAGTAAGGCAATCCAATGGAGAGATTTTCATCTCACAAGAAAAATATCTGGAAGATTTATTGAAGAAATTCCGCATGAGCAACTGCAAGCCAGTTTCTACTCCACTTTCTCTAAATGACAAGCTGCAGCTGAATGATGGAGTAGAGAAGATCGATGTTACGGCCTACCGAAAATTGGTTGGTTCTTTAAACTACCTCACTCATACAAGGCCATATATTGTATATTATGTGAATCTTATTTCTAGATTTATGCACAAGCCGAACAAGCTACACTATACTGCAGCAAAACGGATTCTGCGTTATCTTCAAGGGACGAAGAAACTCGGCATCAGATACACAAAAGAGAATGACAGCAAGCTTATCGGCTATACCGATAGCGATTGGGCTGGATCAATTGATGATCGAAAGAGCACGTCTGGCTACGTATTTTGCTTGGGATCCAACATTATCGCTTGGAGTTCTAAAAAGCAAAGGACAATTGCTCTCTCATCGGCAGAAGCTGAATATATAGCAGCTACAGATGCGACATGTGAGGCTGTATGGCTCAGAAGAATTCTTTCGGACATGGAGCATAAAGAGGAAGGTCCTACAATCATCTACTGCGATAATATGTCAGCCATTGCAATGAGCAAAAATCCAGTTTTTCATGGCAGGACAAAGCACATTGAGCTCCGACATCACTTTATTAGAGACTTGGTGCAGAATGGAGAAATTCAGCTCGAGTTCGTCAATACCAAGGAGCAGCTTGCTGACATTATGACCAAAGCAGTGGCGGCAGAAAAGTTCTCTCAGTTCCATGAAGTCATGAAGATTACAAATTAAGGAGGAGTGTTAAAAAAATAATTTGTAATCTTTTAATTATCTAGTAGGTCGGCAGAAGTTGTGTCAGTTCCAAAGCAGTGATGGCATGTTGCAAATGCCAGAGACTTCCGGAAGACTAGTAGGTCGGCAGAAGTTGTGTCGGTTTGGAGCTCTATAAATAGAGCCAAGTTGTGGTCATTTAGTGTTGACTTGGAAAAGTCTTGTACCACCTTTCCATATAATAAGATTTTCTCTAATAAGAAAGCTATCATTTCAAACCTCCCACTTTCGTACTACTTCCCTCACAGACAAAACAATCAATAAGTGAAGTCTCCACTAGCCTGTCATTTAAACACCTTATTACACCTCAGTCCCTCCTTTACCAACAACTATAATTTACTCCCTAACTTTCTTTCTAAATATCTTCTTGCACCCCAACACCGTAAACAAATTATCGTAATTTAAAATAGACAAAGAGGGGATAAAAATAGATATTGCATGACCTTAAGCCTCAAGAAAAATCAAATATACAGGTTGAATAAAAAAAACAAATATGGCCAGCAGCATGATCAAGTCCTCGTAGATGGATAGGTAGTTTTGAGATGGAAACCAATCTTTGAGTATATCTATATCTGATCCGTGAACAAATTTGTTTATTACAATTAGAGCCGCACTTGGTACTTGAAAATCTGCAAACAAATTCTCATAACAAACGGAGCCGATCTTGGAGCTATGGTTTTTTGTCACCTTCTGATTTCAAAATGGACAACGTGGCATTATTTGTTTGTATTGAGGTTAAAGATTCAGGTGTAATCGTATAAGGGTAGTGAGTGAAGAACGTATAGTTCTATAGTTCTGAACGCAAATGTGAGTGGGGACACGTGTTGGCTTGAAGAGAAGAGTCCATAGGTTTTGGTTTCTTTAAGAAAAATAAAAAATCTGAGAATTTAGGGAACAGAGTTTGAAGGCTTGAGAAGTCCAACCACATTTGCATATAGTATAGATTGATTGATTAGTATCAGAGGTCTGGAGGAGCCCGAAGGGTTTTTCATTTGCGCAGGAAGTTTAGCAAACAGAGTGAGTTAACTCTGTACGAGTTAACCCAGTGAAGTGAGTCATACAAGTTGACTCAGTTGAGTTAAGAAGGAAGCACATAAACGCAACCACCAGCCATCGTCGTTTCCATTGACCACCACTTCCCATCGAGACTAGATCTGACAGGAGGAGCCTCGATTTTGGCCACCGCACCACTCAACACAACCATCGCCAGAGACGATCACCGGCGCTGCTCACCTTCCACCGCTGTCGACGATCATCCTTTTCAAAACCCACATTTCTTAGCACTACGCCCATGAGCCAATGCCGCGGGATAAATTCTCTAATGATGTGTTCTCTGAGTATTAATTTATCTAATTTTTTAATAGGACTCTTAATTAATATCACTATAATTATTTGTTTGGGTGCCAGTACCGTGGAGTGAATAGTTGTGTGCTACGTTAGAAGCTACTTTTTGGTGAGTACGCAATACCTTGATTACTTGCATTTGCTTAAACGATTTGAATGAAAATGCTACTTGCTTTCAAATGCTGAAAATGTGAACCATGTGCTTTTGATGAAATGTGTTATTTTTGGTAAACCGTGGATTATCGGAAAGTGGCCTATTTACGTGTATTTTATCATGTTTGATTTTAGACTGTGGAATGTGACTTGAAAATGTGATTTCTGAAATTTGCTGAAACATGCTTTCCTTTGTAATGTTCGACAGTGTCCCGAGTTCTAGGGGACGGTAAAAGAAGCTAGAAAAATTAAGGAGGTGAAATAGGGAGGGTGCTGCTAGGCACCATAAATGATTTTGATATTATCGGTTGCTCTCTCTGACCAGGGGTCGCTCCCCATTACTATGTCTGGCAAAACCGTCAAACGATAATACAAATATTTTGATGTTTCTCTATGAAAAATAATTAAGAATGAGTCCTACTTGGACTGCTATGAAAACTTGGGAAGCAACTGTTATGGATGTTGATCCTTAAAAAATTATCCTATCTTGTGTCTCTTTGAATTGAAGACTTATATGATTTGAAAAATGTTTCCATGGTCAAACTTGTGACCTTGGTTTGATGTCATAGCTCTAGACTTTGGGTAAAAACTTCACGTGTTGTACTTGTACTTTGTACTTAGCAACTCGTTTTAATGAAGGAACTTCAAGATTTATTTGAACAGAAAAAAACTTTATTAATCTCTGAGAAGACAAAGATTAAAAGGGAAGCGATGGGGCAAACAACATGCTAAGAGGGAACGCAGTCCACTAGACAAGACCCAACACAACCCAGGAAAAGAGTTAGCAAGATGCCAACTAAACAAATAAGAACCAGAAAACAAGACACCGAGAAAGACAATTACAGAGAATCCAGAATGCTTCTAAGTCTGAAGAGGAAGTCATCAAGTGAGGGATCAATATCTTTAAGAGCTGACTTTACCCACATGGCACATCTGATCTTCACAAGTTCGGAGGCCTTATTCCAGTCAGTGATTGCATTTTCAAAAACACAAGCATTCCTCAAATTCCATATTGTCCACATGACAGCAAATGGAATAGCATCCCAGATCTTCTTTTTGGTCTTCTTCAATTTCCAGCTCATCCACCACAGTAAAAGATCTTTAGTAGAACATGGGGTTACCCACTGAACTCCCCACCAAGACAGGATGTTTGACCACAGAAGCCAAACAACCTTGCAATGTAAAAGACATGAATGATGCTAAGCATTGAAGGAACTTCAAGATAAGTTATGCAATTTCAACTAGCATAATTTTTGTTATTGGTACGTACCACAAGAAAAAGAAAAGTTTCAAGTTTGGAACCGTGATAAGTTTTTTAGCGTGATGAAGCTTCCATTTGGAAAATCGGGATGACAAAAATGTCATTTTTTCAAAGTATCAGCAAAGCCCATCGATCTAAAGAATCATATCTAGGTACGCTACTTATAGAAGAGTACATACCAATAGAAGTTTAAAATATATTTCACGACGATAGACTAATCTACCAACTTAACACCGTGAGTTTGCAATATATACGAGGCTGATTGAAGCCAAATACAAGGAAAATATTATTTTTTATAGCCATCATAATAAGCTATATGCATAAATATACGCATATACATTTCTCTTCGCTTGTTTTCTTTTTAAGCACCATGATGGATGTTCTGCAAGAGGGGAAAAAAATACATAACAATAACTACAACCTTAAGACTAGGGGTGTGCATGGGTCGGGTTTGGTGTCCACCCGACACCAGACCCGAACTAGTCGGTTTGGAAAATTCTGGACCCAAGTCCGCCCGAAGAATGTTGTTCGGATTGACGGATCAGGTCAGTCGGTTTGAGCGGGTTGGGACACTACCAGAGTAAAAATAATAAATAAAACCCGTTTGTATTACAAATCCCAGATGTACAGTTTGTGAACACGATTTTGGTACACACAAATCACTGATTTACAGTTCACAGTTCACAAATGAACTTACAAGGCGTCAACTTTGGGTCGGGCGGGTTCACCGGGTTTCGCGGACCCATGCTCAGCCCAGCTAAAGACTATGGATAGAACCAAGTTTTCTTGACGTGTTCATTTCAAATTCTAAGTGCTCCAAAATGTTTTCTTGACGTGTTTATTTCATATTCCAAGTGCTCCAAAATTGAAAAGGCTCCTATCATTGGGAGTACGAGATGGATAGATGGTTTGAAATTGAATGGTTAGAATTTTGTGCATATGCAAAACAAGAAAGATTGTAAACCCATGGTCCCTGCCAAGTGCCAACCTATATGTATCCACGCTTGGAAACAAAAAGAAAAAACCTGTAATGGACACGGCTTTGGAAATAACGATTTACCAGAGAAAACAAGCTTACAATGGCTGACAATTTTTTTGAAGATGTTTAACAATAATATGATCAAAGACCATTTGGATGAATTGGTTCTTATCTGATATTCTCTCTGTTTCAAAATGTTTGTCGGTCTGCAAAATGAGAACTTAATAATAATAATTTATTTTGAAGAAAAACTTCAATTCGTTTTCATAAAATTAATTAAAGGGAGTTGATATTGACACTCTCTATTTTGATATTGACACTTTTTTTTTTGTCTCTAATAGGTGAAGTTAGTAAACCACCATTGTATAAGCAAGAGAAAAATGTAATTATAAAGTACCATTGATATTGGCACTCTCCAATTTTTATTACTGATTACATAAGGGAATATTCTTATAGAGCGTGGGTGAGGAATGATTCACAGCAGCAGCACTGTATTGGAAATGGAAAGTAAGAATCCGCTGCACCAAAAAAAAGGGATTTGGGGGTCCTATAGTGAGTAAGCTCACTGCACTCCTGTAGTGGGCAATCACGGTCGTCTGTTCTGCAATCAACGATTCCAATTAAATGCAATTATCCTACATGTAAGACTTATATTTTATGTATTAGATAATCTGGACCGTTGATTGCCGAACGGGTGGCCGTAATTTACCCATTCATTCACACCTCTTGGATTTTAGTATAATCACATTGTCACCCCCTCTATTCTTGGAAATCACGCTGCACTCTATACTTTAGTATTTTGTGCAACACTCTAGTCCATTTCCTCTCCTAATACCAATTTTGCCCTTGCCAAATAAAACAACTCAAATAACTAGGTAATTTAAACTAAATCAACACAAAACTAATAAATAAGTATTAAATCTCATAAGCCTCCACAAAATCGATCAATCCAAGAAGTAGTTTGGCAAAAATTAATTATTTGAATTTATCTTTGCCTTTTATAAATTTTATTAGTTTTACCATAAAATTTAGTGTTACTTTTCCATTCACATTTCATGAGATAAATATAAAAAGTAAAAGAATTATGAAAAAAAGCTAAAAAAAAGGTTCATTGAAGACAACATCATTCAAAATAAACAAGATTTTTTCCCCTTCGCAAGTGAAATTCCTATGTTGCTTTTTCAATCCAAGGATATGCAAAAGTAAGGAATAAACAAGATAAGATGTACACACAATTTCTGTGGAAAACCCCGAATAAGGTAAAAACCACTGAATGGAATCAAACACTATTAAAACCATTAGGTGATTACAATCGACCATACTCACAATTGAGACTCCTTGCAATTGACCTAAGATCGGTTGCCAACTCCTTATTCACCACACCAAGTATTTGATTACCGCTGCCTCAACTCCTCGAGCCTTCCAAAACTACTTCCAAAAATCCACTGGAAGAAACTCTTAGTTGATTGATTATAGATGTAGAAAACCTCTTCAAGCTTTGATTAAAGTTTCATACATTTTGTGCTTCGAGATTCACTTTCAATACTCTAGGGTTTTTCTGTAGGTTTGGAAACAAGAGCTCTGATATTTCTTTTGCAGCCACCCTAGCTAGACTGAAAAGAAGAAACATTTTTATATTAGTTGCAGCTTCAATCGATCACATGTGAAAGTCGATCGATCGCCTTCAGAACCATTCTTGAACTGTGCTACCCGATTGAGTTGCTGATTGATCCCACAATTGGTCTACCCGTGCAGAATTTGAAATACCATTGTACTTTTTTTTTTTGAAAGCAAAAGAATTTTATTAATCTTTGGAACAGGTTACAAAGATTAATGGGGGCAAGGAAAAGCGGTATCACAACGTGAGGAAGCATCCCAACAAGGTTGGCACCCAACCACACGACAATCATTTGCCTCCAAGACCCGAAAAAGAGAACCACAGTTGACAAGAAATCAACAAAAAGAAGTAACACAAGGACAAATACAGAGCAATAACAAAATTGCATAGCCAAGTCTCCCCAGTAGAAGGAAGTCCAAGTCCAGAGCATAACGGTAGCACCATCAAAGCCCAGTCAGTGGCAGCTATAAGAAGTGAATCATAGTAGAACCCAAAGAAGATCACAGCCACGATCATGAGACTTATCAGAATCAAACGGTATACCAGTAGATACAAAGTATAGCAGAAACAAAAAAGAGACAGCAGATACAAAGTGCATCCAAACTAGTAGTCATAGATCTTAGCAGAGCCCAGAGAAAATACCACGGCATATCACACCATCAATTAGATAATCCAAATAGAGGGAGCAGAGATAGAGTGCAGCAAGACCAATGATTCACCAAACCACATCGTAAATAACCCAAAAAGTAGCCCTGGGTATGATGAGATCCAATTCCTCCAACCAGTCTAGAGGTATTTTCAAAATGATATTTGAATCTCATATTTGGATCACAATACTGCAAGTGGAAAACAATCCCAAATCATCTTATGGCCAGCTTTAAGCTTGAGGTTCATTCACTAAAGGAATCAATCATTGACGCTTCTAGGAGTTACCCACTGAATTTGCCATCAAAGTATCATTTGACACCATATATTCCAGACTGGAGTACAGTGTAAAAATAGAGGATTGGACCATGTGAAGCATCTTTCAAAAACTGTAGATCTATCAACTCCATGTCTTTGATAAAGCAATTAAATTCCTTATACCTCCATACCTCCTAGAACATCCTTGTCTTTCATTAACACTTCTAATTATATTAAAATCACCACCAATGTACCATGGGTTGTCCAATTGGTAATTAAGAGCAGCAAGGGTATTCCAAAGTTTCCTCCTATTTACAGTATCACAAGGACCATAAATGTTTACCAGAACACATGGGAAGTTGAGGGTACCTTTCAGTAGAAGAAAATTCTTGTTGCTGCAGCACTCTTCAAGCTTGAAAAAATCAGAATTCCATCTTGTCAATAACCACCAGAACTTCCATTTGCATCTACCTCAATGTAGTTGATGGTCTGCATTCCCCCAAATAGAAGAAACAAAATTTGCTGCTACTGACTTTTGTTTGGTTTCTTGAAGAAAAGTCATGTCCACCCACCTGTCCTTCACCAATTTTTTCAATTCCCCTTTTCTCCCTTCACCTAAGACCCCTTACACTCCATGAGAGAATCTTCATGGCCTTCACCAGTGCATAAAAGTTTGATTATCAATTGGCAATAGACTTGTTAGCCTGCTTGGCAGCTCTTCCATCATCTTGAATTTCCATTTGAACAATTCTGCTAATTACTTCATCTTCTGAACCAACATAATCATTCCCCAACAGATTATCAAGAGCCCATGCAGCTTGTGCTTCATTCAAAAGAATTTTGTTCCTATTCACGATACCATCTGTAGAAACAGAAAGTGCCACTGCAGCAGAAGCAGCACGAAAACCACACATTTCTATTTTTTCTTGGCAGAGACATGTCTTGTGAGGCCCATAATCTCATCAATAGACTTATTTTTCCTTCTGGCTTTGGACTTCCCTTTTATAGGCTGACACAATTCACAGTGTCCAACCACACAACTCACATTGATCCACAACATCTAAAATACACAATTCACAAAATCCAATCACACAGTTCACATAGAACTACGACACTCTAAAATACACATTTCACATAGATAGTTCACATATATAGTATTATCATATAAAGTTCACATAGGGTTATGCAGTTCACATGCACGCACTTCACATAGCTCAACCACGCAGTTCACAGAGCCCCATCACGTAGTAAAATACACAGTTCGCATAGGTTTATGTAATTTACAGAGACAATAAACATAGCCCAACTACACAGTTCACATAGACTTATATATAGAGTTCACAATACAAGGTTATGAGTTCACATAGATAGTTTATATAGTCCAACCATACAGTTCATATAACCCCACCGCACACTTAAATACACAGTTCACATAGCCTTATCAATCACACAAAGTTCACATAAAAATATGCAGTTCGCATAGCCTTACCACATAAAATTTACATAGCCCAACCATGCACACAATTTACGTAGTCGAACCACACACTAAAAAACACATTTCACATCACCTTATTATAGTTCATAGTTCACATAGTATTCACACTAAAAAAATTATATTTTTTATCTATAGATGTTTTCGTAGTAAATATGGATCTCATTTCATAGATCTGAGTAGATTTCAAATATATAAATTTTACTTAAAACAGACAAGTACAGTAAAAATTATGGCATTTTAAAGTTTACAATTTAAAAAAAAAAAAGGAATGACATTAGGAAAAAAACATGAAATAAGTACGAGAGTCTTTGTTGCACACCTGCCTAGGTTCGGAACTCAGGGTTGGGATGAAAACGAATTACCTAAAAAACAAGGTTGGGATCTAATTTTCTAATATTAAAAGCATTTTATTACATTGACGGTTCATTACTTCTTCTTATCCTATTAAATATTAATGGAGTACTATTTTTTTCACATTGATTTATTGTTAGTATCATTTTTTGGTTCCATTTACTTTAACAAAATTCATTAATAGTTGTAGCACTTGCTCCTTGTTGCATGCATATGATGGCGTCATATTCATTGTAAATTTGATTTTGTAATCCATCTTCAAAATTTAATTATTTTTTTATGGGTCTTGCTATTGTGAGTCCAAAATAAGTACAAAAAAAAAACATGCACTCTTGTGCACCTTTTACACTTTTCAACACATATACCTATTTTTGTAAATTTTCACACATTTCAACACATTTTTTAAATCTTAACAAACCTTATCATAGTTCATACTTCACATAGTATTCACACTATTTTTTACGTATACATAATTTCGTAGTGAATATAGATCTCATTTCATTGATCTTGTTGAGTAGATTTCAAAGATATAAATTTTACTGAAAACTGCCAAGTACAATCAAAGTAATGACATTTTAAAGTTTCTAATGTAAAAAAAAAAAAAAAAAAAATGGAATGACATTAGCAAAAAAGCATGAAATAAGTACGCGAGTATTTGTTGCAAGCCTATGTAGCTTCGGAAACAAATATACTCAGGGTCGAGATGAAAAAGAATTACCTAAAAAATAGGATTGGGATCTAATTTTCTAATATTAAAAGCAGTATATTACATTTACGGTTCATTACTTCTTCTTATCCTATTAAATATTAATGTAGTACTATTTTTTTCACATTGATTTATTGTTAGTATCATTTTTTGGTTCCATTTACTTTAACAAAATTCGTTAATAGTTGTCGCACTTGTTCCATGTGATGGCGTCATACCCATTGTAAATTTTATTTTGTAATCCATCTTCAAAGATTACTTATATTTTTATGGGTCTAGCTATTGCAAGTTCAGAATAAGTACAAAAAACATGCACTCCAGTGCACTTTTTAAACCTTTTTTTTTTTTTTTGAATGGCGAAGAATTTTACTAGTCTTTGAACGAAGTACAAAGAAAAATTAAAAGAGAAGAAGGGGGAGAAAACACAGCTAGGAGGAAACAAAGCGTAACTAGACACCCAGAAACAACACCAAAAAGTTAGCAAAATGCCAACCAAACAAAATGCAAAGCAAAGCCAATCCCTGGGATTACAGAATAAATGAAAAACTAGAAAGAGTAAAATTAAAGTGATTCCAGAATACTAGTCAGTCTGAATAAGAAATCGTCAATTGAGAAATCTCTATTCCCAAGATTGGATCTCACCCACAAGGCAACTCTGATCTTCACACAAGGTCCGCAATTTTGTCCCAATTAGTGGTAGCATTTTTTAAAACACATGTAGGCATTCCTCACATTCTAGATTGTCCACAAGACAGCCATTCGGATAACATCCCAAATCATTCTCTTAACTTTCTTCAATTTCCAATCCTTCCATCAAATGAGTAGATCTCTTGCAAAGCGTGGAGTTATCCATTGAACCCCCACCATAAAAGAATGTTGGACCAAAGTATCCATACTCGATCACAATGCAAAAAAAGATGGTCTACATTTTCAACATGGGATGAACAGAATTTACAGATAGTTTTCTCCACATTATGAATATTGCCCAGATTAAAGAGATGATTGGCTATTTTGATATATTCTGCCAAGGAGCACAAGCTATATGAAACATTGGACTCTATAAAGTGCCTTATTTCTCCAGATTTGCACAAAAATAGAGCTTGAATCATTGGAAGTTGGATTTGCTAGTTCATAAAGAGACTTGACAGAGAAGGATGACAATTTGTTACCCAACCAAATAAGACTATCAGTAGTGCCATCAATGAGAGAAATCTCCGACCCATCCATAATAGAAAGAATTCCGTAAAGCATTTCCTTCTCGCAAACAAACAGTCTTCTTCTAAGGTTGAAGTTCCATGCATGGTTATCTGCCTTTCTAGTCAACACCTCATGAATAGACTCTTTTTAGTTCCTAACTAGATTGAGGTGGAAAAACTTCTGCTACTGATTGGTTGCGCAACCATGAATCTAGCCAGTATAAGGTATGCTTTCCATCACCCACTTTAATTGTAGCATTATTGTTAAACAAGTTGTGCATATCTGGATTTCTAACCTTTGAATGAATGATGTCTCTCTAGATGGTTGATGCCTTTCTGGGTAGATCAGAGTTTGGAAGCCAGCAACTGGAATTTGGTTTGTATTTGGAGTTGATCACTTTCCTCCAAAGAGCCTCCTTTTCAACCCCATATCTCCACCACCATTTGAACAATAAGGTGTCATTCATTTGCCTAATATTTCTGATCCCAAGACCACCTTTGCTTCTAGCTTGGGTAATTTTAGACCAAACCACCAAGTGAAGTTTCCTTTTAAACTCAGAGCCTCCCCACAAAGACTTTGCTTGAATGGATTCCATTGTTCTACCACCCTTCAAGAACTTTGAAAAGGGACATGAAGAAATTTGGTAGGCTACACAAAACTAATTTTATTAGCCCAATTTTGCCTCCTAAAGACAGGTATTTCCTTTTTCCAAGAAGCAGGTTTATGTTTGAATTTGTTCACTATTGGCTTCCAAGTGGATTTCCTCTTAGGGCTTGCCTCAAATGGCCTGCACAAGTACTTCACATGGAGTTTTTGCACTTTGCATCCCAAAACATCATAAAAAATTTGGAGGTTTTCATCAGTCAGACCAACCCAACGGAGGATTGTTTTGTTAAAGTTAATCCTGAGCCCAGAGATTTCTTCAAAATTCTCAATCTTTAGAATTAAGGCAATAAAGGATGAATTGATACCTATAGGAAGCCTTCCATTTCTGTGGAATTCCTTGAGAAAAGCCATAATATCCTTTTTCATGAAGCCCCAACATTTCTTGATGCATAACCTGTTAAAACCATCTGGACCAAGAGCTTTATTGCCATCACATTGTTTGATGATATTCCATACTTCCAATTCTGTGAATTTTGTAATTAGCTGGTTACTTAAAGCATCATCAATAGAACCACCAAAATTGTCTCCAATTGCATGTCTATCTTCCCATGACTCCCCATAAAGACTTCGAAAGTGGTTGTAAACTGCCAATTTTATTTGATCAGGATCTTCAGTCAGAATTCCATTAACTAATAGAGAGCTTATCAGATTCTTCCTTTGTCTTGCAGAGGCCATAGTGTGAAAAAACTTAGTGTTTTTGTCCCCCAACAATTGCTAGTTGGCAATGTTATTTGATCAGGATCTTCAGTTAGAATTCCATTAACTGATAGAGAGTTTATCAAATTCTTCCTTTGTCTTGCAGAGGCCATAGTGTGAAAAAACTTAGTGTTTTTGTCCCCCAACAATTGCGAGTTAACTCTAAATTTTTGTATCCACATGCTTTCAATGGTTCTATTCAGTCTCCACATTTATTCTTTGAGAGATCTCCAGAGTGCTATCTCACTAACTGAGCAGTTACCCTCCTTTCCTTGGATGTCTAGGTTATCACCCTATTTTTTATATATACATAATTTCGTAGTGAATATGGACTTCATTTCATAGATCTTGTTCAGTACGTTTCAAAAATATAAATTTTACTAAAAACAGACAAGTACAATAAAAGTTACGACAATTTAAAGTTTATAATGTCATAAAAAAAATTAAAAGGAAATGACACTAGCAAAAAAAAGCATGAAATAAGTACGAGAGTCTTTGTTGCAGGCCTATCTAGATTCGGAAACAACACTCAGGATGAATTACCTAAAAAATAGGGTTGGGATCTAATTTTCTAATATTAAAAGCATTGTATTACATTGACGGTTCATTACTTCTTCTTATCCTATTAAATACTAATGGAGTGCTACTTTTTTCACATTGATATATTGTTAATATTATCATTTTTTGGTTCCATTTTCTTTAACCAAATTCGTTAATAGTTGTAGCACTTGCTCCTTGTTCTGATGGCGTCATACCCATTGTAAATTTGATTTTGTAATCCATCTTCGAAGATTAATTATTTTTTTATGGGTCTTGCTATCTTTGTTTTATCAGCAAAATGAAATATTTTATTAAATACGAAGAAAAGATACAATAAGCCAAAACGCCAACAAGGAATATGCTAGAGGCCCAAAATGGGATACCAGCAGCAAACCACAACTGACGAAGGCAAACAAAAAAGAAAAGTTGAAAAAACAAATGTTGACAAGCAATCAACACAGAACAATAGAAAAACTTGAAAAAAAAAGAAAATAAATCCTTCATTGCTTATACTACGAACTTCAAATTTTTTAGTTCTTAGTATTAAACTCAAAGCTAGAATAACGTATTTTATCCGCGTACGAGCTTACTTTGTTGTAGTGAAATCTTTTGATAATCTTGTACAAGTACATGGAACCCATCTGGAGGAAATTTTGAGTGCAAATAAGATATTGCACACGTGATACCGAGCGCAAATCTTGGTTGTCCAATAAAGATTCACTAAGCCCGTCAACACCGTTGTTACGAAGAATAGCAATTAATCAAAACTCATACGGGGACTAGGTGTTAGGACTGTCATAACAATAACAGGCTAGCTAATCAAGTCGTCACTCTTCCCCATCTCATCTATCGATAAAAGGAATCCAATTACCTATAATTTTAACAACTCAAATTACTCTTCTTCTTAGTAGATTCAGTACTCCCTCCACTCGATCCCTTGAAAGCTTTCCATAGTTTATTTGTTTATCTGCAATGGCTTCTCGTGTTCTTTTGCTAGGGCTCTTGGCCATAACTTGTTTCATCACTTTGGCATCTGCCCAAAGTCTAACCCCACTTCAAGACTTCTGTGTGGCAGATCTTAATAGCCCCGGTACCATATATACTCTTCGCATTCAGTTTGCAATTCATCTTTTCTTTTTTTTTTACTGAAATTTCACTATAAAAAATTGTTTGTCTTGTTAAAAAGTATTAACAGGATCAGTGATAACTCACTAAACTATTATCACTAAATAAACACACTTTTAGTGATGACAACCCGTCTCACATAATTTTCCGTTCAATATGGCAGTTACAGTGAATGGGTTCATTTGCAAAGACCCAAAGATCGTAGACGCAAACGATTTCTTCTTCAGCGGGTTAAACATAGCGGGCAACACATCGAACCCTTTTGGATCAGCGATAACTCCAGTAACTGTATTGCAGTTCCCGGGACTCAATACACTTGGCGTCGCCTTGGGCCGTTTTGACTATGCGCCAGGAGGCGTCATCCGTCCCCACACACACCCGCGAGCTACTGAAATCTACACTGTTATCGAAGGCACTACCGAAGTAGGGTTCATCACCAACAATTCAACGCATAATTTTCTCTTCAAAAAGGTACTTCAAAAGGGCGATGTGTTCGTGTTTCCTCAGGGTCTGGTACATTTTCATCGTAACGTTGGCCAAGGTCCTGCAGTTTCTCTTTTTTCATTTAATAGCCAAAATCCCGGTCTCATTATCATTCCTCCTAATTTGTTTGGGTCGGAGCCGTTGATCCCTACTGAAGTTCTCACAAAGTCATTCCAAGTGAGTAAAAGCGTAGTTGCCGAAATCGAGTCTCAGTTCAAAGGGATGGTTTGAAACTACTCAAGAAGGCAGGATATCAAAGCATAGTGTTACAAAGTGTTGAGCAAATGTTTGATTAATAAGTTTCCTTTTCTGCGTTTTGAGTTGTAAGTTTCGCTTGGAATAAATTTGTTATCCCTTTGTCGGTATTCCAAATATTTCTTAAAGCAACTTACATGTTGCGGATGTTTTTTCCACTTTTATTTCCCTCAATGTATCCTGGTCGAATTATCAATATGCTTACTTTTTGCTGACCAAAAAATAAAGAAAAAACAACTTACGTACTTTTGGTGAGTTGCTGGCTTGAATTTGTTATTTTCTTTTGAACTGCATTACCCTTGTGAATAAATTAGGTCACCCTCTGAATGCTCCTAAAGTCGTACTCCGGACTGCAGCGAAAATGATATTTGAGGGATCTCGGTGTGTAATTTTAGCTATAGGCACGACCTAATTATTTCGTTGTTAGTGTGTAATTAGGTTAATACGTTTTCTGAGAAAACAGAGAGAGAGGCGAGAGAAAACGCAGATCTCAGAAAGATTGCGAGAAGACTTGTACTCTTGGTTTCAATTTCATAGTGGACTGGTGTGGCTCCCATAGTTTTTCTTCCCGTTGAGGTTTTCCACATATATTTGTGTCTCGTTTTTTTTTCCATTTTTTATTACGCACGATTACTTGTTTTTCTGTTCTGTGATTCATTGTTTCCAAGATCCGTAGGGGTGTTGTGCGGTTGCGAAAATCCTAACATGATTCGTAGTACTTTGATTTTATTTGATTTCTTTTTTGGGTGGTAAGACTTAGTCTTTGAGAATCAGGGGTGTTCCGCTAAGGGTGTTTTTAGAATAAACTAGCTTTCACGGTTTTTATGTGATGCATTGTGAGAAAATGACATGTCTTAGTTTTTAGAAATAGTTTTTTTTTTTTTTGTGGAACATGATAATGATTGATTGTGTACCGTCAAGTGCCACCATTGGGAGTAGTTATTGAGTCCTCTCGGAGGAGCAGAGTCACTTTCTTTACTGGAAAGAAGACTGAGGGGGTGTTCCACTAACTTGTTTTTTGGTTTTTTGGTTTTTTAGGCTTTTAGTTGTAGATTAAATCTACAACTTGTTCCACTAAGGTGTTTTTTGGTTTTTTAGTTGTAGTTTATTGTAAAGGGTAGTTGGTTTTTTGGGGGAGTTTTTTGTTAGTGGAATAGAGTAGTTTTTTAGTTAAAACAAAACTACTTTTTTGGGGGAGTTTTTTGTTAGTGGAAAAGAATAGTTTTTGAGTTAAAACAAATCTAGTTTTTTGTTAGTGGAACATGGCCTGATTTTATTGCAACATCACACATTTATATATATTTGAAGTAACACAGTCTTTAAACCCCACCAAAATATGTAAGGTAATGTTAGACTATCTCAAAGCATCACGTAGACGTGGTTTGGGAGCATTCAATAATTAAACCTATTAAAGGCCCAATTTGATCATCATCATCCATTCTAACTTACAACGGCTTAACTAGTTCTGAAAAAATCATCTCATTAATTCTAGAAACATATTTGATCCGTTTAGTTTACGATTATTTAAATATGACATTGTCTTTTTTTATAAACACCGAATCAAAGATCTTGTCCATTTGATTCTGGTCCATAACTTAATAGGAAATGGATCCTCTCTTTGGTGCATGCAGGTTTTGGATTGGAGGAGACAGTCATGATCTGGGTCATAAATTTCCTGCAATCGATGGTTTTGATCTGCTAATAATCTTTTATAGGAAAAAGTTAACTCTTGATTAAAAGAGTTTATGAGCAAATCCAAACTGTTGAATATATCAATTGACGGTCCAGATTGTGGACTGTTTCTTTCAATCCAACGGATCAGAGAGGATCCGGATCCAACTTATTATACACCCACATCGGGACTTGAAAATAAACAGGTGTACTACTGATGTGCCCAATAAAGAAACATGAATAGAGCCAATGGGGAAAGCAAGAAAAATCCTTGAATTCTATTGAATTTCATAATGTTTGAATGATATGAATTTATCGCATCAATATTGAATACATAACTCTTATATCAAATAAGTTTTTGTTTTCGTTATTACGAATTTTTAATGAATTCATATGAATTTCAGTGCAAATGTCACAGATCGTTGTTCCATTTTTTAAACATTTGTTTAATTCTTGAGAGTTGTTACTCGTAACTCAATTAGCAATTGAAATAGAATTCTTTACCATACTGCATCTACTTTCTTACTTGCAGAGGAGATTGAGAACCAAGAATGAAGCAGACTCCCTTAAAATCAAGGCAAGCAATCTCTTCATATTTGTTGCTTACTTTGGATTCTGACTATCTGTATGTTTGCAAATACTCTTCATCTCGTAATACGACAACTGTGTATCAGTGGTACTAGAATCTTTCTGATCCTGCATCTATGATATATTTTCTTATCTGGTTTTATTGTCGTGGAAGTGTTCGATGTCATACCACATAAGGACGGACGCAAGAGCAGGCTAGCCGAGCAACTGCCCTGCCCAAGTTTCAAAATTTTCTTATAAATATATTAGTACTAATTTTTAAATAATTTACAACTATACAGGTTGGCCCGCCTAATAAACTTTTGTTGTAGTGTTCGCCCAACCCACATTCGAATTATGCATCCATCCTTATACCGCAACTACTTTTTATTGTTGTTGAGTCTTGATTCTAGGTTTCTTACCAGGAGGTTGGCCATGGTTTTGTTTGCTTTTGTAGCAGAGGAGATCAAGCACCGAAAAAGATGCGGGCTCACTTGGACTCAAGGTATCCAACAATAAAATATCCCTAGCTTCCCAGCATGTATATAGTAAATAGTGTGATATTGCCAAATTTGTATTGTTTTCCTATCTTTATGGCGTTCTTCATGATGAATTCTTTTGAGATGTACTGTTTAATCCGTGAATCTGCTCGTATGACCAGCATGAACCTGGGGTTGTGCCACTTAAGCCGGCAGATGATACCCATGTGTGGAATTCTGAATATCTTATTACCATCTTGTTATTCGTGTCACATAATTTCCGGGGTCTTATGCCAGCAGTCTCTAATAAACTTGGTCTTTGAATGGCATATTTTTCAACTTAAAGAGTACTGCATGAAACTTCGAAGCAATGTCATTTGGACTCATAACTGGGAGGAAATTTTTAGAAGGAAATTTTTTTATGTTTTACGATCTCCTCTAAGCGTTTCCTTCTTGATTAGTACTTTACAGGAATCGTGTACCTTTGAGGTCATATTTTGGTATTTTATCTTCTCTGGTTTACGTTTTTTGGCTCTTTTCATCTCTATCTTTCCTTCGCTTTTCCTTTTGATGATTGAAGTTTCATCCATTAGCCCATTGTTTCACCCCTTCGAAAAGGGGAAAATGTGGCAGTTAATTCTTTTTGCTCGGGCAAAGTCTGTGTATGCCGATGCAGTTTTCTCTGATTAGGACCTATTAATTCTGGAGGGAAATGAAGGATGTTAACACAATGGTCTTGGTAGTTTTAAATAGTCATAAGCGTACTCGATGCCTAGTGTCAATTGTGTCAATAAACACCGTTCATGCAGTTTCTTTTTCCCAGTTTTAGGATAAGAAAGCCCTTTTCAGTGCGAGATAAATATAGTTTTGGGGAATCCATGAGTAAGCTGATTTGATATATGCTGATCACCAGAGCACACGCCAGAAGTTGGTGTGCACCATAACACTGCCTGCGATCATCAATCTCTTATTTGCACAATCATTTTATATTTGGTCCAATTATTACTTGTTAATTTGTTACAATGAGAGATGTGTGTTGCGTATTGAAGCTGATGGTGTTAGGCTTCTAGGGGGAACTGGAACGGGATTGGTTCGTGGAAGATGAGGAGAATGATGGTACAGGATATGTAGAAGATGATGATGAGCAAGACGTCGACGGTGATAATGATGAAGAAGGTGGAGAAGAAGATGAAAGCAGATATGATGAGGACGAAGGCGGAGATGTTGAGGATGAAGGCGATGAAGAAGAAGATAGGAATCATTTGCGTCGACAGGTCACTCATGGGTTTCATTTGGTTGAAGGAAAAATGGATCACCCTATGGAAGACTGTATAGTGGCAAAGAATAGGAAAGTGAACGGCCATGATGTGGGGTTATATGAGATTTTTGACGGGCACTCTGGTCGTAAGGTCGCTGAGTACTTGCAAAGCCATCTGTTTGATACAATACTGAATCAGGTATCAAAAGTTCTCTGCGGAATTGCTATACGAAATGATGTGGCCTCTTGCACAAAGAAAAGCTCACCTTGGACCAAAAAGACCACCAGAATGATGAGATGATGGCTTTTTCGTTTAAAAAAAAAAAATCCGTTTTCACTGGTAAGAAGTTATGACATAAAACGTTCACATTGAGCCACATCATTCTGTAGAGCAGATGTTTATGAACTGTTTATTTGTATACCTATAGTTTTATATAACATGTGGTTCCTAACGTAAAATGTGCCCCACTCAATTTACTATGAACATTTTGTTTCTATATCATTTTCATTTATGCTATTGCTCGAGTTAGTTTGCTAGCTGATTGAACCTTTTTGCCAAATTACATTACAAATAGCCTGATTTCTGGACAAGCCCAAAAGAGGCAATCAAGAGGGAATACAGGGACACAGATGATGAGATTTTGGATAGTGTAGTTGGTTCACGAGGTGGATCGACTGCAGTAACAGAAATTTTGGTCGATGGGGAAAAGCTAATTGTTGCTAATGTTGGCGACTCCAGAGCGATATTGTGCAGAAATGGTGAGGCAAAGCAAGTAACTGTTGATCATGAGCCACAAAAAGAGAAGCAGCAGGTTGAGAGTAGGGGAGGATTTGTCTCTCAGATGCCAGGTACATCGCTTTATTAATTATCCATTTTCTTTTCGTTTGTCATGGGAAACGGAATTGTCTGTAATTGAAACTGGATGTTACTATTACACGAGCGTTGTGTTTCTTCTGATACTAGGAGAATCACCGTTAGTTTATTGACTATGGAATACGGATTGATCCCATACTGTACAGAACCAAGCAAAGATTTTACTCTCTGGATTTTATGACACGTAATTTTTTTCTTCTGGGGGAGCAAATTTTTGTGTCACTTGGGGTTGGGCATTTGTTTATCCTCAAAATAACATAAGATTTTTTTGGATACTGAGGGCACAAAAATGGGTAGAGGTCTTTCATGAATTTTTTATGTCCGTCTTGTAATAAAAACGAGATGAATCAGCATAAAATTTCAAGAGAAACCAATATTAGATTTGAAAATATCACAGGATTTTGTATTCCGTATATTCACGGTACACTCCTCCCCAATCAAAATGAGTTCTGGATATGCCCTCCAAAGTTGTGCATGAAACCACTTCATCTTTTCATTGGCCAATGCTGAAAAAGTTGGTTATCTAACTTTATTCAGTCCCTTTGCAAGGTATGAAGTTTTCCATTAAATGAACCCAAATGTTTGTGCCTTAGGAAATGTCCCACGTGTTGACGGCCAGCTTGCAATGGCAAGGGCATTTGGCGATGAGAGACTGAAGGAACACATTACTGCTGAACCGGATATATTTGTTGAGACGATAGATGCAGACACTGATTTCATAATACTGGCAAGCGATGGTGTGTGGAAGGTAAGATCACAAGGTTTCTGGTTTTTATTAAGTTTCCTTCAGTCCTTAGCATCTATGCTGGTAGTCGAGGCAATGGCATTACTTGTTTTCTTCTCTGCTTTTAATTTGCACCAGTTCTACATTATTGCTTTTTGAATTTGTTATAAGTTGTGCATGCTGTGATAACGGAACAGGATTCTAAAATTATATCAACCAGCTTAAATTCCCCTTTCTTCAAATTATAAGTTCATCACAACTTGAACAACCAAGCCTGCTGAATTAGTAAATACCATGTGTCTGATTTTGTGAAGGAACTGAGCATTGATCTTGTTCTTCCCCTTTCGTCTCCCCTTTTTTCATTGCCCACGGGGCACAAGTGGAAGGTTAAATTATGTATGCTTTGGAAATGCTGTGTTAATTGTTACAAAGTTATGGATCTATACTATCAGGAGGAGGAGAACTTCACCTTTTCTTTGAAGAATTAAGAAAATGTCATTAAAGTATAATGGAAATCGTTCTAGACTCCAGTGAGATAACCAAGGCATGGAGTACTTCTGATAGATTTCTACTAGGAATCACATGTTAAAAAAATTGCTTACCCTGTCTTCATTTGTATAAATGTAGGAACAAACGAATGTTCCCGTTCCAAGGGAGGAATTTCAGATTTGTAATGGATTTTGATGTTATTAGATTTGTACTTCACTAAATTGTTGTTAACTGTGATCGAAAGAAATGCAATCACCAGTGGAACCATTCATTGCATTTGCATGAGTACAACTCAACACAATGAAGGTCCATTCTCCGATGGATTTTGTACTTCACTTATTTCTTGATTTTGCTTATGACAAAGGTGATGTCGAACCAAGAAGCGGCCGAAGAAGCGTCAAAGGAGTTGATTAAAGAGGCACTGTCAAGAAAGAGTCGGGATGACATCTCCTGCATTGTTGTGATGTTTAGCTGATCCTGTTGGATCATTTCTCAGGCGCAAGTACGAAGACTCGAGCATGCAAGTAGAGCTTAGTTGTTCCGAGTCGTTTTGGGTTGTTAAAAGATGTGCGTGTAGTTTGGTTTATTTTGAGTCGTTTCGATTTGTTCAAAGATGGACGGACAAGTAAGGATAGCTGAAGTTGAGGCCGAATTGTCTTTCTTTACACGCTTACGAGTTGGAGTTCTTTTTTTTGTTTTTTTTTTTTGAAATGTCAAGCATAATATCAAAGTCATCCGGCATCCGATTACATCAAAGACAAGAATGAAACCAAAACCACTAACAAATGAAAATGAGAATGGCAACAGAGCCAAATTCGAAGACACACCTGCCTAAGCGACCCGACACCTAGGGGACGGAATGATGAATCCGATCCAAGTGAAAGTGGTAAAGAATCCACAAGGATTCCCAGCTCAAACCATAAACACGTTACAACACCAGTAATCGGTAAAAAACATCAACAAAATAACAAACAAAAAACTAACTAATCAGAAGCCCAAAAAATTGGTACAAAACCGAGATCCACTGAGTCGCCCCACTGAGATGTACCGGGTCATACCGAGTTTCACCGAGTCGCCGACGTCACTTTTCCGGACAGGACCTAGCTTCTGTAGCCGCCGCCCATGGCATAGGAGAGCTTTATTAGCCGGAGGGGGCCGACGCTCCCAAGATCAACCCGTCTGAGCCACCCGAAACAGGAGACAGTCGGCAGAGGGGCGGAGGAAGAGGGACGATGGCGGAAGAGGTTGGTGGCTGAAGAGTTCGGCGGCCGACGGGGTCGATGGCAGAGGAATAAGGTGAAATCGAGCGGCGTCAGTCTGACATGGGTTGAAGGAGGGAGTACCGGCAAGGCGAGGAAAAGGAGGGGTGGGGCGAAGGGGCGGCAACCCCACCCCTCAAGCTTTGAATTCGAACAGAAAAAAGAGAACGGGGGAAAGAAGAAGAAGGAAAGAAGAAGAGGGAAACGGTGAAGGAAAGAAGAAGAAGGAAGAAAAGAAAACTGGACAGAAGGAGCCGGCAAGAAAAGGGATAAAACCCTAGGGCTTATAACTTTTTAGAGAGAGAAGCTCTCTAGGGCAGTAGTAGGCCTTTTTTAGTTGGAGTACAATTATTATAGAATACACATGTTTTTTTCTATATCGCTGCTCTATTCATGAACAATTAAGAGTACATGGCACTTTCATCACGAAATAAGAATTGACCTCAAAGTACGAATTTTGGCACGCTTACGAGTTGGATATACAAATTTTGGCATCCTGAAAGTATTTTTGCCATTAATTTATGATAAGAACTGGCCTCATAACAGTAGTGTACTAACAGTGACATCATTTTATTTTTTTTGTATTTTTTTCGTTTCCTTCTACGAAATCTCACAGTTTATCTTAAATCTAAACCCAATATCTGTGTTCGTGCGAATTCATCACATCATGCAACTGACGTTAAATTCATCACATGTTGTAACGAAGTAAGAACAAAGAATGTTTCACCTCGACAAGTATTTTCTACAAGTGCACGTACACACTCTCATACACACACACACCGGCGCCCCATTTTTTGTATGAAAACCCGAGGTGGGTCCCACATAGAATAGTAGTATATACATACGCGTACCCGAGGTTACCCACTGCAACCCAATTAAACCAGTCTGTCAATGATACCGTATGTGAGCACAATTAGGTCATTGTCACGGTTCCCTGTTGTTCCCTTCCTACTCGAGAAGAAATTGCCTTCGAATCTTTTTTGGCTCGTTGACAAGATGTATTCCGTAAAATCCATGCACGCGACGATGCTATTTTTCCCCATTATCCATTCTTGAACAAATCTCGACAAAAGATGATACATCATACAGGTATCTGCATAGTTCTCATTAATTCTAGTAGAATAGGCAACTGATTAACCGAAAAGATCACACATTCGAAAAATGGTCCACGAGATTGGCTTGGCGTGATGCTAAATTCACAAGAAGCAGTTGAGAAACACTACTTACAACAACAGAAGTAGAAGATTGGCCAGACACAAATCGAATTCGCCAACAAAAACAGAAGGAAACCCATATTTTTAACACCTTGACCATCGAAGAGAGTGCACGTCTAATAAATGGAGGAAAATCAACCCTTATAAAAGCTCTGTACTGCTGCATACGACAACAAGAAGTTCATGCCTCCATGGCCTTCCGAATATTATGTGTTGCAAATGAAACTTGTTTCCTAGCTGAACTCACGTCTCATCCATGCCGGAATAGAAGTGGCGGAAGACACAGGAGAAATCCTTTGTGCCATGACCCTGATTACACAGCTCCATGAATCTGAAGAAAGAAGTCCATTAGTATTAGGCTATTAGAATATATGTATCATGCCACAGTCGTAGAATATATATGCTTCCACTCTCTCATTCTCATCGAAAATGACATTGTGTTGCCTAGAATGTTTCATATAAGGTGTCTTTGTTATCTCAGATGAACTTCAAAATTCAGAAGTCGGATCATGTAAGGGTAAAAGGGCTTTACATTTGTTCTGCATGCAACGTCAATGGGCATTTAACACCGACTTTTTTGGCTGACGTGGTGGCAAGATTTAAATCTTTTGCCTGCATAGAGGGAAAAAAAATTATCACACTTGCGCATGGTTTGCGTACTGTAGAAGAATAAAACAAAAGAAGGAAAGAAAGAAAGAAAGTAACAAGGTAAGAAAGATGAGCACAAATTAAATGGACTCGGCGGAGAAAAAGATAAGGAACAAAGCAACAGTGTTTCTTAACAAAAGAGAAGTATGACCAATGAATAGAGTTATTATGATGGACTCTGCAGATTTAATTGCAGATTGAAGCTCCGAAAGAGGTGGCCAGAGGGAATATCTATCGCAAAAGACTAGAGCCAAAACTCTTCTCTTTGCAAAAGGGTCTTCAAACTTGGTGGATTTTAATGGAAGGCCTCCTAGGAGTGGGGTGGTACGGACACTGGAGAAATTCTTAATTCCTTAACGGTTTAGTCCCACTCTATGCTAGAATCAATCTTGCTTATTTAAGAAGAGCGTCAGCTCCAAAAATGCATTTTTGCATTTCACAATTTCACTTTTTTGACTTTGATAGCTATTCCAACATTTCCAGAGGATTACATTAAGGTTTGGTTGAAAGATGCAACGTACATCAAAGATTCTCTCTTCAGATTCGTTAAATGGTCTGCGGACTTCATATCGGGGGCTGAATCTTCAATCGTTCCTATGCCACAAATCAGATTCTGTAACCTACTACCTTCGGGTTACTTTCCTTAATACCAGAAGTTACAGAACTTTCTTCCCTTCCGAAAAGAGCTAAATCGACTGGGGATCTTAGCAGCATCGCTTATTCCTCCAACGTCGTCTTCTTCTTAAATAGCAATACAATAGCATCGGAGTTGTTCACAACAACTGCCTATTCTATTCCGAAACCTAGAAAGCGGGAAACGGGGTGACCATAATTTTCTAGTACACCCCGCCATTTCTGACCGAAGGAAGGAATGGGAGTAAGGGGTGACAGTGCCTCAGACAGAGAAACTTGACAAAAAACACAATATCTTGATGTCTCGCAAAAGAACCCCGGAAGCAGAGACTAAGCGGATTCCTTTCTAGACCATGTATTTCAAATTACAATCACCATCAAGTGGAGTGGAATACAGTGGACTTATAGTCTAATATCCTTCCTCGGTTATCAATCCAGTGATCTCAATGTATAATAATGAAAACAACCTACAAGAACAAAACACACAAGACGGCGATATCTCCACATTTTAATGAGTTATAAGAACTACTCATAAGTGACAAACGTGGTAATACACGAATCTGTGACTGACTCACTAACATGTCCTGAGCCATGGGTGGGCCAAACACACGTGTCCCGTGTCCGAGCTGAGTTGAGATAATTATGTAACATGTTTCCGATGAGAATACTAATATAAAAATTGATATACACCCTGTAATGATACATTGATATACACCCTGTAATAATACAGCCAACAAGTAAAAATATGAAATAGTGATACAAAAATAAATATATGCCAACCTGTTCAAGTATCACGAAGCAAAAGAAAGATGTTATTTCACTTGAGGACTACCCTACATACCATAAGCTTAGATGCAAAGCCACCATCATAATTCCTTGCTGAAGGAACCCCTTCCATAACTCCAGGCACTGGATTATAACTATCACTGTCAAATTGCAAAAATGCACCATCACTACTTAAAAATTGATGCAGGAGCATAATGGTGCCGATCAATCGAGGGGTCATTAGTCATGGCTTTCAAAATTATAGTCACAGTTTTAAGGGTTTTTATGTTGCATATATGTAAGTAGTTATTACTGAACTCATATTTCTAGGTTCGAATTTATGCAAGTAGAAGGTAGATATATTTTGGTATTTGGAAGGTCTTGTTGGAAATTGTGTCATTATGTCTTGGAAAAGTAATCTTTATAATGACTTTAAAAAGGTGATCTAGTAAAATGATAAAGAAAGTTGAGTTGATTATTGAACTAATTGCAAGTGTGTCATGTTGCAAGTGAGTGATTCCTCCTACAGTCAAGTCAAGTGAGTAGCTTGGTAATGTCGAGTGATATCTCGGGACTATCCTAAGCTCTTGTAAATATTAGCCCAAAACAAGAGAGAAACTTAATGCATTGTCTTATATGTGAGAGCCATATTGCTAAGACCAAGCCGTACCAACACTGCATGGCATTAACGGATCCAAACATGCTTAAGAACAGTGGAAACATAAAAAAAAATAAAAAATGTAGCACAGTGATGACATTGGTGCCCCACTTCTATATTGGGCAATTCGCTAACTACAGAAAAGAACCAAGGCCTGCACAAATGGGCATCAATATTTTCATTTCTAGGCGCTCCTCCATAAATTACCATCATCAGTTTACACGAAAACCTAAAATAACAAGAATCCCGACCACAATCTATCAAGCAACTAATAATTCATGTCTTGTGAACAACCAAAGCAGAGAGTTAGCATAGAAGACTCATAATTTGGCCATTTAAAGCTGCTGATGAAACTCAACCTAATGTAGTACTACTGATCTGTATGGAACTCTTATTTTTTATGCCATTCTAAGGAAGAAACCTTTCTCCAATTGAAGCCATAATTTTAATGAGACATTAAGATTCTAAAGAATACCATTACCTGCTCCAACAGCGAGCACTTGAGGAGTTAAATATCTTTGTTAGAGTAGTGGCTGAAATTCCCAGAGACTGGCCAAGTGCAAATCCTTCTGATACGCCAAGCATACTCACAGCCAACGCCAAATTGTTGCAAATCTTTGCTGCCTGGATATAAGTACACTTCGTGACCAGATGGAAATCACAAAGTCTTAACCCATAGGAAACAAAATAATAGCTATCTAATCTGGTGGCCAAAAAAGGCAATATAATATCACATCTGGTAACTGCTACACAGAAAAAGTTTTGCACAGGATAACCAACTCATAAACATGTATAAATATCAGATAAATTACATACCAAAACTAGCAAAAAGATCACAAAAAAGGCTGATCAAAGGTGTGCACTATCAAACAAATAACAACCCAACAAAAAATGCCGTAATGGTCAGCAAAACAATACATCCCAAAATCAAATAGGCTGCTTCATATGTCCATCTTCTACTCGATAGCTTCTTTAGTTTGCATTTGCTGAACGCTGAAAGACAAATCTTCTTGAATTGGGGAATTATCGTGCCATGACTTTCATAGGACGCTAATGCACGTTACCAATGTCAAATTTTTCTGTTATGGTTACTAATCAGAGGTTGAACACCATTGACCTGTATGTCTCATAAATTTATTTAGTTTGTTATATGTTGTATGCCCATTTGTGCGCTACAATTATGACCAGGACAGTTGTCTAGAATTTCAGGAAGCATTGGTTAGACTTAGATGGTTAGCCTTGTGTGTTCCATGGAGCATGGCTCTGTGATTTGTATGACACTCGCACTTGGGTCTGAGAGTAGTGCTGTGAAGAACGACCTGTGTGCACGACTCTGGGGGCTCAATGGCCATGTCTAAAAGTTCAGGGAATATTCTTAGTTGTGCAGGTGAATTTAGCCACTATGGACTAGCAAGTGTGTGCAAGTTGAGAAGTTTTAGACAATCGTTGGTATATAGCAACAAGAAATGATCCCACATGACATCTTCATGGCTAGCCTTTTGGGAGGGATCCTGTAATTGCTACTTAACTCATGTTGTTGGGCAATTTGTTTACAATAGTAGAACATATAGCTTTAGGCTTGTAAAACATATAAACACCTCCACAAACAGAAATAGTAGAACATATAAACGCCTCCACAAACAAAAATATCATAGCTTGAGGCATGTAAGAGAACACACTGAACCATTTCCTGCTCCACCACAGTAAATTGTGTTTTTCCCCATTGCGAGGAACAAGGACTTTGCGGCAAGATAAGCTTCCTCTAAGCCACCAACCTGGAATACAAATTAATCTTCTGTTATAGTTCAAAGCGCCAAAAGCATTTCATTTCTTGTTTTTTGTTCTTTTTTTTCCCTGATCTTTTGAATGTTATATATCTGTAATCTGAGTAGATAAAATATCCATGGTAAACCAAATTCAAGGAATACTCAAGGGCTAAAATTTGAAGTCAGTGGCGCGGAGATGTGAGACTTGTGTAACGGATACAACATAACGAGTACATGTATCCAGGAGTTCCGGTTTTAAGTTTTGATAGGATAGGACAATTATCTTTGCCAAGCCGAGAATTGGGTAGCCTATTATTTAGCTAGACCTGCTCGTTTTGTGTTAGATTCAAAGTGCTCAGTTGGAACTTGGGAGCGGCCCCAGATGTTTTAACACCCTTACTCATTGATTTTATTCCAATGTTGTGATTTGTGAATAAACGACCACATGAAGACTCTGTACAACATTGCAGCTTATGAAATTGTGGCTTCCATTGTTCCCTTCATGTTTCCAAAGACAATGATGACATTAAAACCTAGTATAAATGTGATAATAAATTTGAGGGTTTCCAAAAAGAAAATGCATGGTTCTTCCATCCTATCGACCATATTGGCAAACTTACATGAACAATACAGTCAATACTTCAGTTATCCAGCCGATTATATAAAAAAAAAGTTTATTCTATTATCTATTTAGAATGTCAAGAATAGAATCTTACCATAAAAGTGAGTGTTCCAGACTCTGCAGCAAGAACACCTCCAGATACAGGAGCATCCAACATGACAGGGGCCTCCCTGTTATCTACACAACATACAATTAGCAATGAAAATGCCAAGAAGGAGAAGTTCTTCAACCTTTTTGTCTGCATAATAATGTAATAAGTGTTGAACTGCAATGGCTAAACCAGAAAGATAGCAAGCAGATGATGAATGCTAAGTGGAATTTTTTTAAAAGTTTCGACACAAAAGATGGTTCAATTATGTCTCTGTCGTACCTTTCTTGTCTTTTAATAAGCAATTAGATACAGCCACAGAAATTCTTCTTGACGTTTGAGGATCAATAGTAGATGAATCTACAAATAACCACGGCCTCAGTACATTCCCAGTGCGAAGCAAGCCGTTTGGTCCAGTGTAAACATCCAACACCTACAGAAAGAAGAGCACAATGTTCATAATGGCACTGTGCATGACAGAAGAAGACAGAAAACTCTTAAGCACTATACTTCAAACTTGGAAATTGGAACAAGCGAGAATGATTCAATCTCATATATTTATAACCTTATTGAGAGATCTAACATCGAAGTATCCAGAAGTAATAGAATTAAATGAAAGGGTGATCCGGAATGGTTTTCACAGCTACCGCTCATATTCACATGACATGACAATCGAAGCAGTCTTGTGTCAAAAGATAGAGTTTGAAGCCAAATACTTTAAGAAAGTGCATACTACTTGTAAGCCAAAACAGCAATTCAAGGTGGGAACAATAAGATCTATAATATTTTATTCACGGCCACACTTTTTAAAGAAACATGTCGTTTTGGTGGCTTTAGCAGTTGGAGCTGGAGCAAGCACTCTGCATAAAACATGACAATGACCACATGAAGACAATTTCAGACCAAGTCAACAATTGTTCCAAAATGCTAATTGCCTAGGAAATGGGTATAACAATGTCTATCAAAATATTAAACACCCTCCCTTACTTGCAAGCCCTCTTACAACAAATCACTCTATAAGACCGAACTTATTCATACGACAGACACTATATAAACTTATAGCCCATTGGCAACGAAGGGATAACGCTTCTATTTCAGGCAACGGTAAAACTAAAGAGCTCACCATATAAGATACCCTTACTTTTTGAGTTAAGAGTGTTAAGTTACCAATTGTCCTAAAAGCTTAAGCTGTTAGGAAATGGGCCCAATAATGTATATCAAGCTATCTAACACCCTCCCTCACGTGCAACCTCGTCTTGCACGTGAAGATACAAATTTTCAAAAAAGGGAAAAACAAAATACGAAGGGAAGAAATAGAATTGAAAAGCAGGACTAATGCAAACAGAGAGACTTGAATCCAAGATCTCTTCCAACCACAGTTTTGATACCATGTCAAGCTACCAATTGTCCCAAAATTTAAGCTGTTAGGAAATGAACCCAACAATGTATATCAAGCTATCTAACAATCAGAAGTTCAGAACCCCAATAGTCATAAACAAGTGTATCTGAGGTTCTTAAGTAAGAAGAGCGAGAACTCACATTGGAAGATGAAGGCAGCATAGTAATCACAACATCACTTATTTCCGCAATTTCAAAAGGCGAATCTTTTGTGAGAATTCCCCTATCTGAAAACAACTTCATTGCACTATGGTTGCTGGCCGGAGAAAAATCATTAACTTAATGGCCAAACTAAAATAAACAGTGCAGTATAAAAGAACAAGATAAACTAACTCATTCACAGTATGCAAGAAACACACACTAATCTCAGTAAACATAAACCATTTGCATCAAGGGAGGGTACAGAAGAGGAACTTGTTACCATTACATGAGGTCAGCTTAAAACTTAATAAGGAGAAAGAGTTGAACAAATTACAAGTCATGAACAATGACTTCATATCCTGCCTTAATCAGATTGTTAGCCATTCGTGAACCCATGTTGCCAACCCCTATGAAGCCAACCCGCTGTAGTACATCAATGGAAGAAAAGAATGAGAAAATCAGAGACAAAAAGAAGGTTACCTGTAAAATTGGGTGAAAATTTTAAAATCTCAATTGTTGAAGAGGAATTAAAATACACAAATAACAGTTCACAATTGCCTAACACCCACAAATTGGGGACAAGAAAGCAAAACACAAGAATGAGAAAAAGTGAAAGAAGAAGAAATTAAAATAAATCTATCATTTCATCATGTTTACAACTGGCGATTCCCATGGCAAACTCAAATGCTATGGACGCAAACGGAGGTGCACGAATCTAGACATAGATGTGTTTGAAACCGTTCGGTCTATATGGACCCCGCATCTGCTGTGCTGTGTAGGACACACGTGCATCAGATGGTTGCAGACACATCTATTTTTGGACCATCAACTAGGTTATTTGTATCCATATTAGCTCACATGTAAATAATTTTCAAGTCCAAACAAAGAACCCATGCAACTAAGTTAACTATTGTTGTGTTTCAAACACAAACGTACGAGGAATGAAAAAACCACCCCACAACCCTCCCGAATTGCCAACAAATCCCACTCATACCCATACAGAGAATGGTTAAGCGTCTTTGTGAGATGGTGTTAAAATTGGATCTCCTCCTTTGATCTCAAGTTCAATCTGTACCAACCCATCTTCTAGACCTAGCTCTAGAAAAGAAAGGAACCATATTAGTGCCTAGCTGGACGGTGACAACCGGTAGACACTCCGATGGCTATGTCACGAGCAGGGAAGCGCAAAGCTTGAGTAGGAACAAACGGCGTACCTCAGTACGGTTGATATTGTTTCTTATATAGGAGTGCCTTGACTTCGAGGCCAAGTTAGTGCCCATCTCTCTTGCCGTTGTGACATCACCAACAGCCTCTTCCTGGCTAGATGCTCCACACCATAACGCAAGGCACTATGCTGTCGAGAGGCAGACAACCCCACTACTTGGCTGGACTATGGGTGGTGGTGTGGTGCCACGTGGCTAGGCTTACGGTTGTGGAATACTTAACTATTTAGTATTGTTTACACCCAAATTTGGCATTTTTTCCTACAGGACCAAAAAGTATTATTTTTGGACCGAATTCGGCTAAATTCACGTGTGAAATTAATGGGTCACATTAACTTTAATCTCGGCCCAATTATTTTTTTAGTGTAACTTGGCCTATTTATATTTTTTCAATCCAATTGCTTGGCCCCATATGGAAATGTGGCAGTTACGGAGGAATTTTTCTAGAAGACAAAGGAAGGCCAATTGACCAAGTCCAACTGGCACATTATCTTTGATTTGCAAATAGGGAAGGAACTCTCATGCAATTGTGTTTTGCCTCCATGATCGGAAATAACTGCTGGCAATGGGGAGTGGTTACAACAATGGCGGGACACATGGCAACAAGATGAAAGGTGGACATGTACCTCACGATCAAGAGCACTTGTAAATAACTACCATTTTGGGAGAGGGTTTGCAGATGAAAGACAATTGGTAGCAGCGCATGAAGGCAGGAAATGGGAATCAAGAGCATGAACCCGTAAATTGCAGCCTATAAATAGAAGAAATTAAGACAAAGAAGGGATTCCAGCACCACAAAGCCCAGCGCTTCCTTTATCAAATTATCTTTTTTTCGGCTCCGGCCAAATTTATCTTATTAGCATGTTTATTTAGGTTTCAACACCAAAAAGCTTAGCGCTTCTCTCCAATTTATCTTTATTTTTCCAGCAAATGTCTCTACATTTTAGCCCATTTCACTCAATCTGTTGAGTAAATGTTTATCTTCTCTAGCCTAGCCTAGCTTATCCCATTTTTTCCTTCCAGTCCATCTACATTTCTAGCAAATGAGCCTTTAAATTTCCTTTTCATTTTCCATTTCCTTGTACGCCATTCAACTTTGTTAATCCAATTTAATGAAGTTGATTTTAGTTTAATTCTTCTCTTTTCTCACACGGTTGAGAAATTTTAAGTCCTCGCACCGAGGCAAACCACGAACCATCATTCGGCCTCGCCCTTTGGGCCGAACACAATCGCCTGATTAGAAGTCAGAACCGAGGCGCTCACGCCTTGTTACACGTTGGACGTCGACAAGTCCTGGCACGCCCGCGACACCGCCGACGCCATTAAGTTTTTCCCAAAAACGAAGAAACAAGTATTTACATGGCATGACCGCGCCACATGGCAGGAACAAATTGGTTCCACGTGGCCAGCCCAAATCATTTTGTACCAGCGCGTGCTTGCCTATTCCATAGTGCCATGCTGTCGCACAGCATGTGACCACGCCACATTGCCGGTCCATGACTGATGCCACGTGGCCAGTCCATGACTGATGCCACGTGGCCAGTCCATGACTGGTGCCACGTGGCCAGTCCATGACTGGTGCCACGTGGCCGGACAGAATAGATACCCATCACGTGTCTTAGCCCGTGATGGGACAGCGCGTGCTGACCAAATCATTGTTGCCGGCTCGATGCCTTGGCCCGCCCATTGACCCCAGACCGAGCGACCCGTCCAGTTGCCAATGGGCTTTGGTCATTTGATCTATTGGGCCGGCTCCAAGTTGGGCCTGGTTGCCCAACCCGAATGGCCGACCGCCATCCGGCCTACTACTCATATCCTAATTACTGAGGCCAACTTAAATTCTTCACAAAAAAATAAACAAAAACCCATCAATTTTCCACAAAACCCATTTGAAAATCGGCATAATCGGGCAAGAATTCCAACTACATGCATTGTTAGCAATCAAGACAGAAAACAAGAAAGAGGAAAATCTTACATCTGATTGAGATGAGGCGCTAGATGCAGATAATCTGCGGATTAAAGACGATCGTATGAAATTGAAGTGGAAGTTGGATTTGCAAGAGGAAAGAGGCAACAGTGATCTCGCTCTGCTAATCGCCATTGCTGAGAAACAGAGGTCTATCAAGTTAAGGTTCAGTAGGTGGACTCTTTTCATAGAATAGGAACAAACCACTACTGTAAGTCGATGTTTTTCGCCGTTAAACAACTCCTGTTTGCTTGCCGCTCTTTTGTCTGTGTTCGGAGTAGGTTTTATCCGTTCAATGCTTTATGTGTTGTCTTATCCTCTCTCCCGCGGTCCCACGCAACTCATTCGACTCGGTATTGTTTTTTCCCGATCAACGGGGTGTTTGGGAGCCTACTTTTCAGTTTTTCATTTTCAACTATTTGGCTTTTTGGCTTTTTGGCTTTTTGGATTATGGTCAGAATGTGTTTTGAATTTGGACGGAGTGTTTGGGAGAAATGTGCAGAATGTATTTTACAAAGTTGTAGTGTTTGGGAGAACAATGATGAAAATGAGTTATGGATTAATTGTTTACCATTTTGCCCTTGTTTATTAATTATGGTATTAAGAATGTGTACGGATATTGTTTTTAGCAAAATTTTTAAAAGTCATGGTGGTAAATATTTTTGTAAACTTGACCGTCCAATTTTGAAGAAAAAAAAATTGGAAATTTTTTTTGATATACACTTCTTTTTGGGGGTAATTAAAAGCTCCCATACTCAATAAGAAATGTGTAAAATTGAAGTAATTGCCCAAAAAAAAAAAAAAAATTGGTCCAAAGAATTTTTCGTTAATAAAAAAAAAGCCCATAGAGTCAGAAGGTCTCAAAACCCATGGCACATCCTGTAATTTCCGAAACATTGAGGGTACATTATGCATCAAATTGGAAGAAGATACTACTTCCATCCAAATCATCTCGAAATTTCTACCCACCTCAGGTCTCTCTCTCTCTCTCTCTCTCTCTCTCTTCCACCCCAAATTCCAATTCCAAATTTCAGGAAATTTGAGCACCCATCTCTCTTTCCCCTTTCCTTTTTTCGGTCTCAGGAAGCAAAAAGCACACCAAAAATCAAGCCCCGCTTAGAAATTGAAGACAGAGGTAAGAAATTAAGGACGGTAATTTGTGGCTTCCTCCTCTCTCTCTCCTGAGATTTGCGTTGTGTGGTGGAAGAAAGGGGATCTAGAGGTAACGTAAACAAAGGGGCAGGAATGGAAGAGAAATTGATGGGAAAATGCAAAATGAGAAGTAGAATTGAAAAAGGAGGTCTGGAGCTACTTTTGGCTTTTGGCCTGGAACTTCAAAACTGAAGAATGCATTTTCAAAGAATGGGTTTTCTCATAAGTCGGCCAAACAGGTAGAAAGAGATAATGAGAATGTGAAAATGCAATAATCAGTCGCCCAAACACCCTCCAAACTCATGTGACCTTTTCCGTTAGAAGTGTTTTTAAAATAAATTGTTTTCACAATTTTTTATGTGATTTATTGTGAGAAAATAATTTGTTTTGGTTTTTTAAAAAAATTGTTTTTTGTTCGTGGAACACCCCTTTTGGCAGAGGAATGGGTAAAAATGACAAGAAATATTGTCATTGGTAAAAAATGACACCAAAATAGGAGTAGCAAAAAAGGGTGCCACGCTCCTAACCAAAAAACTGGCAAATTTTTTTCTCAAAAATAGAAAATGAAAAATCTTTTGTAAAAAAAGGCAAAATATATTGCAATTTGCCTTTTTTTTTTTTGACAAAATGTCAAAAATGACACATGGGTGTAGCCTTTTGCCCTTTTTTTTTGCAAAATGATTCTATTCATTGCTAAAAAATGAGAATGGCGAACTTCCGTAGCGCCAAAAAAAAAAAAAAAGATGAGAATGGCAACATAAAATGACAAGATACTGGTGCGGATGCTTTAAGAGCAAATCTCTGGTGGTGCCAAAATGGCATTGTTAAAAGTCAATTTTTTATTTGTTAGAGTGTTTAAAATTTATAAAAAGCAATATTGCTTGACGTCATGCGTAAAGACCCGTATTTTTCCTCTATTTAAATATTCGTGATTTTTATGACACTTGTTTTGAAGTGCTATATATGTTGATATCATTGGAAAGAAAAACGTCTCTTAAAATGAAAGAAATAAAGAAAATTGTCTCTTTACTTAGCATCTTCATTTCGCCGCCCCTTATTTTTACTCAAATTTGAGCAAAACTTTAATTTGGTACGTATGGAGCACTCTAATGGACAAAAGCAAATCTAGGCATAAATAAATTTGAGTAAAAGTCTCATTAATGTCATTGGTGTAAATTTTAGGGGGAGAAAATAGCCTTTAAAATTTGATGTTGAGTTTGTTCTTACCAAATTTGGTGAAGAATTTGAGTAATATCAAATTTGGTGAAGAATTTGAGTAATATCAAATTTGTTCGGGATTGAATTTCAATGACCCGAACCTTTAGATGTGTTTAAAACATGTTTTTAAGGTCCAACGCGGGGATTAGTAAAAACAAATTACCTGGAAGGCTTGATCCGAGCAGTTTTTGATAAAAATGTATATGTACGTTTTAATCGAAAACTGCTCGGATGAAGCCCTTCCGAGTATTTTTATTTTTTTTTTAACAAATCCTCGCGTTGAATCTTAAAAACACGTTTTAAACACATCTAACGGTTCGGATCGTCGAAATTTGATCCCTAACAAAAAATCCCACACCGTAGCTACATAAGGGAGCCCTTACTAGATATGTTTTGTGTAGCAATATTGCAGATGTAGATTTTTTTTTTTGGTGATGAAACGGAAGATATATTTTTGTACATATTTGCAGATGTAGATATGATAGTTCAGCAGAAAGGTTATTCAGCAATACCTTTAACTAGTAAGTCTTGGTTTCAATCCTTCGTGGCTTCACTTTTTGGGTACTAAATACTACAAATATGTACAAAAATGATAACGCTGAGAGTCGAACCCACGAAATTATGGCTGATACCATATGCGTTGGACATTGCTACTGCACCAAAAGGTGCTTCCTTATAATGTAATGGAACAACTAAGATATATATGAATACTAAGAGCAAATCTAATGCTCAGAGTCATATTCAGTTATATAATCAAAATATGGAACCAAATGCAAAAAATTGGAACCCAATGCAGTGCCATTTGGTTCTAAAATGGCACAAAGCTATAGTTGGTTCTATATGGCTATAGCCATCCTTGCCACCTCACCAAATCTTATCTGCCATTTCACAATCTAAACTGGAGTATACTTGAATCAACACCGGAAAGTAGCCGGAGAGTTGCTGGAGTCTGCTACTATTGCCGGAAAATGACCGAAATCATGTATCGTACTATACACCGCAGTCTGCTACTGATGGCTTGACTAAAAATCCTCGAAATTCACTATCATAGAGAGAGAGAGAGAGAGAGAGAGAGAGAGAGAGAGAGAGAGAGAGAGATCCGTGTTGGACGGAGAAGCAGCGACCTTCCCCTTTCCCTTTCCCCAATTTTTCGATCTTGGTGTGTTTTACTCCTCTGTGGAACAGATTGAGACCAAATGAGAAGAAAGAGAGAGGAGTTTAAGTGTACCAAAATTTCACACCAATCGGTGTTCCAAACGGCAATATCAATGGATATATTTTGTCCAATTGCTCTATTTTGAATTATTTTTCATTCCAATGGCAGTTTTGTTCCATCTACTATAAAAAAATTAGATCACAACGGAGTTGAAATAACATAGATAGTTAAATTAGGGTTGAAAAAGTAATTAAAAGTGAGATGAAGGGAAAGATAGTTAAATTTGGAATTGTTTTGTTCTAAAATAGAACCAACCACTGGAGGCTGAGTTCTATTTTAGCACCAAAAATCACTTTTTGGTGTCAAACTATGGCAATGGCTACAGCCATTTTGCGACTAGCATTTTATTTGCTCTAAGAGGCCCCATTGTTAAGAAAATCACTTATGGCCCAAAAAATCTCAGGGTCGGGCCTGTTGATTAAGAGTTCTTTTTATCATGTACAATCATGTGGCTTAACATTCTCGTGTGGCTTATCAATGTTTCTCCTCCTTTGTTGAAGACGATGTTGTGGTTTGAGTGAAATTCATCCCCATGCAAGTGCTTTTTGCTTGAATAAAGAAAAGCCATGCCATCAGAACTCTTATGAAACCCAGATGAGAAATACTACCAAGGAAATCAAAATCATGCATGTAGAGGAATCCAGAAAGGGCAAACCACCCGTAAATCAAAAGCAAATGGGCCTATTCCCATCCCAATCATGACAGCAAAGAAAGGGAAATCTGTAATCACGAAACCCATATGAGAGGGTAAGGGGGAAAGAGAGGGCTGGGGTGTTAGGGTTCCAATTCATAGAGGGGCATTTAGGACCATTCAATTTTGAGTACCATTTATGTGCAATTATTCTTTTCCGTGTCATGTGAGGAGTGATTCCGAAAAAGTGCACCAGTTATGCGCAATTTGTTGCCCCTAATGCCACTGTCCGCCGCAATTCCCCTAAAATTAATTTCTCGCTCCTGTCCAAATATTTGAAGCGTATATATGAGAATGTGTGAGTTAATGGCTTATCTGTTGTTTTGGTCCCTGGAATATCTCACAAGTTTGAAAATCGTCCTTTCAAGAAATCTGGTTTCAATTTCATCGTTGTAAAACCTTGACGATTTCAATGTTATCCTTTCCGTCCAATGGGTGACGGAAAAAGCTTATGTGGACTAACAGAAGTCCAGTCAGCTGTGACTTGTACCTTTCTCTCCAAGTACCAACAAACCTTCCCTTACCTTCTCTCTTCCCTACACGTTTGCTTTTGCTTTAATTAAGCCTCCATTCATAGATGGTTGGATTGATCTCCCAGATGAATTAAGCCCCCATTAATCATTAGCAGACATTGGGATTGATGTCCCAAACTAATTAGTTGGTCAAGTGGATTGGATACCGGAAAAAAAAAAAACTGAAGATATCTTGTACTAGAGGGGTTAAAAAATGAGATGAGTTTTGGGTGGCCGGTGCATTGGGTTAGAAGTGGGTTAAGGTCAAGGGCGGATGCAACAAGGGACTGAGGTGGGCTATAGCCTAGGTGGGGTGCAAAAAAAAAATGAGAAAAAAAAAATTTATATGTAAAATTATACCCTAATAAGTTTTAGCCCACCTCATTTTTGTGTATAGCCCATCTGATGCAGACCGGGTTGCGTCAACATGGATGGACAGGTTGCGTCCGCGTAAGCCTAAAAAGAAGGCCTAAGAATCGACAAATGGCTTTCGGTATCGATACTGCATTTGTGCTGTATCGATACCAGGGCGCTAGTTGGCGAACAGAACGTACCCGTATCGATACAGGATTCTCCCTGTATCGATACCGAGTGTCCTAAAATCGTCCGATTGGCTTACTACGATATTTTGCTGTTATTTCCGAATTTTTCCTTTTTTGTTAATTTTCGTTTTTCATTGATTTGACTTCCTTTTTCGGAATAAGTCAATTAGGGTTTCTAGTTTCCTATATAATAAGTTGTAAGCCTAAACGGCTAGGGTTGGTTGTTATTGAATTAAAGAAAACGAGTTTTTACTCATATTGTGATCGTTTAAGGAGGGAGTACCTCTGGGTCGATCTTATTGTTCACGTTTCTCTTGCACGACTGATTCTGTTCCATAGGCTGCGCTGCATCAGTTGGTATCAGAGCACACGTTGCAATCCTGTCATGGCGGCGAGACGCGGTGTAGGACGTGCAAGAGGGGGTGGTCGAACCGCTGGTATTGACGAAATCTATGAACGAGATGATGCTGCTCGGGATGCTCGGATGGATGAGGGTTTTGCGGAACTCAAAGCCATGTTTGGAAATATTGTCCAACGCATTGATGCTTTAGAGATCGTTGACCCAACTCGCCGTCGTCCTGTTAGACCTAATCCTCAGGAGGAGGAGGGTTTTTCGGATGATGAGGGTTCCAACCCTTTTGCTGGTCATTACCATCAACGGGGGAGGGATAGGGAGATCGTGGCTAGAACCCATGACTCTCATTCATGGGAAAAAAGTATCAAGATTGACCTACCAGAATTTCAGGGCAATCTGTCACCGGAGGAATTTCTGGACTGGCTGAACGCTATAGACGAAATCATGGATTTCAAAGGGGTTCCTGTGGATAGGAGGGTTCCTCTTGTGGCGACCAGATTCAGGGGTAGAGCTTCTGCGTGGTGGCAGCAACTGAAAATCAGTAGGAGTCGGAACGGGAAGTCCAAGATTACTGATTGGGAAAAGCTGAAGAAGAAGATGCGAGTGGAGTTCCTTCCCCATAACTATACCCGTATCATGTATCAGAGATTGCAGAATCTTCGCCAGAACACGCGTTCTGTTGACGATTACACCGAAGAGTTCTATCAACTTGTGGCCAGAAACGATTTAGCAGAGTCTACAGAGCAGCAGACTGCAAGGTATGTTGGTGGTTTACGTCAACAAATTCAAGATGAGTTAATGATGTATGATTTGTGTTCTGTTTCGGATGCCCATCAGAGAGCTTTAGTGTTAGAAAAACGGTTCAATAGAAGGTCAGCGGGTAATTGGAACAGTGCTGTTCGAACAACTGCGGGGGCTGCACCACCTGTACGTGCAGTTATTCCTCAACCCGCAGTGCCAACAACTAACAGAACGACGACTGCTGGCTTTAAATGCTTTAAGTGTGGCGAGCCAGGTCATCGTATGTCGGACTGCAGGAAAGGAGATCGTCCTGGAAAGGCCCTGTTTGTAGAACCTGATGGGGCCATTCATGACTCACCTGAGGGTTATGATCAGGAGCCTTTGTTCGATGATGGTAGTGAGGAGATGGAGGAAATATTAGTTGAGGGGGATACAGGCCCACTGCTGGTGGTTCGAAGGGTGTGTTATGCGCCCCGAGAATCTGAAGGGGAGTCGTGGTTGCGCAACAACATATTCCAGTCCACTTGCACAATTGGTGGCAAAGTTTGCCGCTATGTGATTGATTCGGGCAGTTGTGAGAACGTGGTGTCAGAAGAGGCAGTGCAAAAATTGAACTTGAAAACAGAGGCGCATCCCAATCCTTACAAATTGAGTTGGCTGAAGAAGGGTAATGAGGTAAAAGTTTCTAAGCGATGTTTAGTTTCTTTTTCAATGGCCTCTAAATATAAGGACAGTGCATGGTGTGATGTTGTGGCTATGGATGCGTGTCATTTGCTTTTGGGGCGTCCGTGGCAATATGATCGTAAGGTCGCGCATGACGGAGGGTCTAACACTTACAGTACAAAGATCAGATTGTTACCATCGAGGGAAACAGCCCCCGCGGGGCCTAGTCTATTAGCCAGAGCGCAAATGGAGGAGGAGATCGCTGAATCTGGGATTGCTTATGTTCTGGTTGGGAAGGATATTGGGCAGGATCAATCCAAGGCTGCAGTTCCGGCTATTATTCAGCCCCTTTTGTCGGAATTTGGGGATGTTTTTCCAGAGGAGTTACCGGAGGGCTTGCCACCGCTACGTGACATTCAGCACCAAATTGATTTGGTGCCCGGTGCTAACCTGCCGAACCGGGCCCATTACCGGATGAGTCCGAAGGAACATGAGGAGTTGCGTAGACAGGTGGAAGAGTTGTTGTCCAAGGGTTTCATTCAAGAGAGTCTCAGTCCTTGTGCAGTTCCGGCTTTATTAACTCCAAAGAATGATGGATCGTGGAGGATGTGCGTGGACAGTCGGGCAATCAATAAAATCACTGTGAGGTACCGATTTCCCATTCCTCGTTTAGATGATTTGTTGGATCAATTATCAGGGGCCCAGGTGTTCAGCAAGCTGGACTTGAGGAGTGGCTATCATCAGATTCGAATCAGACCAGGGGATGAGTGGAAGACTGCCTTTAAGACTCGTGAGGGTTTGTATGAATGGTTGGTTATGCCATTTGGTTTGTCAAATGCGCCTAGTACCTTCATGCGTGTGATGAACCAAGCGCTGCGACCGTTTATTGGTAAGTCTGTTGTAGTATATTTCGATGATATTTTGGTTTATAGTGCCACGTCGGACTTACATATGCAGCATTTAAGAGAAGTTCTGGAAGTCCTACGAAGGGAGAAGCTGTTTGGGGGCCTGAAGAAGTGTGCCTTCATGACAGATTCAGTTCTATTTTTGGGGTACATTGTTTCGAAGGATGGACTTGTTGTGGATGAGTCAAAGATAGAGGCGATCAAACAATGGCCCGAGCCACGGACTTTGTTTGACATTCGGAGCTTTCATGGGTTGGCGTCATTCTATCGCCGATTCATACCACACTTCAGCACTATTATGGCTCCGATCACAGAGTGTATGAAAGGCGGAAGTTTTACATGGACAGACGAGGCAACAGTGGCTTTTAGAGAGATCAAGTTGAAGCTAACTAGTGCTCCAGTGCTAATCCTTCCAGATTTTTCGCAGCCATTTGAGTTACATTGTGATGCCTCGAAGGTGGGAATTGGGGCTGTTCTTAGTCAGAATTCGAAGCCGGTTGCTTACTTCAGTGAGAAGCTCAATGGGGGAAAAGTGAATTACAGCACGTATGATGTGGAGTTCTATGCAGTTGTGCGGGCCTTGCACCATTGGTACCACTACCTCATTCACAGTGACTTTGTGCTGTATTCTGATCATGAGGCGCTAAAACATCTGAATAGTCAGGACAAGCTATCCCATCGACATGCTAAGTGGGCTGCTTATGTCCAACAGTTCACCTTTGTGATTAAGCACAAGGCAGGGACGTTGAATCGAGTTGCTGATGCCCTCAGCCGTCGTTCTTCCTTGCTGACTCTCATGCGCACTGAGGTACTTGGTTTCGATTCTTTTCGTGAACTATTGGCTGTGGATCCTTTTTTCTCGCATGTGTTGGATGATATTTCAAAGGGTGAACCGAGTGTGTTTCACCTTCATGATGGCTTTCTATTCAAGGGTAATGCATTATGTGTTCCAGAGTCGAGTCTGCGGCTCAAAATTATTACTGACTTGCATAATGGGGGACATGTGGGTCGTGATAAGACCCTTGCTTTGGTGGCTGCATCATATTTTTGGCCTACTTTGAGGCGGGATGTTTATCGGTTCATGGGAGCTTGTCATATCTGTTGTGTTTCTAAGGGTGGGGCCACTAACGCAGGACTTTATATGCCTCTGCCTATTCCTACACAACCATGGGCGGATGTGAGTATGGATTTTGTCCTTGGTCTTCCTCGTACCCAGCGAGGCAAGGATTCTATTTATGTGGTGGTGGACAGGTTTTCAAAGATGGCTCACTTTATTCCTTGCACGAAGACCACCGATGCTGTTAAGGTAGCACAGTTGTATTTTGACAGTGTTTATCGTTTACATGGGTTGCCTGTATCTATTGTTTCAGACAGGGACACACGTTTCTTGAGCCACTTTTGGCGTTGCTTATGGAGGTTGGCCAACACACAGCTCGATTTTAGTACTTCATATCATCCACAGACTGATGGCCAAACAGAGGTGGTCAATCGTTCTTTGGGCAACATGCTGCGCAGTTTGGTGGGTGAACAACTCGGGTCTTGGGATCTGAAACTGGCCCAGGTTGAGTTCGCATACAATCATTCGGTGAATCGGAGTACGGGTCATTCTCCATTTCAGATTGTCTATGGGTGTAATCCGCGGTCCCCTGTCGATCTCGCTCCGGTGCCTGATTTGAAGCGTGTGCATTGGAAGGCCCAAGACTTTATGGCACATTTAAAGGAAGTACATGAGGCTACCCGGAAGCAGTTGGAGGTCTCTACCTCCAAGTATAAGGAAGCAGCCGACAAGAAGCGCCGTTTGGTGGAATTTGAGGTGGGCGATTTTGTATATGCAGTGCTGACCAAGGATCGCTTTCCGGAAGGGGAATACAACAAGCTTAAGGCTAGGAAGATTGGGCCTTTGGAGGTCCTTGAGAAGATCAATCCCAATGCGTACCGTTTAAATCTGCCAAGCCACGTGCGTACATCGGATGTGTTCAACGTCAAGCATCTGATTTCGTTTGTGGGCGATAGTTCATCTTCTGATGATGGCAATTCGAGGGCGAATTCTTTTCAAGCAGGGGAGGATGATGCAGACCGGGTTGCGTCAACATGGATGGACAGGTTGCGTCCGCGTAAGCCTAAAAAGAAGGCCTAAGAATCGACAAATGGCTTTCGGTATCGATACTGCATTTGTGTTGTATCGATACCAGGGCGCTAGTTGGCAAACAGAACGTACCCGTATCGATACAGGATTCTCCCTGTATCGATACCGAGTGTCCTAAAATCGTCCGATTGGCTTACTACGATATTTTGCTGTTATTTCCGAATTTTTCCTTTTTTGTTAATTTTCGTTTTTCATTGATTTGACTTCCTTTTTCGGAATAAGTCAATTAGGGTTTCTAGTTTCCTATATAATAAGTTGTAAGCCTAAACGGCTAGGGTTGGTTGTTATTGAATTAAAGAAAACGAGTTTTTACTCATATTGTGATCGTTTAAGGAGGGAGTACCTCTGGGTCGATCTTATTGTTCGCGTTTCTTTTGCACGACTGATTCTGTTCCATAGGCTGCGCTGCATCACCATCTCATTTTAAATTTTAGCCCATCTGAATTTTTTGTGTAGCCCATCTAATTTTTTCAGATGGGTCGGATCTATTTTAAAAAAATTTGAACGACTTGGAGTTGGAAGGATAAAGAAAGGGTTTCACTTTTTCTCGTACCTGGGAGCTTGGGCGGGAGAGCTTAGGTTTTGTAATCCCATTATTATTCTCTCTCTCTCTCTCTCTCTCTCTCTCTCTATAAAAAAAAAAACTGTGTAATTCATCTTCTTCTTGTAGTTAGGCCTTGTTCTAGAAAACTGTCTTCTACTGTCTTTTTTTTTTTACTTTTTGATTAATATATTGTGAAAGAAGGATCTATTTCATATAGTGTGAAAAGATAGTTTGCTAAAAATATCATTTTGTGGAACCAATGCCTTAGTTCCTCCATCGTGATTGGATTTACATTGAAATTAATTTCTTCTTCAACTTCCATTTTTGCCTTTTTGGTTCCGAGTTTCTAGCAGTAGTAGAAGATAATCAATTAGTCAAGTACTGAGTTGAGGTTTATACGAACTTTCCAATAGTTTCTCAGGCAAATAGACTACCCCCACCTGGGGTGCATTACCTACTGTAATAGCAAAGAAAATTACCCTTAGCAACAAAACTCTTCAGGGAACACTTGACCTCAATCTCCATAATATGAATACAGAACATTTGCTTTGAGTTTTCTTAAATACTAACTCCATACCAAAAAATCGTAAGCATGAAAAATTCAACTCGTCAGAGCAATAGAGGAAGAAGATTTAACATTCGATTAAAAAGAGGATTTGAATTTTACAGAAGAGAATGTTAAAGTTCACATAGTCTTACATATGATGTTGAACCCAAAAAAAAAAAAATGACAAATGCGACTGAACGATGAAATGGATAAATACCTCAAGTTATCATGCAGTATGATTTGGAAAAGCAAGACTATGGTTTCAACAATCTTCACTGATTCCATCAATCGCATAAGAATATGAATGTTCACTCCCTGACAGGTAGTTGTCGCTACAAATTAACTCATGTGATGGTTGGATTTGCTTTCCAGTCAATCTGTCCAGATCTGCTGCTACTTCTCTCATGCTTGGCCTTTTCTTCGTATTCAATTTTAGGCATCTCTTAGCAAGTTTAGCCACAACAAGAATATCTTCTTTCACACCCTCCTCCGTTACTAGTGGATCCAAAATTTCAAACAACCGATTTTGTTTCAAAGAAGATTGGAAATACATTACCAGGCCATGTTCAGACACATCGAAAGAGACTGCTTTGACTCCAGTTAGGAGTTCAGCGAGAACTACACCAAAGGCATAAACATCACTTTTGTCTGTAAATTGCCCTGACCGAAAGTACTCTGGGTCTAAATAACCAAATGTGCCCCCCACCACAGTGGTTAGGTGAGTCTTTTCAATGGATACGGACCTTGAAAGCCCAAAATCAGACACTACAACCCTAAAGTTTTCATCCAACAGTATATTGGTGGACTTGATATCCCTGTGAAATATGGATGTGGAAGCATATGAATGCAAATAAGCGAGTGCTCCTGCTACTTCCTTAGCTATTCGTAGACGGTTCTCCCAAGATATCGTTGGCACACATCCCTTGTCATGAAGATGGTGCGATAGGGTGCCATTAGATACATACTCGTACACTAATAATGGCACTTCAGTCTCTAGATAGCAACCTAACAATTTTACTATGTTCCGATGGACTATCTGCAACAAAATAGAAACTTCGTTGATAAATTGGCCAACCCGGTTTTCGTTAACCATATTAGACTTTTTGACAGCCACGATGCTTCCATCTTGTAACATTCCTTTGTAAACTGTACCTAGTCCTCCTTTTCCAAGAACCCGAATTTGGTTGAAATTGTCTGTTGCCTTCTCTAACTCCTCTACCGCAAATAGCTTTGTTTTCATCACACTTCCTTTACTGGAAGAAATCTGTTGTTGAAATAACAATCCACCATTTTGCTTGAAGAACTTCTGTTTGATTCTTATTTTCTTAATTCTCTCGAAGTGCCGATATAGCCAAAAACCAAGGGCAATTAGGATTAGAACAATAGTAGCAATTCCAACACCTGCATATCACACTCACACATGGGCATGGATGGGGAAGTGAGTATACCTAGCAAAAGATTTCTGGTAGAAAATTGGCTAGGAACGCATCTCAATATTCCATCTTTGGCATCGTAGCTGTTGTGGTAGCCAACAGGGCAAATGCATTCGTAACTGCTCGGAGTGTTGATGCAAATATGATTGGTTGTGCACTTATTGTTCTTCTGATCTTTGCACTCGTCAATATCTAATTTTGAGCACCAAAATTAAAAAACAAAACAAGTTTTACATATTTTGTAATGAAAGCGGATTCGCTGTCCCGAACTCCTTGTCCTGTCCATCCGAGCCATTTATCCGTGCAATCAACGGCTTGGATTCCATCTCACCCGAAACAAATCTGAGCCAAACATGTTCATCTACAAATCTGAGTCGTCGATTGCTCACATGGACGGCTCGGATGGACGGGACACAGAGTCAGGATAGGATTTTCAGGACAACAGATCCGCAACCTTTTGTAATTACTTGGATCAATATAATTCAACCATAAGAAAGGAAACTAGTGATCAAACCTAATACATGCCCCCAATGGCTTGATAACAAAAACATAATCTCAAACCATTGTTATATTAAAGAGTTTACACTCCACTTTCTCCAAATACACTCCTTTTTACAATATTTTTTGGTTTCATTGGGCAGAATTACAGATCCTATATACCCTTCTATCTAAATTTTCCGATTTTCTTTTGCATCATGCCCTAACGAGGCATCTTTGTAGTGCAATATTCCAAACAAGAGAGAGACCGTTACCTTGGCATCCATTGGATAGATAAGGGTTCCCCTGATACCCCTGCCAGCAGTAACAATTATAACCCATTCCTGCTGCATTGCCGTAACTGCACTCGGCGTTCTGGCTGCATAGATAATCCTTGCTTTTGCTTGCTTCAGCACAACTCATATTACCAATCCCCCAATCAAGCACAAGAGGGATATCATACACTCTCTCTTCCCAATCTTTATTAGTAAAGATCCCATGGAACTGGTTAAACTTGGAGAAGTTATTGTCAACTATAAATGCAAAATTACATTTCGTCCAGACTTTTTTCCAAGTATTGACGCTATAGACTCCTACCGCAAACGAGTCAATAGTTCGTGGGATAGAAGTTTCGCAGTATCCTCTACCATCAGAAATACGATTTGAATTGTATGGGTAGTCGCAAAAGGATGCGCACCCAGTTGTACGGGACATGGCTTCGTCTCCTTGAATATACGCATAAATGTCGCATCCTATTGCTACAAACTTGTTCCTAAGGCGGGAAAGAGAGAACGGGTTCATAATAAGAGCATAAATAGAAGGAAGTGGACTATCCCCAGGCTTGTCGTAGCAGGTAGGAAAAACTCCACCAATCGCAGTAACATAGCCAAGTAGTGAGATCTCTTTGAATTCCCATCCATAAAAAAAAGAAGAAATTAGAGAAGTGGAATTTGAGGACTTGTTGCATTCAACTCCAAAGGTTTCATCGAGGTAACAGTCTTTCCCTATGCCAAACGGAAAATGGATGGTCACGTTGCCACATTTATCCGGGCAAGACTTTGGCAAAACCTTGGACATAGTTTAACTCGTTGCCTCGTGCCTATTTTTAATGAAATACAGTTTGACACAAATTTTGCCTCCCAAGAGATCTACGATTATATAAGGAGAGAAGGATTTGTGTATCACATGGTTTGTCCAAGTTCTTAGTGGGAATTAATCTAATACTCAAGAAGTTACCGGCCATAAAATAAAAAAAAAAGACCCACCATTATTGCCCTGTTGATAATGTGAATCACAAGACTTTCAACATATCAAAGGTGGCTTATGAACAAATTGAACAAACTATTTCCATATCTTAATTAAGGTGCGAAGTAATTTCGTCACACTGAAAATTGACAGAAAAATCCTTTCATGTGACGAGGAAAAAAGCAATATGAAAAGCTATCAAGAGAGTTGAGGGTGTATTGAATCTATTAAGGAGAAGAAAGATAACTGGGTTGCACGTATTTATCATTTTGGGCTGCTTTATAGAGAGATGAGGTGGTGAACATAGACGACTTTAGTCACCCTAATCGTTATTCCCTCCGTCCCTTTTTAAATGATCTATATGAAAATAGGTGCAATTTCAAACCCCTAAAAAACATATTTCTCTATATAACTTTGTAATTTGTTTTATACCAAATTAAAGTGCTCATTGAGTACTTTAATTTGGTGCAAAAAAAAATTATAAAACGTAACACGTTGTATGAAAGTGCATGCATTTTTAAACGTCCGTAAAAATATACATTTTCCAAGCGGATCACTTAAAAAGGGACGGACGGAGTATATAACACCGTCCTATCACCAAGTAGTAGTACCATGAGTTTTTTTAGAGGATGCTTGATATTCTTTAAAATTAATGAGGCGCCTTCAAGGCATATTCTTCAGTGAGATTTGCAGGCCGGCTGTCATATCTTCGAGTATCGTATAGTAAAGAAAGATTTGTTTTAAGGACCATTTGGGTCACTTGTTAAATTTGCTGGTTATGTAAAAATAAGCAATAATAAGTATGTATAACCAAATGCATATGAGGAAACTACGGCATCGAAATTCACAAATACTTGTGCTCATCATTGATACATTACATGCACACTGATGACGAAAACGACTAATTAACTAAAGCTTACAAAGATTAACAAACGAAATTTGAGGTCCGAATCATGTCGTACATGAGCCGGCTCCGTGGTGATTTGTCCGTCAGAAAAAAATAAAGGGAAGGTTCAATTCGATTTCGTCCACTTTCATTCATTGATTTGATCTTGACATTGGATTGTTTTTAATAATATCTGATCGTCGGAGAAATCGATATACTTATGCAAAAGGCTGTAATACACACGCCCTATTTGGATGTGTATCATATGCACCCCTATAAAAGTTACGAATTGAGATAAAAATCACAATTTTTTTTGTAAAAGTTACGAGATGCACCAAAATGTTATGAATTATAAAAAAATGTTACAAATCACAATGTTGAAAAGTTATGAAACACTAAAAAATGTTAGGATTGCCAATGATGTGGCACAATATGAACCATACAATATGTGCATATTTCTTTCTGAACACAGAAAGAGAAATTGATCGGATCAAGCCCTTCTGGGCATTTTTGTTTTGAGATTCCTCGCGGGTGCCCTTAAAAATACATTTTATAAACATTGGGCGGTTCGGATCATCAAAATTTAGTCCGAAAAGTAAAAAATACCCCTAGGCGGGTCCGCATGTAAACTTTAATAAGGGTCCCTTATTGGAAGGGGTATATATATATACATATATACTCACATAGGTTTAGAACAACAAAAAAAGTTTTGCTTGTGCATTTATATATGTTTTGTATCTATATACCCTACAGGAAAATAGTGTAAATTTCAAGATAATAGTGAAATTTAATAATGTTTTGAAAAGATAATGCATTATGATATCAAATTGGAATAATAAGTTATATTATATTATTCCTCTAAAAAGTAACCGAGCCCTATTGAGCTAGCCGAGTCTTGCTGTGTTCAGGCTTGTTTGTTAAGGTTAACTCTAGCTCGAGCGGAGCCTCAATAAAAACTTTTTGATGGGGCTTGCGGTTCTGGTTTGGTTTCATGATCTTTCCTTTTGGCTTAAGCACAACCGTACTCTGATTCCTCTTATTCTGATGGGGCTTCACATTCTGAATCTTGCGGTTCTAGTTTGGTTTCATGATCTTTCCTTTTGGCTTAAGCACAGCCGAACTCTGATTCCTCTTGCTAGCAACAAAAAGAACCTTTCCTCTTGTTCTGATGGGGCTTCACATTCTGAATCTTGCGGTTCTGGTTTGGTTTCATGATCTTTCCTTTTGGCTTAAGCACAGCCGAACTCTGATTCCTCTTGCTAGCAACAAAAAGAACTTAATCTTTCTGATCTTGTTTCCGTGCCTCCTCCTCATTTTGCAAAACGTGGGGCTAACTTCGTATGTGCGCGAGGCTCCAAATACATTTCTTTTTACAAATTTTTTTGGGTATCATTGGGCAGATTTACAGATCCTACCCTTCGATCGATATTTCCCGATAATCTTTTGCATAAATGCCTTAATGAGTCGGAGAGAGAGAGAGAGAGAGAGAGAGAGAGAGAGAGAGAGAGAGAGAGAGAGAGAGAGAGAGAGAGAGACCTTGGCATCCATCGGATAGATAAGGGTTCCCCTGATAACCCTGCTGGCAGTAACAATTATAACCCATACCAGCTGCATTGCTATCTCTGCACTCGGCGTTCTGGCTGCATAGATAATCCTCGCTTTTGCTTGCTTCACGGCAACTGATATTACCAATCCCCCAATCAAGCACGAGAGGGTAATTATACAATGTGTTCTCCCAACTACTAATATTAGAGATCCCATCATACTGGGGAAAATTGGAGAATTTCTTGTCAACAATAAATTCAAAATTACACGGAACTTTAGTCCAGATTTTTGCCAAAGTATTGATGCTATAGACTCCTACCTCAGAAAAGTTAATGGTTCGTGTGAGATAAGTTTCACAGTAACCTCTACCATTAGAAGTAGGACTTGCATTGTTTGGGTTGTCGCAAAAGGATGTGCACCCAGTTGTCGCATCATCTCCTTGAATATACGCATAAATGTCGCATCCTATTGCAACAAGCTTGTTCCTAAGGCGGGAAACAGAGAACGGGCTGATAAGACCATATTAAGTAGGAAATGAATGACTATCCCCAGAACTATTGTAGCAGGTATGATAAGCTCCATCAATCACGGTAACATAGCCTCTCATTCAATCCGATTCCGTAGGGAAAAAAAGAAATACCCACCATTATTCCATTTGAGGAGTTGTTGCATTCAACTCCAAAATTTTCATCAAGGTAACAGCCTTTCCCTATGCCAAACGGAAAAGGGATGGTCAAGTTGCCACATTTATCTGGGCAAGACTTCGGCAAAACCTTCGGCATAGTTTAACTCGTTGCCTTGTGCCTATTTTTAGTGAAATGAAGTTTTAGCAATTTTGACCTCCCAAGAGATCTGGGATTATATAAAGAGAGATGGATTTGTGTATCACATGGTTTGTCCAAGTTCTTAATGGGAATCTAATACTCTAGAAGTTACCGGTCAAAAAAAAAAAAAGACCCACCATTCATGCCTTGTTGATAATGTGAATCACAAGCCTTTCGACATATCAATATGTTGTTTGTGAACAAATTGAACCAATTATTTCCATTTCTTTTTTGCTGTTGAAAAAAAAAAAAAAAAGTAATTTCCTCAAACTGAAAACCCGACAAACAAAATCCTCCCATGTCGCAAGAGGAAATAAACAATATGAAAAGCTATCAAGAGAGTTGAGGAAGTACTGAATCTATTTAGCAAAGAAAGATAATTGGGTTGTGCGTATTTGTCGCTTTGAGCTGCTTTATAGGGAGATGAGGTGGCCAACAGAGACGACGTTAGCCACCGGAATTGTTATATAATGCCGTCATATATATCACCTAGCGGTTCTAGGTTTTTTCTCCAAATACGAATCTATTTAACTAATCTATTTGCTTTAGACAATGCTTGATTTTCTATTCAAATTAATACGGCATCTTGAAGGCATATCTTCAGTGAGATTTCCATGCCAGCCGTCATATCTTCGAGTAATGTATAGTAAAGAAAGGTTTGTTTTAAGGACCATTTGCGTTAGTTGTTGATTTTGCTGGTCACTTAAAATATAAGCTATTAGTATTTAAGCTGATCTGTGTGGGGATTGGGCGACTGGCTACCTATATGCATATTCGAAAACTACCGTATCAAAATTCATAAATACTTGTACGCTTGCATCACTGATACATTACATGCACACGGGTGATAACAAGGATTGATTCGAATTTTGATCTTGACATGTGGATTGCTTTTAAATAACATCTGATTGTCAGAGAGATCGATATACTTATAAGTTAATTGCACGGTCGTTGTTAACGTATTTTCAACTTTCAAAGTTGGTGCAGTTACCTCGATTATAGTTTTGTAACCATTTAGTTTTCCGTCAAATGAAAATGGAAAAAACTGGTTGGAAGCATATGAACTAATACTATGATCTTGAGCACAAATACATTATCTTTTTTACATACCTTGGTAATGTGCTTATTTCAGGATTGGAGATGGCGAATCCTATTTCTAGGCTTCCTTCAAGCAGTAGCGGACACAGGGCCAAGAAAGAGACGAGATTGTTTGTGTGTAGCTGCTGTTTAATGTTTTACATGTGAAAAAAACAAAATCGACTAATATGTTGAAATTTCGGTAAATTTAAGAATGTTTTCACATAGGAACTTATAGCGGTCAATCTCTCAAGTTAACCAGAATCACCAGTGTAATACGTGAGAATATATGGATTTATGAGTGGCAAGTTTTCGTATTTGTGTTATTATTGTCACAAGTTAGCTTATTTGATTTAAGTGAACTGATTATTTCCATGTCTTAAGGTACGATCCACCACCATCTAAATGATCATCGTGTGTTCTAGATACAATATGCTCATAAAGCTCTTGTGCCGTCACTCGGCTGCTATGTAGATCATAGCTGGTGAGTCACCTCGGGGTCGGGAGAGCTCTTTCTCGGCCCGACCCGACGGTTTCCACCCAATTTCACGGTCAAGACTTGTGTGCCATGGGCGGACACGCGGCTGTGCCCTCCAACCCGCCCAAGTGACGTTCAGCCCAAATGCCCAATCGAGCCCAAGGAATGGGCTATCTGCATTGTCAGGCCCATCTCCTTCTTGATTAGGCCAACTACACTAAGATTGAAATTTAAGAATGGCTAAACTACATTAATTAATACCTCTCGAGTTAGAAAAAACACATCTGCCTTGCAAGTTCGAAGTAAGTCACTGTAGTATCTTGAATTCTATTTCGCTTCTTACCGACAAAACTAGTAGTCAACGGTTATGAAGCACAGAGTTTGAAGAAGGATGTCGTATTGTTGTATCCATATGATAGACGGATACTCCCCTCATATGTGTGCGCGTACATAAGAGATACTTGCTAAACATTTCCTTATTGCAGCATAATATTTGCTTTTTCAACAACAAACACTTTTGATTACTCTGCATCAGGTACATGAACTTCAAAGAATACGAGATTATTATTTTTTCATATTCTGAAAGAATATAAGAATAATCTTACTGTCGTACCTACATGAGAATATTTGCTTTTTCAACGTATATGAGAATCCTCCTTTAGCTGCATCTATATACGATATTTTGCATCACAAATTACAATAATTTCACACGATCATTGAGTTTTGGCAGTGTACACAATACCAAATATGAACAAGAAAATTATTCACAAACGTATCCTAGTTGTATCCATATACTATTGAGCCTCTCACACACCTAACCAATGCTGACATCTACAATTGCAATCATTTCCCATCTCCCTCCCTTCACCTCTTACCTCCGTCTTTTCGTATCGAGTGGGGCAAAGGGCGCAAATACGATTTCATCAAATCTGTGAAGCTCCAGTATGCCACTGAAAGCAGCCGATGCGATCTTGTCACTCTGTAACTGAGGTATTAAGTTTGTTCCTTTCCTCATTGTGTTGAAAATTGAAATCATTAAGCACAATAGAAAATGTGTTGATATTGCTTAAAATTGATACTGTACTTGTTGCTTCCCATACGATCTGAGCGCAGTTTTTGTAAAATTGTTACCTCGATCTGATTTGTCTGATGCATGTTAGATATCTATAACTTGCGAAAATTTTCTTTGTTTTTGTTTGTTCATCCAATTAATCTTACTTTAAGTTACACATGCTGGTGTTTAATTTGACTGTCTCTTGAAACCGTTGTAAAACTTCAGGAGTGTTATCCTTTTGATTTTGGTTGGTTTGTTAAACCAATTATTCATTGATGATTGAACAAGTCACTGTGGAGAGCAGTCGCAAGAAATCCTCTGTAAGTACTTATCCCAAGAAGAAAATTGTGCCGCATGCATCCTCTGTACCGTCTCGGCCGGTTCGTACCGGGATTTTGGACTACCGATACGGATACACACCGATATAGCGGTGTGTCTAAAAAATCGCATATGAACCGGCCGATACCCGGTACGTACCGGTGTACCGGCCGAGACGGAGTCCGGTTCAGGTCGTATCGGCCGAGACGGGGGAAAAAAAAAAAAGGAGAAGGGGATGTTGTGTTAATTTTTTGACCCAGAGTTGATGATATTCGCTCTTAGCCAACGAGGTATGCTTTTGAACTGTTTCTCTTATTGCCGGGAAAAACGTGGCTGCAATAGAGTACGGTTTTACAAACAAGATCATCATCGTCGTCCTATATTGACTGGTTTTACAAACAAGATCACCACGGTTGAAGGACAAACCGGATCTGTGAGTAGCGGATTTGTTTCGAAGAAAGAAAACAGAGCGGTTGATACCTGATTTGATGGCTGCCATTTTCGTTTTGGGAAGAAAGATAAGCGTAGACCACGGATCCCCGGTTGGGCGCAACGTCAATCTTCTCCGATCGATTGGCGTTAATGGCGTAGAGGAGAGAGAGAGAGAGAGAGAGAGAGAGAGAGAGTATGAGAGTAAAGTGAACTGAAGTTGATAGAGAGAGATAGGACGGCAGTGTTAAAGTTTTGGGGAGGAGTAAAGGGTCCCAATTGAAACACGTAGCTAGGTTGCTTGAAAAAACACGCAAGTCAGTCAGTAATGCTGGTGGAAGAAAAATTATTCAGTGTGTGTGATTTCTTTGTTCTAGGCAGCATTAGCGATACTTTCCATTCAAGAAAATGTGTACTTATATGTTCCACTGTGTAAAATGCGTCAAAATGAGGTAAAGAGGCAAAAAAATGTGTATCGTACAGTTTTTTTATGATTTTAAAAAATTCACGACCGCTACACCCGATTCCCGCGACGTATCGCCGATACGTCCCGATACCGATACACCGATACCGCGACCGATACCGATATTTAAAACTATGGCCGCATGCTATCTCTCAAGCCTTGATGCCCAAGAAAAAAAACTGGCTTAACAGGGGTGTAGGATTCGTGTCTGAGATATTTGGTTGGACAATCATTTAGCAAAAGCATATTTTATAATGCGAAAATATCATGAACTATGCGTAGGACTCCTACAATATATATGTGATATATAGTAATGCACCTTGTGAACACCATTGAACCAACAAAATGAAAGAAAATACAATAAAATTTGAACATTTTGGCAAATAAATTTACTTGTCTTCGTTGCTAGTTGCTTCTTAGGTATTCCCAATGCTCTCTTCATCCTTTTTTTATCCCGGTGAATATATTGATAATAATGTTGTTCATGATACTTTAGCAAAAATAATTTGAGCATTGTCTGAGTTTATATTCATGATGCAGTTAATAAATGCAGGAAAAGTAAAAAGCGGTGTCGTCCCTACTGATGCGTGTCCTAATAGAAGTATAGAAAACAAGGCGCTGTCTCCTAAAGGGCTAATGTCCAATATACTTCGTTTCCTTTCCGCGGATGTTCTTTATAATGTGAGGTACATGTGCCGCCAATGGGGTGATATAATTCATGATCATGTTTTCATTGTGACACACTCCCTTCATACTAATGCTGGCCTGTTCATCCAAGGAAGCTGTTATTCGCCTGATCGCTATTATGCAGACACGAGTATGAGGGATGTCACAGTGCATGACAAGAATAAATTTTCAGTTTCCTGGCACAGTTTGGGCTAGTTGTAACGGTCTAGTACTGTTTAGAGACCCAAAAGACAAAAAAAAATCTCCATATTGTGAATCCTATCACCATGCAAGAGGTTACCCTTCTTCCATTTGAACAGAGATTCGATGGTTCCTATTTCATGTTAGCACGTGCTTGTTCAGCTGGGGAATATAAAGTACGTAGTTTGTACATATACCTGCAGGGAGTACAATGTCGACCACTGTACAAGTCTAATAGTTACTGTAGGTAAAGATGTAACATGGAGAAAGGTTGATTCCCAACATATATCTGTGGAACAGTGAAGGCGCCGGCTTTTCAGGATTCGCCCACAATCTGCAGGAGGATACATCTTTTAAATTTTGGTCTACTTTTTGCAGTTCGAACCTTGTTACTTTGGATGTGGAAGATGAAGTGCTTCATGACTTTCCAGTTCCAAAACCGGATATGTTGGGGCTGTGAATAAATCTGATGTAGTCCTTTCTTTGGAGATGTTCGATGCGATTGACGGCGTGAGGCTTAGTCGCATAGTTCCTAGGGCTTTGTGGTCCAAAATATCCCAATCGAATTGCTTCATTCGCGCCATCAATCGGTAAATACAGATCCTTCTGATGCAGAATATCCTCCATCTGCATTTTCCAGCATGCGTAGTTTATTCCATTGAACTTCTCAATCTTGACTTTGTCTTCAGCTATTATGTAAACCCTTGACCTCCCAACCCGGAGCTCTAATACCAGTTGTTATGGATTCGCGTGCTCAAACCCATAGACAAACACCCACAATTGAAGGACAAACCAAGAACATAAAACAATAACAAGCAAGAAAAGAGCAAGACACAGATATTTAAGGGGTTCTGACCTAAGTTGATTGCTTAATCTTACTCCATGGGGTGTTGGGGTATTTAACTATGATGAATGATAATCAAAGTTAAAATGGGGGCTGCCCTAAGTGCCACTTTTATAGTGCAAGGTGACACAATATATACATCAAAAACCCTAAAAATCTCTATATTCTTGCCAAAAGTTTTAAGCGTGGGTGCAGGGCGGCAATTTTGTTGCCGTCTTCGTTTGTGTCCCTAAAAATCTTCGTTTGCTTAATCTTCGTTTGCTGTTAAAAAGAAACCTTAAAATCGCGTCAATGTGCGCTTTTTCGTCCCGACCGTCCGGAAGGGTGTTTGGTATTTTTGGTTGGCTTCTTGCCAACAGTTTTTTGGGTTCAGGGTGGGTGTGGGGTGGCAATTGTGTTGTTGTCTTACTTCGTGTCCCTTTATTTTTTTGTATTCTTTCAAAGATTAATAAAATTTATTTTTGCTATTAAAAAACCCCAAAAATAGCGTCAATGGGTGTTTTTTTCTCCGGACCGTCCGGACGGACTTAACCACCTCCCGGACTACAACTTTAGAGAATCCAGACCTCAACCAAAACCTACTGCACCATTCTGCAATTTCCGTCCCAACGGCCTGAAGCTCCGTCCAGACGGGATCATCAGAAATCCCTTCTGGGTCTTCTGAAATCTCTCTCTCGGTCTCCTAACAAAATAGGTTTCATCGCAACACTGGAACGCTATTAATACAAGTGTCGAGCTATTCCATACAATTTTTGCTCTTGTTCTAATTAGACCCCCATTTATAGACGGTCAGATTGATCTCCCAAATTAAATAATTCGTCAAGTGGATTGGATACCAATCGATTTTTTTTTAAAATACTGAAGCTATCATAGAGGGGTTAAGGGATCTCCAACCATCCTCTATTTCTCTATTTCTCCATTTTAAAGGATCATTTTTGGAGCAAATACTCCACCCGATCCTCCATTTGAGAGGACCAACTTTTGTACTCTAAAATGGAGGATGAGAAAATAAATGGAGGATTTCCTCCATTTCACTATTCACGCTCTACGAATCCCATTTTATCCATCAAATTAGTTTTAATATATTTATTTCTAATAAAATTGGTACCAATGAAAATATATTTACAAGGCCTTTAAAATATGACCAATATTGAGTTTTGTTTTATGAATTTAGACAAATGAGAATATGAGTTTTTTAGGGAGAGTGGTGAAGTTTGAGGTTTGGAGTGAGTTTTTTAACAAATAGAGAAGAAATATAGTATTGGGTTGGAGCTAGAGAATAGGATTTAATCTTTCAAAGTCACTTTTTCATTAGAGAATATTATTTTGATACTCTAAAATAGAGAAATGAAGGAAGATAAGGTGAAGATACTTAAACATGGGAGTTGTCAGTGCATTGGCTTAGAAGTGGGTTATGGTTGTTAATAACGTCTTATGTAGGACGGGAGTCTGGGCGGGAGAGCATAGGTTTTGTAATCCCATAATCTCTCTCTCTCTCTTTCCAACTCTATAATGCATCTTCTTCTTGTAACCAGATCTTAGCTTGTGATTGATCCAATTAATATCTATTATTAAACCATGGATTTACATTGAAGTTTCTTCTTTGTTTTCCATTTCTAGTTCTGAGTTAATCAAACAAATAGTGGAAGATAAGCAACTGGTCAAGTATTGAGTTATTCAAACTTTCCAATAGTTTTTTGCCAAGTAAGCTAAACTCAAGTGGGGTGCCTTAGCTGCTAATATTAAAGAAAATTACCCTTAATTAGTAGCAAAAAGTGGCACAATATTGCAAAAAACTTCATTGAACACTTCACCTTCCTCAGTCTCCATTTTCCAACGGTCAAATATGAATGCAGAAAAATTGCTTTGCATTTTATAATTTTTATTAGATAACTCTAGTCATAACTACATAAGAAAAATTCAACTCATTCAAGCAACGGAAGAAGATTCAACATTTGATTATAAAGAGGATTTGAATTTTACACACGACGAAGGTAAGTTCCCATAGTCAACATTTGATGATGAACCCAAAAACTAAAAATGACAAATGCGGCCGAAGCATGAAATACATAACCTATTTACCTCAAGTCACCATGCAGTATGACCTGGGGAAACAAGACTAGCGTTTGAACCATCTTCAATGATTTCATCAATTGCATAAGATAGGAACCTTCGCTCTCTGACTGGTAGTTTTCGCGACAAAATAACTCATGCTACGGTTGGATTTGCTTTCCAATCAACCTGTCCAGATCTGCTGCTACTTTTCTCTTGCACGGCCTTTTCTTCGCATTCAATTTTAAGCATCTCTCAGCAAGCTTAGCTACAACAATAATATCTTCTTTCAGGCCTTCCTTCAACACTAGTGGATCTAGAATTTCAAACAACCTATTCTGTTTCATAAGATTGGAAATACATTACCAAGCCAAGTTCAGACACATCCGAAGAGACAGCTTTGACTCTAGTTAAGAGTTCAGCGAGAACTACACCAAAGGCATAAACATCACTCTTCTCCTGTAAATTGCCCTGACCGAAAGTAGTCTGGGTCTAAGCAACCAAATGTGCCCCCCACCACAGTGGTCAAGTGAGTCTTTTCACTGGATACGGCCCTTGAAAGCCCGAAATCAGAAATTACTGCCCTAAAGTTTTCGTCCAATAGTATATTGGTGGACTTGATATCCCTATGAAATATGGATGTGGAAGCATATGAATGCAAATAAGCAAGTGCTCCTGCTACTTCCTTAGCTATTCGCAAACGGTTCTCCCAAGATATTGTCAACACACAATCCTTGTCATGAAGATGGTGTGATAGGGTGCCATTAGATACATACTCGTACACCAACAATGGAACTTCTGTCTCAAGGCAGCAACGTAACAATTTTACAATGTTCCAATGGTCTATCTGCAACAGAATAGAAACTTCATTGATAAATTGTCCAACTTGGTTTTCATTAATCTGATTAGACTTTTTGACAGCCACAATGCTTCCATCTTGCAACATTGCTTTGTAAGCTGTACCAAGTCCTCCTTTTCGAATAACTCGACTTTGGTTGAACTTGTCCGCTGCCTCGCTAACTCTTCTTGAGCAAAAAGTTTAGCTTTCATCACACTTCCTTCACTCGAAGAGATCTGCTGCTGAAATAGCAATCCACCATTTCGCTTGAAGAACTTTTGTTTGATTCTTATTTTCTTCTTTCTCTCAAAGTGCCGATATAGCCAAAAAACAAGAGTAGGATTAGGACAACAATAGCGATTCCGACACCTGTATGTACAACACGAGTTATTGCAATTCTCTCACACATGCACGGAAATGTCTACAATACATACCCATTAAAAGTGTGCCACATCATTGACAATCGTAACATTTTTAAGTGTTTCTTAACTTTTCAGCAATATGATTCATAACATTTTCTATGATTTGTAACATTTTTGTGTGTTTCGTAACTTTTATAAATAAATAAATAAAACAAACCATAACTTTTTTAAAAACGTAACTTTTATAAGGGTGCGTATGATACACACTCAAATAAGGGGTGCGTATTGTAGCCTTTTTCCTCACACACACAAGGCATTAATGGGGAAGTGAGTATACGTACCTAGCAAAGATTTCTGGGAGAAAATTGATTCTCCTGAGCAAGAACGCATCTCAATCCATCTTCAGCAATGTAGCTGCTGTAGTGACCAGTAGGGCAAATGCACTCATAGCTGCCTGGAGTGTTGATGCAAGTAGAATTGTGCCTGCACTTATTGTTCTTCAGGACTTTGCACTCATCAATATCTAATTTAATTTGAGCACACCCGAACAATTATAATTCAAACATAAGAAAGAAAGAAAGGAAGCTAGTAAATTAACATAACATGGGTCCGAGCGTAAAAAAAATAATCGAACCTAATATAGGGCCCCACTGGCTCGATGATAGAAACATAAAACCCTTGTTATATTAAAGAGTTTACACTCCACTTTCTCGACATATACTTCTTTGTACTATTACTATATTTTTGGGTTTCATGGGCAGAATTACAGATTTTAGTCCTACCCTTCGGTCTATACTTTCAGATTTTCTTTTGCATTAATGCCTAAACTAGATTACGGGGCATCATTGTAGTGTGATCCAAACACGAGAGAGAGTGAGAGAGAGAGAGACCGTTAGTTGGCATCCATCAGTCAGATAAGGGTTCCCCTGATAGCCTTGCGGGCAGTAACAATTATAACCCCCTCCAGTTGCACTGTCTCTACACTCGGTGTTCCGGCTGCATAGATAGTCCTTTCTTTTTCTTGCTTCACGACAACTGATATTACCAATCCTCCAATCAAACACGATAGGGATACTATACCCTACATTATTAGGGATCCGATACTCTATGTTATCACCACTAGAATTAGAGATCCTTTTCAACAGGCCGTCAAACTTGGAGAATTTATTGGCAACAACGAATGCAACATTACACGGCTTTTTAGTCCAGTCTCTTGTCAAAGTGTTCATGCTATAGACTCCTACTCCTACGTCAAATGGGTTAATGGTTTGTGAGAGAGCAGTTTCACAGTGACCCCTACCTGCAGAAGTAGGATTTGACTTGTTTAAGTGGTCGCAAAAGGATGCACACCCAGTTGAAGTGGGCATGTCATCGTCTCCTCGAATGTAAGCATAAATGTCGCATCCAAATGCTACAAACTTGTTCCCTAGGCGGGAAATTGAGAACGGGCTGATAATATGATATTTATAATAAGATAAAGAACCATCCCCAGACTTGTTGTAGCAGGTAGGACTAGCTCCACCAATTGCGGTAACATAGCCATCTAGTGAGATCTCGATGAATTTCCTATGCCAAAAGAAAGTAGAGTAAAGAGAAGTGGAATTTGAGGACTTGTTGCATTCAACTCCAAAGGTTTTATCATGGTAACAGTGTTTCCCTATGCCAAAGGGAATTAAAATGGATGGTCATGTTGCCACATTTATCTGGGCAAGACTTCGGTAAAACCTTTGGCATAGTTTAACTGTTGCCTTGTGCCTATATTTAGTGAAATGAAGTTTGGGACAACTTTTACCTCCCAAGAGATCTAGGATTATATAAGGAGAGAGGGACTTCTGTATCACATGGTTTGTCCGAGTTCTTAATGGGAATCTAATACTCCCGCCGTTCCAAAATAAGTGTTCTTTTTGGGATTGCGTGACATTTTCAACGGCTTATATCTTTTAATTTATAATAGTTTTTATGATTTTGAAAATTTTGTATAATAACATTAATTAAGTATCAAATAAAACCGATAATGCATATTTTTTGAGGATCATATTAAAATTATAAGCCGTTGAAAATGGCTAGCAGTCTCAAAAGGGACACCTATTTTGGAATGAAGGGAGTAATCTAGAAGTTACCAGCCAAAAAGAAAAAAAGGACCCACCACTAATGCCATGTTGATAATGTGAATCACAAGACTTTCAACATATCAAAGGTCGCTATGACCAAATTATTTCCATGTCTTAAGATACGATCATAGATGGTCGGGGTTATTTACCGAGACACTCCTTGTAAATTCACGTTTTTCACCAGACACCCCTTACAAGAATTTTACCTACCACGAGACCCCCTCTATCTTCCAAAACTTTACCCCAAGACCCCTTCCGTCAATCTTTCTTCTCGATCCTCAAAGTTCCGGGTCATGTTTTGATGATCCAACCCATTCAAGTAATTTAAAACATGTTTTTAAGGGTATTCACAAGAAATCAACTAAAAATATGATCGGGAAGTGCTTGATCCAAAGAGTGTTTTCATAAATACATATGTATAAAAAAATTGTTTGGATCAAGTACTTCCCGGTCATATTTTGAGCCAATTTCTCCCAGGTACCATTAAAAACATGCTTTAAACAAGTTGAATGGTTTGGATCATAAAAAAAATTAACGGTTCATAAAAAAACTAACGGAAGATTGACAGAAGGGGTCTTGGGGTAAAGTTTTGGAAGATAGAGGGGGGTCTCGTGATAGGTAAAATTCTTGTAGGGTGTGTCCGGTGAAAAACGTGATCTTACAGGAGTGTCTCGGTAAATAACCCCCATCTAAATGATCATATGTAATCAACTTACTTTTACAGTGAAAATTCAGATAAAGATGTCTCTTACTTTAATTATCAAGTGGTAAAAGTTTCCACTTATCTTCTGGAATCGTGAGACTTTAATTTCCATTTAAGTTCTTTTTCCAAGCAATTCTGGCTTTCAATTTCCCTTTGTCTGTTGACAGGTAGATAGATTGTGGCTCCCAATCATGCATGAATCCTCAGCTGTACGAGGTTGACATTGTGCCTCCATTGTCCTGTCATCTATAGCAACAATTGTCTTCTCTCAACCTCCTGAGTTAAGGATTGTCTTGAACGGGAATGAACAGAAACGAGTTCATTGCCCTATAATCAGTCGTTTGAGCCCTGGTCTTGGTAGCATAGTTTTAAATAGCAATATCGGTCGTGGCATTGGTGTATCGGGAACTGGCGTATCGAACGAATACGTCGCGGGATCGAATCGGTTGTAGTGATCATAAATTTTTTAACTTTTGGACGTATCGGCCAATACGGTATAATACATATCCTATCTGTACCTATCATATCAGAGCCTCCAAATCCCGAGACGAACCGGTCAATACGGTACATATCGGCCGATATTCAAAACTATGCTTTGTAGGCTAGCAATTTAATCAAGAAGAGTATAGTGAGTTTAATAGGGAACTCCACTTGTGAAGCTTGTCTCGGTAAATGAGTCTGCAAAAGAAGAAGCCCCCTATGGTTTTTGGAGGTAAAGGGGTGCTCTAGTTTTTCCGGAGGACAATGTACCTTACCAACTTTGTTTGGAGGTTGGAGAGCACATCATTCATTGGGTGGTATGCCCTAAACAAAAATTCTAACAAAATAAATGAATCAGCAATTCTGAGTTCTCTCTCAATTGATAAAGTTATCATCGACGGATTATCTTTCTCAAATAAATTGCGTTTTTGTCTATTAGACCATTATCGATTTATTGAGTTGTTTACTTTGTCATTATCATGACTTTATGAACAATGTTCGTATCCGTTGTAAAATTTATTTGCTGATATATGGATTGCCCGGAACTTGGTCCATCTTTTTTTTCAGTACAGCAGAAAAGAAAACACTAATTTACAGATTCAAGCCCCGATCAAAGGCCACTCCTGCCTTATCAACAACTATGCCTTAGACATCATCCGGAGCAGTCACAGAGTGATGAACTTTTCATCTTGTTCAGATCCCTGGCAAGTGCATCAGTGACTCTATTTCTTTCTCGAAGAGTATGCGCAACAGAGCTTTTTGTAGTTGTCATGATCTTGCATTCTTTAACCAGAGCCTTCATGGGCGAGTTGGGCCGAGGTCCCTCTTTGACAAAGTTGACCGCATTCTCCGAGTCAGACTCAATTTCCATTCGCTCAAAATCCTGGCCTAGAATCATTTGTATATATACCATTATAAATTCCTCTCGTTCTGTTTCTAAGCTGCTACAGTTAGGCAGATGCCCATAAAAACCCATAATCCAGAAGCCTCGTTCTGTTGGGGTGCTAGATTAAATTTGGGAGAAATTAGACAAGTGGAGTGTGAATTGGTAAGAGAGGAGGGATGTGTGATGTAATAAAGGGAGAATGAAAGTGATGTTTTGAAAATGCTTTTCGGATTACACCTTTCAGATTATACAAACTGGAGACAACTTGGCTCTATTTATAGAGCTCATTGACCGACATACTCTAAGTCATTGACCGACTTACTTCTACTCTAGAAGGTCCCACTGGGATCACTTTCTTGTGTAGAAAAATCTAGCCTAGGACTACACGTACATATTACAAAAAGATCTAGAAGGTCATCATTACACTTTGCTTCTAGATATTCTAGACATTTTAATTAATGTTCCACACAATTCTAGTAAAGGATTACAAATTAATTTCAACACTCCTCCTTAATTTGTAATCTTCATGACTTCATGAAATTGAGAGAATTTTTCTGCTGCAACCGCTTTGGTCATTATGTCTGCAAGCTGCTCCTTCGTATTGACAAATTCGAGCTGAATTTCTCCGTTCTGCACCAAGTCTCTGATAAAATGATGTCGGAGCTCAATGTGTTTTGTCCTGCCGTGAAAGATTGGATTTTTGCTCATTGCTATGGCTGACATATTATCGCAGTAGATGATTGTCGGGCCTTCCTCTTTATGCTCCATGTCCGAAAGAATTCGTCTGAGCCATACAGCCTCACATGTTGCATCTGTAGCAGCTATATATTCAGCTTCTGCTGATGAGAGAGCAATTGTCCTTTGCTTTTTAGAACTCCAAGCGATAATGTTAGATCCCAAGCAAAAGACGTAGCCAGATGTGCTCTTTCGATCATCGATTGATCCAGCCCAATCGCTATCGGTGTAGCCAATAAGCTTGCTATCATTTTCTTTTGTGTACCTGATGCCGAGTTTCTTCGTCCCTTGAAGATAACGCAGAATCCGTTTTGCTGCGGCATAGTGTAACTTGCTCGGCTCGTGCATAAATCTAGAAATAAGATTCACAGAATACACAATATCTGGCCTTGTATGAGTGAGATAATTTAGCGAACCAACCAATTTTCGGTAGGCCGTAGCATTGATCTTCTCCGCTCCATCATTCAGATGCAGCTTGTCATTTAGAGAAAGTGGAGTAGAAACTGGCTTGCAATTACTCATGCGAAATTTCTTCAATAAATCTTCAAGATATTTTTCTTGTGAGATGAAAATCTCTCCTTTGGATTGCCTTACTTGGATACCGAGAAAATATCTCATGAGGCCGAGATCAGTCATCTCGTACTCCTTCATCATGGCCTTTTTAAATTCTTCAAGCATCGCTGAATTGGTGCCTGTGTAGATTAAATCATCAACATATAAGCAGACAATGAGGAAGTCCTGCGTACCTCCTTTTTTGACATAGAGTGATGGTTCACTTCGGCTTCTTTCAAAACCATTTTGACAGAAGTAATTGTCAATGTTGCTGTTCCACGCTCGGGGTGCTTGCTTCAAGCCATAAAGTGCCTTCCGAAGCCGGTACACCTTGTCTTCTTTTCCTTTGACAATGTAACCTTGCGGTTGCTCCACATAAACTTCTTCTTCTAGCTCGCCATTAAGAAATGCAGATTTGACGTCGAGTTGATATACTGGAAGCTCGTACTGCGATGCCAAGGCAAGAACTATTCTGATCGTCTCCATGCGAGCGACAGGAGTAAATGTTTCATTGAAATCTACTCCATGCTGTTGCGAGTAGCCTTTTGCCACTAACCGTGCTTTGTGCTTCTGAATTGATCCATCTTCTTTGTATTTTGTCTTATAGACCCATTTGAGCCCAATTACGTCTTTGTCTTTCGGCAGCTCCACGAGATCCCATGTGTGATTTTTCTCGATAGTTGCAATTTCCTCATCCATTGCCTTTTTCCATATTTCTTCACTTGCAGCTTCTTCAAAGTTCTGTGGTTCACAAGTGAAGAAGGCAAAATCACACGAGTCATATATGTCTCGTAAGGAGCGTACCTTTCTTGTTGGATTGAGATCTTCCGATGAGCTCTCTAGACCGGTTTGCGGACTTTGGCTTGGAGTTGGGTCCGAAGTAGAAGTTTCTTGCCCATCTCCTGCATCAAAAGGCTGAAAACCCTTTTGCTCTTGGAAGGAATTGTCCTCCCATTTCCATGCAGCAGCTTCATCAAATATCACATCTCGAGAAACCAAAAATTTATTTGTGTTTGGATTATAGAGACGATATCCCTTGGACTCGTCACTATATCCGATGAAAATATACTTCTCCCCTTTTTCATCAAATTTTTCCCTTTGTTCTGAGGGAACTAACGCATATGCTATGCATCCAAAAATCTTGAGAAAATGTACCTGTGGCTTCTCTTTATACCATGCCTCGTATGGTGTTTTGTTTTGTACTGCCTTCGTGGGAGATCGGTTAAGGATGAACACTGCAGTGTTGACAGCTTCAGCCCAAAATGTGTTTGGTAGGCCTTTGCCTTTGAGCATGCTTCGTGCCATCTCTGCAATGGTGCGGTTCTTCCGCTCTGCTACTCCATTTTGCTGAGGTGTCTTCCGGACTGTAAGTTGCCTCTTGATTCCTTTTTCCTTGCAATACTCCAAGAACGGAGTGTAGATGTATTCACCACCACGATCCGTCCGAAGTGTCTTTATTAGTCTTCCACTTTGTCTCTCCACCAAGGCTTGAAACTTGAGAAATACAGGAAATGCTTCTGATTTCTTCTCAAGGATGTAAAGCCACATCATCCTTGTATAATCATCAACAAATAGGAGAAAATATCTTTTCCCTCCAAGTGATGGTGTTCTGGTAGGGCCAAAAATATCTGAATGCACCAATTCTAAGGGCGCTTTAGCTCTCCAAGCGACCTTTGGAAATGGGAGTCTATGCATTTTCCCATATATGCACCCTTCACAAACTTTATCAATTTTATCAATATTTGGTAGCCCTTTCACCATATTTTTCTCCTTTAGTAACCTCATGCCCTTGTAATTTAAGTGGCCATATCTTAGATGCCACAAATATGAGTCATCAACTTTTTCTCCTTTAAGGGCAAAATTTTCATTAAGTGGCATCATTAATGGAAAAATTTTATTTGGAGTCATTTTGACTTTGGCCACCGTAAAATTTTTCTTTTTGTCAATAATTATGCACTCACTATTATCAAATTTAAGTGCATAATCCTTTTGCAATAATTGCCCCACACTTAGTAAATTTTGAGTAAGCCCGGGAACATAAAGGACATCAGAAATTAATCTTTTGTTACCTCCCTTTGTGTAGACGGCGATAACTCCCTTTCCTTCAACATTTTGTAGCTTCCCATCTCCCAACTTTACTTGAGACGAGACTTTATCGTCAAGTTGCACAAACTTTTTACGATCACCTGTCATATGATTACTGCATCCACTATCCAAGTACCAAATGTTATCCGACTCTTCTTGAGCATTCATGCAGGAGAATAATTGCTCTGCTTCATTTTCTTCCGAAAAATTAGCTTTGCTTTGTTCACGATTGAACCAACAATCACGATCGGAATGATTGGGAACTTTGCATCTCTTGCATTTAAATCTGCAATCTTTGGATGCATGATTTGTTTTTTTGCAAATAATGCAAGAAGAGTTAGAGTTACCGCCATTGGGATTCCTTTGATTATCGTATCCTTTTCCTTTGTTCCGGGCATTTTGGCCTCCACGTCCTTTCATGCCTCCTCCTCGAGTTGAGCCCTTCTCTTGACTTGCTTGATTCTTTCCTCCAAAGTAGATTTTGCTTTGAAATGCTTGCTCCAAGGATTGATTTGTGAACCTGCTCATTCTTTGTTCATGTGCCTCGAGAGAACTCATTAGTTCATGTCGAGTAAGTTTAGATAAATCCTTGGATTCTTCGATAGCGGCAACAATATGCTCAAACTTTGGAGGCAAACTTCGTAAAACTTTTTCGACGATTCTTTTGTCCGTAAGGGTATCTCCATAACTTCGAATTTGATTGACAATTCCAGCAACTCGGGAAAAGAACGTTTGAACCGATTCATTTTCCTTCATTGCTAGATTATCAAAATCTCTCCAAAGTGTTTGAAGTTTAATGGAGATAACCTTATCATAGCCTTGATATTCAACTTTTAATGTCTCCCATGCTTCTTTTGAAGTTTTTGCACCCAAAATTCTTGGAAAGATCGATTTGCTTACCCCACGTTGAATGTTGAGTAGTGCCAATGCATCTCTCTTCTTGTTCTCCTTGAACTTCTTCTTCCTTGCTTCCGTCCAAGTTGCTTCTTCTTCGTCATTTGCCGGTGCCTCGTATCCGCTTTCAACAAGATCCCACAAGTCTTGTGAGATGAATAGAGTCTTCATTTGAATGCTCCAATAATCATAGTTCTCTCCCTCAAATATAGGGATGAGAGTTTGTGCATAGTTGAAAGCGGAGTTGGCTTCCATGGTAGATGAGAGTTAGGAGGACAAGGATGTATTTGGGGTTCCTGCTCTGATACCAAAATTGTTGGGGTGCTAGATTAAATTTGGGAGAAATTAGACAAGTGGAGTGTGAATTGGTAAGAGAGGAGGGATGTGTGATGTAATAAAGGGAGAATGAAAGTGATGTTTTGAAAATGCTTTTCGGATTACACCTTTCAGATTATACAAACTGGAGACAACTTGGCTCTATTTATAGAGCTCATTGACCGACATACTCTAAGTCATTGACCGACTTACTTCTACTCTAGAAGGTCCCACTGGGATCACTTTCTTGTGTAGAAAAATCTAGCCTAGGACTACACGTACATATTACAAAAAGATCTAGAAGGTCATCATTACACTTTGCTTCTAGATATTCTAGACATTTTAATTAATGTTCCACACAATTCTAGTAAAGGATTACAAATTAATTTCAACACGTTCTTCCTGAATCACTCATCCGAAGCCCGATTGCTCAGGATTCCCTCCTAAACTCCCATCTGCGTGCATCATTTTCCCACAACCTGGAAATCCATTCAATCAGTCTCACTGGCTTAAACACATGAAAAACTTGTTTAGCATACTTATGGATTTTCCTAACGTTGTTAGGAGGGAATATCACGGGCATGAGGCAACACTATCACAGAAGCCTCTTTCTTCCTGAATCATTCATCCGAGGCCCGCTTGCTCAGGGTTCCTTCCTAAACTCCCATCTGCGTTCATCATCATTTTCCCACAACCTGGAAATTTTTAATCAGTCTCATTCACAACAGATCCTTTAAGATTAGGCTTAAACACATCAATAACTTCTTTAGCATACCTGTGAATTTTCCCAACGGTGGAGGAACATCACAGCTGGCAACACTATCGCAAACCAGTTTATTACTATGATTATTCCAAATATGGCAAAGGACGTAAACGAAAAGGGTATTCCAAGGGTAAATCCTACTGCCATTTGTCCGTCCTAAATACGAGCAGGTTATAACATATGTAATCAAATTACTTTTACAGTGAAAGTAAACAAAGATGTCTCTTACTTTAATTTGCAATTGGTAAAAGTTTCCACTTATAAGCTGGAATCATGAGGCTTAAAATCCTCCTGTTGGCTAATCAATTTTTCTCCTCCCGCCTTTGTTAATGACGATATCGTGATTTGACTGGAATTCATCCATTACTCAGCTGTATTTGGTTGACACTAATCTTCCATTGTGCTGTCATCTACAGCAACAATTTTCTTCTCTCAACCTCCTGAGTTAAGGATTGTCGGGCATGGGAATGAATAGAAACGAGTTATTGATTGGCCTATAAATCAATCCATTGAGCCTTGTTCTTTATATGCTAGCAATGTAATCAAGGAGATTGTAGTGAGTTTAAGAGAGAACTCCACTTGTAAAGCTTGTCTCGGTTTCTTGTGAGATTGCTCTGATTACTCTTTGGAATACCCAATTTCAAGAACCATGTAAATATCCGTGTTGCTCTATTCCGAAGCACCAAAAAAAAAAATATCCGTGTTGTGTGTGTTTTGTGTGTTTGGTTTTGATCCTTGGGAGTTGGTGCACAACATTGTCTTCAAGGACGGAGCCAAGATGTTACGCCCTGACTTTTCTTTTTCTAATAAATATATTTCACATAGAAATTTAGCTTTTATGGTTGGGTCCGAGTGAATTATTTTGGCACGCCCTACAAATGCCATTGGCATTATTGTAATTTTGGATATGTAAGAATACATTTTGAGTAATATTCTGGAATTAAGCTATTTAGATTAATTTTTCTATTTTCATATTTTCCCTACCTTATTCCAGGTAACAGTTAGCTATAATTTCGGGTGTGTGATTAGTGGGTAGTTTTGATAGTTTTACTTAGTCATATATTTAAGAGAGGGTTAGGGTTAACATTTATAGAACTCCTGACTTTTGGAAGAGAGCCGCAGCAGTCGAAATGGAAGGGTTCTAGGTGGTTTCCTCGGAGGTGAGCTTATTATTTTGTTCATCTTTTTCGTTCCCTTTTGATCTCTTTACACATAGGTGTCAGAGAAGGACCTAATTTTATATTGAGCCTAGTTTTGTCTTGGTCTATTTGGGAGGAGGAGAGGTCACGTGTGTGGGGGTCAGATGGAGTACAAATCAAATGGGAGTTGGAGACTAATTTGGGTTTTGGATTAGCTGTGGCATGAATTGTACATGGTATTATGGATACAGATAATTTGACCATTAAGATTGGAATTTGTCTTTGAAGAAGTGGGATTATGGTGGCTGCTGGTGATTATATACTAATTGGGGGTTAGCCATAGTTCGAGTGCTTAAATAGCAAAAAACTTTCCTAGCTTTACGTATCAAGTGTTATATTATTCGAATAGTTAGTTATTTTGTATTCTCTATTTTTGTACAAGTTAGTTTGTTTTTCGCATGTTCGAGTTGCATTGTCTTTGGACTCAGGTGAGTGGTTAAGTATGTTATGTATTTTCGAAACTCCCCATGTCCCATAAATTATTCATTTTAGAAAAATTCTTTACTGTTTATTGGATCACATGATTGTTTATATTTGTTCTTAAAATTGGCATGAGGTGGATTTTGTTGGAACCAGTCATTGTTCTAAAATGATCTTTTGGTGAGAACTTGATGGATATTATTGGGAACATTTATTATTGAAAGTCCAGGGAAATTAATCCTCTGTGTGTGGGTGACTCTGGCCATTTGGGAAGAGACCGTGTCCTGGCCGGTAACCCTAATGCTCAACGGCTGACTTTCGCCGGATGGTTCTTAGGGAAAAATTTCACAAGCTGCCTACTCGTGGTGACTCTAAGTTTCGATATTGGATCCAATTATTATGAAATTTTTGTTCACTTGCACTTGGTATTATTAGGTATTGGTTGATGTTCGCCATTGTTGTTGGATATCATATTGTGATCATCTTTAAGACTTGTTATTGGTAAAAGTATTTATTGGTATAACTTATTTTGATGTACACCTCATATGCCAAAATTATGTTTATATGGTAATCTATTTTAATTTATCTCAGCTTTAGAACTTTATTTACTATATGTGCTGTGTCATTCACTGAGCTTGTCAGCTGGCGGATTTATTTTCCAACATCATTTTCAGGCAAATCGAGTCGATAGGTGAGTGTTAGCTCAAATGTTTTCTTAGAAAAACATTATTGATTTTGAGATAACAAACATATTTAGTTAAAAGTAAAATATATATAATTAATATTATGAGATTTGATGCTCATTTAAATAATTGTTTATTTTGTAGGATTTGGTTGATGCGCATATAGAGAGATTCTACATCAAATCACTACTCCAATAGTCAAGATTTATATTGAAAAGAAAAAGATTAAGGACAAATCTTTTCCTATAGAATAAAATGTTGAAGGATCTTGGAAATATGGACTCGCTCTTTTTGGAAAGCAATTCACTCAATTCAAATGGCTAAATTGCACTTGAAAGGCATTTCACTGCCTTAATTACAAGGCTATGTGTCCAACGGCTAAATTGATGGAGTCTCTTATTTGCAAGATTGAATGGAAAAAGCTAGGAAACAATTCACATGGAAGCAATCATGGGTGCATGATTATATTCAAAGGGAAAATTGGAATTGAAACACTTCATATTGGCTTGCAATATATTGGAAACAAACAAGAAGGGAAATGATCACTTTAGGAAGATTGTGAAGCTGATTGTCTAACGGCTAGAAGAAGAGAAGAAATTCAACGTTCAAGTGGGTCTCAAGATTATAAAGAGAACAAAGAGGAAGCCATATACACAGCACTTGACGAAAAAATTTGCAATGAGCCATCACTTGAAATTATGTCATTCAACCCTATGCTTACATCTTGAATATCTTACACTAACTTGAGTGTTGTCTTTGAATCTTATTGTAAAAGGGATTGTACAACCTTGTTCATACTCTTGTGAGAGATATATATATATTTGTTTTTGTAAGTGATTTTGGAGATAAAATCACTTGAGAGTTAGGTGTTACGAGCACCAGAGTCAAAACTAGTTGGAATAGGTGTGACTAGCACCGGAGTCAAAATTTGTCGAAGCAATTGGGGATAGATTGCTCGTTGTAAAGGTTTCTCTAGCACCTGCGAAGCTAGAAAGTGTTATTATTGGAGATAGTGCAGCAATTCCCGAGTAGGACACTTGAGAAGTGGACTAGGCCGTGAAGTTGCGGATCGAACCACTATAAATATATGTGTTTGATTTCTCTCTCCCCTTACTCTTTACTTTCTGTCACATATTATTTCATGTGTGCTTGAATCAATTTATTTTTATAATTGGGTGTTGCACTAAGTTTTTAATTCCTTATTACTTTTTGAGAAACCCAATTCACCCCCCTCTTGGGTTGCTATCTAGGCCAACAGGACTCTGACGGCTTCTTGGGGAGTTATTGTGTCAACCTCCTTAGGATATTGCATCACAGTTTTATAATTTTATTTATTCGCTTCCACATTTTGTTAAACCTTTTTGGTAAATTGCATTTCTGCTATCATTTGTTGACAATTTTATTGTTGGGTTCATGGGATGGCTTTTCCCTATGCTTATGTTGGGACAAATTTGGTTTTTAATAATAAAGAATAATCATTTAGTGTTTTATTGTTTATTTTATTTGAGGCTTCGTCGTCCCATGGCTTGCCCCGTGGCACTTAATCAGACAACTAGTAGAAGATAAGCAACTGGCCGAGTATTGAGTTGTTTGAACTTTTCAATAGTTTCTGCGGAAAGTAAGGTACACCTATGTGGAATGCATTAGCTACTAATAGCAAAGAAAATTACCTTCAGCACGCAATACTGCAAAAATCTTCAAATATGAATGCAGAAAAATTGCTTTGTGTTTTCTTAGGTAAGTCCATACTAAGAAGTCGTAACTATGAACAACTCATATATACAAGCAAAGGAAGAAGATTTAACATTTGATTAAAAATAGGATTTGAATTTTACACACGACAAAGGCAAGTTCACATGGTCAACATATCATGCTGAACTCCAAACATAAAATTGACAAATGCGACCGAAGCATGATATGCATAAACCTATTTAGCTCAAGTTTTCATGCACTATATGATTTGGAAAAACAAGACTAGGGTTCGAACAATCTTCACTGCTTCCATCAGTCACATAAGAATAGAAACTTTCACTCTCTGACAGGTAGTTTTCGTGACAAATCAACTCATGTGATGGCTGGATTTGCTTTGCAGTCAATTTGTCTAGATCTGCCACTACTTCTCTCATGCTTGGCCTTTTCTTCGCATTCAATTTTAGGCATCTCTTAGCTAGTTGAGCCACGACAAGAATATCATCTTTCAAACCATCCTTCGCCACTAGTGGATCCAGAATTTCAAACAACCGATTCTGTTTCATAGAAGATTGGAAATACATTACCAGGCCAAGTTTGGAGACATCCAAAGAGACAGCTTTGACTCCAGTAAGGAGTTCAGCGAGAACTACACCAAAGGCATAAACATCACTCTTGTTTGTAAATTGCCCTGACCGAAAGTACTCTGGGTCTAAATAACCAAATGTGCCCCCCACCACAGTGGTCAAGTGAGTCTTTTCAATGGAGACAGACCTTGAAAGCCCGAAATCAAACACGATAGCCCTGAAGTTTTCATCCAACAATATATTGGTGGACTTGATATCCCTATGAAATATTGATGTGGAAGCATATGAATGCAAATAAGCAAGTGCTCCTGCTACTTCCTTGGCTATTCGCAGACGGTTCTCCCAAGATATTGTCGACACACAACCCTCATCATGAAGATGGTGTGATAGGGTGCCATTAGATACATATTCGTAGACTAATAATGGAACTTCGGTCTCGAGACAGCAACCTAACAATTTTACTATGTTCCGATGGACTATCTGCAAAAGAATGGAAACTTCATTGATAAATTGGCCAATCTGATTTTCGTTAATCATATTTGACTTTTTGACAGCCACGATGATTCCATCTTGCAACATTCCTTTGTAAACTGTACCGAGTCCTCCTTTTCCAAGAACCCGAATTTGGTTGAAATTGTCTGTTGCCTTCTCTAACTCTTCTGCCGCAAATAGTTTTGCTTTCATCACACTTCCTTCGCTAGAAGAGAGTTGTTGTTGAAATAGCAATCCACCATTTTGCTTGAAGAACTTTTGTTTGATTCTTATTTTCTTTCTTCTCTCAAAGTGCCGATATAGACAGAAACCAAGAGCAATTAGGATCAGAACAACAGTAGCGATTCCGACACCTGCATGTACAACACGAATTAGTGCAATTCACACACACACACGCAGGGGCATGGTTGGGGAAGTGAGTATACCTAGGAAAAGATTTCTAGGAGAAAACTGATGTTCCTGGCCAGGAGTGCATCTCCATCCATCTTCAGCACTGTAGCTGCTGTAACCAGTAGGGCAAAAGCATACGTAGCTGCCTGGAGTGTTGATGCAAGTAGAATTGATCATGCAGTTATGGTTCTTTGGGTCTTTGCACTCGTCAATATCTAATTTTGAGCACCGAAATTAAAGAACAAAACAAGTTTTACATATTTTGTAATCACTCGACCAATATAATTCAAACATAAGAAAGGAAACCAGTAAACAAAACACGGCTCCGAGAGTGAAAAAACTAATCAAACCTAATACATGCCCCAAATGGCTCAATAACAAAAACATAATCTCGAACCATTGTTATATTAAAGAGTTCACACCCCACTTTCTCCAAATACACTCCTTTTTACAATATTTTTGGGTTTCATCAAGCAGAATTACAGATCCTATCTTTGATCTATATTTCCCGATTTTCTTTTGCATAAATGCCTTAACGAGGCATCTTTGTAGTGCGATCCAAACGAGAGAGAGAGAGAGACTGTTACCTTGGCATCCATTGAACAGATAAGGGTTCCCCTGATAGCCCTGCTGGCAGTAACAATTATAACCCATTCCAGTTGAATTGCCGTCTCTGCACTCGGCGTTCTGGCTGCATAAATAATCCGTGCTTCTGCTTGCTTCAGCACAACTGATATTACCAATCTCCCAATCAAGCACAAGAGAGAAATCATACACTATGTTCTCCCAATCACTATTATTAAACCTATTGAGTTGGCCAAACTTGGTGAAGTTCTTGTCAACAATAAATGCAAAATTACATGGCTTTTCAGTCCAGACATTTGTCAAAGTATTCACGCTATAGACTCCTACCTCAAATGAGTTAATGGTTCGTGGGCTATAGAATCCTACCTCAAATGAGTTAATGGTTCGTGGGAGAGAAGTTTCGCAGTAACCTCTACCATCAGAAGTAGGATTTGAATTTTTTCGGCTGTCGCAAAAGGATGCACACCCAGTTGTAGAGGGCATGCCATCGTCTCCTTGAATATAAGCATAAATGTCACATCCTATTGCTACAAACTTGTTCCTAAGGAGGGAAACAGAGAACGGGTATGTAAGATCATGATAAGCACTACCCGCAAATAAAGTATTATGCCCAGACTTGTTGAAGCAGGTAGAAAGATCACTACCAATCACGGTAGCATAGCCCAATAGTGAGATTTCTTTGAAATCTATAGCAAAAAAAGTAGAAAAAAGAGAAGTGGAATTGTAGCATTCAACTCCAAAGGTTACATCGTGGTAACAGTCTTGCCCTATGCCAAAGGGATAAGGGATGGTCATGTTGCCACATTTATCTGGGCAAGAGTTCGGCAAAACCTTGGACATAGTTTAACTCGTTGCCTCCTGCCTATTTTTAGTGAAGTGATGTTTGGAACAAATATTACCTCCCAAGAGAATTAGGATTATATAAAGAGAGATGGATTTGTGTATCACATGGTTTGTCCAAGTTCTTAATGGGAATATAATACTCTAGAAGTTAGAGGCCAAAAAAAAAAAAAAAAGGACCCACCATTAAGAGAGTTGAGGAAGTATTGAATCTATTTAGGAGAAGAAAGATCATTGCAGTTGCGCGTATTTATCACTTTCATGAGCTGCTTTATAGAGAGATGGTAGCGAACAGAGACGACTTTAGTCACCCCAATTGTTATATTATAACGTCATATCACCTCGCGGTCCTAGCTATTCTCTCCAAATGCATATCTATTTAACTAATGTATTTGACTAGTTGCCTGTAGGTAAGTACGTACCTTGAGTTTTTTAGATAATGCTTGATATTCTTCAATAAGTATTGCGTAACTTGTCTTGTTTTTTATTGACAATTTCTAGCGCTTACCTCATTTTTTCCAGATTTAAAAACCTAGTTGATCTTGTCTACCTCGCATTTTAGTTGCAGCTATAAAGATTTAGTTGAGTTTTTTAGACAATGCTTGATATTCTTTCAAATTAATAAGGCAAATTCTTCAATGAGATTTGCAGGCCGGCCATCATATCTTCGGGTCACTTGCTAATTTTGCAGGTTACTTAAAAATAAGCTATTAAGTACGTATAACCAAGTAAGATGGTCTGTGTGGGGACTGGCTACCTATATGCATATAAGGAAACTACTGTATCCAAATTCATGAATACTTGTACGCATCACTGATACTTGCACACTCATGATGATGAGCACCAATTCAAGTTTTGATCTTGATAGGTGGATGGTTTTCATAACATCTGATTGTCGGAGAGATCGATATACTTATAAGTTAATTGCTAATCAATTAAAGTGGAATTTTATAGAAACTTTCATTGTTATTGTTAACGTATTGTCAACTTTCAAAGTTGATCCGGTCATCTCGATTATAGTATTATAACCATTTAGTTTTCCATCAAAGTGAAATGGAAAAAATTGGTTGGAAGCCAAATTCAGTTATCATGCATCATTCCCCCTTTTCTATTGGGGAAAATCGAATATGAACTGAGACTATAATCTTGCGAACGCAATTTTAGATTTCAAAGTGATGACCATCTTATAAAATTTTAGTTTAATCTCTATCAATAATAGAAAGAACAAGGAAATGTTCACTACAACAAAAATGATAAACCGTGACGAAATTGTGGTGACGAAATTAATTTTTGTCTCCTATATGACTATTTTCGTCACTAATATGTTCCCTCTACATCTTTTTGGTGACGAAAATATTTTCGTCACTAATATGTTCCCTCTACATCTTTTTGGTGACGAAAATATTTTTTTCGTCACTAATATGTTCCCTCCACATCTTTTTGGTGACGAAAATATTTTTTTCGTCACTAATATGTTCCCTCCACATCTTTTTGGTGACGAAAATATTTTTTTCGTCACTAATATGCTTCCTCCACATCTTTTTGGTGACGAAAATATTTTTTTCGTCACTAATATCTTCCCTCCACATCTTTTTGGTGACGAAAATATTTTTTTCGTCACTAATATCTTCCCTCCACATCTTTTTGGTGACGAAAATATTTTTTTCGTCACTAATATGTTCCCTCCACATCTTTTTGGTGACAAAAATATTTTTTCGTCACTAATATGTTCCCTCCACATCTTTTTGGTGACGAAAATATTTTTTTCGTCACTAATATGTTCCCTCCACATCTTTTTGGTGACGAAAATATTTTTTTCGTCACTAATATGTTCCCTCCATTTACTCCACCAAAAGTAATTTTCCTTATTTATTTAATCATTTTCTCGTAAAAATTTGCCTCGATCGGGTTTAGAAAGCTTCTTAATTATCGAGACACAATTTCATTAACAAATTTTTTTTTTTTGTCTGATCAATTGTGTAGCGATAGCTCCCCCGTTTTTAATAAAAATTTTCTTTGCCGATCAAAAAAAAATTGTGCAGCGATTGCTGATTAACTTTATTTTTTGTATGAAATTAATTATGTACTCTTTAATTAGCGTAAACTGGATTTAAAATAAATTATTAAAAGGCATTTGTTAAAAAAGAAAATTTTTTGTGTTAAAAAATAATTTTTTTTTATTAAAGTAGTGATATTAGTAGGTGTTTGTATAATGGTTGTTCTAATGGGGAGCATAAAATAATGGGAATAAAAAAAACTTATTTTTATAGTATAAACTGGATTCAAAAAAAATTATTAAAAGGCGTTTGTTAAAAAAGAAAATTTTTTCTCTCAAAAATAAAAAATATATATTTAAAAATATATTAGTTGGTGTTTGTATAATGGGTGTTCAAATGTGGAGTGTAAAACAATCGGAATAAAAAAAAATTATTTGTATAGTATAAACTCGATTAAAAAATTTATTAAAAGGCTTTTGTTAAAAAAGAAAATTTTTTGTGTTAAAAAATAAAAAAAAGTTATTAAAGTAGTGATATTAGTAGGTGTTTGTATAATGGTGTTCAAATGGGGAGCATAAAACAATGGGAATAAAAAAAAACTTTTTTTATAGTATAAACTGGATTTAAATTTTTTTATTAAAAGGCGTTTGTTAAAAAAGAAAATTTTTACTTTAAAAAAGAAAACATATATATTTAAAAATATATTAGTTGGTGTTTGTATAATGGGTGTTCAAATGGGGAGTGTAAAACAATCGGAATAAAAAAAATATATTTGTATAGTATAAACTCGATTAAAAAATTTATTAAAAGGATTTTGTTAAAAAAGAAAATTTTTTGTGTTAGAAAATAAAAAAAATTATTAAAGTAGATATAAGTATAAAATTTATAAAAAAATGATATTAGTAGGGGTTTGTATAAGAATAATCCGGTTGTTATAGTATAAATATTTAAAAGGTGTCTAAATGAAACAAGAAGTTGACTAGCTCAGTTGGTCCGCGCATGCGCGCCCACACGCGAGGGCTACGGTTCGAATCCCAGGGGAGCAAAAATTCACAACTTTCAGCGCCACCTGGGCGCTACGCCAGGCGCCACGTTGGCGACACCTGGGTTGCCACGTCGGCGCCACCCAGGCGCCACGACGTTGGCGACACCTGGGCTGCCACGTTGGTGCCACCCGGGCGCCACGTCAGCTGGCAGGTTGGCTCCACCTTGGTGCCACGTCAGCCTCCATGTTGTTGACACCTGGGTGCCACGTAGGCGCCACGTCAGCGGCCACGTAGGCACCAAAATCAGCGCCACTTCATCAATTCTTTTAAGGTTAGTGACGAAAAATTTCGTCACCTAAATTTAGTATAGGTGACGAAACAATAATTTCGTCACCCATTTCTGTCACGGTTAGTGACGAAAAATTTCGTCACCAAAATTTAGAATAGGTGACGAAACAATAATTTCGTCACCAGGTGACTTTCGGAGACAACCTATAGGTGACAAAACTATTTTTCGTCACCAAGACTATCAGAGACAAAAACCATGCTTTTTGTGACGATTTCATTCGTCTCTAATGACCAAATTTCTTGTAGTGGTTCCAAGAACAAATGTAATCTTTTTCTAACAATATGACACCTTTGCTTTGCCTGAAAGTCTGCATATATCGCTTCTAGCCCGGATTTTGACTTAGAGGCGTTCAGTCATTATCAGACGCACGGTAGCTTCGCGCCACTGGCTTTTCAACCAAGCGCAATGACCAATTGTGCGAATCAACGGTTCCTCTCGTACTAGGTTGAATTACTATTGTGACACTGTCATTAATAGGGTAAAACTAACCTGTCTCACGACGGTCTAAACCCAGCTCACGTTCCCTATTGGTGGGTGAACAATCCAACACTTGGTGAATTCTGCTTCACAATGATAGGAAGAGCCGACATCAAAAAGGATCAAAAAGCAACGTCGCTATGAACGCTTGGTTGCCACAAGCCAGTTATCCCTGTGGTAACTTTTCTGACACCTCTAGCTTCAAATTCCGAAGGTCTAAACGATCGTTAGGCCACGATTTCACAATTCGTATTTGTACTGGAAATCAGAATCAAACGAGCTTTTACCCTTCTGTTCCACACGAGATTTCTATTCTCATTGAGCTCATATTAGGGCACTTGTGTTATCTTTTAACAGATGTGCCGCCCCAGCCAAACTCTCCACCTGACAATGTCTTCTGCCCGAATCGGCCTGCATAAGCAAGCCTTCGGTCCAAAAAGAGGGGTAGTGCCCGCCTCCGATTCACAGAATAAGTAAAATAACGTTAAAAGTAGTGGTATTTCACTTTCGCCTTTTGACCTCCCACTTATCCTACGCCTCTCAAGTCATTCCATAAAGTCGAACTAGAGTCAGGCTCAACAAGGTCTTCTTTCCCCACTGATTCTATCAAGCCTTGGCTGTGGTTTCGCTGGATAGTAGACCGGGACAGTGGGAATCTCGTTAATCCATTCATGCGCGTCACTAATTAGATGACGAGGCATTTGGCTACTTTAAGAGAGTCATAGTTACTCCTGTCGTTTACCCACGCTTGGTTGAATTTCTTCACTTTGACATTCAAAGCACTGGGCAGAAATCACACTGCGTGAGCATCCGCAGGGACCATCAGAATGCTTTGTTTTAATTAAACAGCCGGATTTCCCGTGCCCAGCCTCAGAGTCAAACATTTTCTCGAAGTTACGGATTCATTTTGCCGACTTCCCTTGCCTACATTATTCTATCGATCAGAGGTTGTTCACCTTGGAGACCTGATGCGGTTATGAGTATGACCGGGCGTGAAAGGCACTCGGTCCTCCGGATTTTCAAGGATCGGGCACACCGGACACGACACGACATGCAGTACTCTTCCAACCGCTGGACCCTACCTCCGGCTGAGCCGTTTTCAGGGTGGGCAAGTTGTTAAACAGAAAAGATAACTCTTCCCGGGGCCCCCGGCGACGTCTCCGGACTCCCTAACATTGCCATCTGCCGCCACGTCCCGGTTCAAGAATTTTAACCCGATTCCCTTTCGAAGTTCGTGCTGAAAGCGCCCTCTGTCGAGCTTCCCCCAACTCTTAGGATCGACTAACCCATGTGCAAGTGCAGTTCACATGGAACATTTCCCCTCTTCGGCCTTCAAAGTTCTCATTTGACTATTTGTTACTACCACCAAGATCCGCACCAACGGCCGCTCCGTGATAGGGGCGCAAATGTGCCCATTGGCGGCCCCTAATTTATTATTATTATGCCCTTTTGGTATATTACTTGGAGGTTGATACCTATTTTTATCGTTTCAGGATTTGCGGAACAATTGAATGGAACATGGTGTTAAATTGAGAATTTTATACGGTGCCAATCAATTTGATTGAGAGGTGGGGCCAAGCTTATTATTAATTACAAAATGGAGAAGCATTGAATTAATTTCTTGAATGAGAAATTTGCAGCTTGGAACCAATACGTAGATATGTCACACGGTTTGTGTATTGGATTGGCACGCGGGCCGTGGTTACTAGTTCCAGCTGGGCTTTCAAATGTGGGTAATTGAAATTGGGGTCCAATAACTACAATTCCAGGAGGTCTTTGGCCTCATTATAATGTCGGTCACGGAGCACTATAAAAGAAAAGAAGCCACGAGGGGTTTTGGTGTATCACTTTTCACGCAAGGTATTAGACACGAAGCGGCCGATCGGCGCATAACAAATTCAAGAAGGCACAGTGCTACTTCAATGATCACTAGCACAACTGCTACGGGTTCCAACCGAGCAAACAACACGAGCGTTAATATTTTATCTTTTCCCCGTAAGCCTTTTAGTTTTGCTCCAATGGAGTTTAATTCTTGCATGATTATTATTTCCAACTCCATGAGCAGCTAAATTATTTGACTAGGGTAACGAGGATGCCTTTCTGAGTAATGTAATTGTTTAGATTTCTAGGGTTCTCTATTCAACTTTTGATTGTATGACTCGGATGATTCATAATTTTTATGAAGTTTTTTTTTATTCTTCCAATTTTATACAGTATTTATATGCGTGTTATTAAATACAGTCGTACAATAGTTATTAATGCTTCAGGAAAGTTTATGAGATAGACTATACGACGTGAGACGGATCGTGCCGCCCGTTAAGTCCGGTGAGATGGCCCATGCCGTGTTGAGATAGCCTATACGAAGTACGAATCTTGAGAATATTTTTGGGGATTATCGATTGGATTTGCTACCCTACGGTGGTCTGGTTTTTAGTTGAATGAAACCTTGAATTTTGCACAATTATATTATAAGGGGAGGTTGAATCGGTAACCCTAGTCCCTTCTCTCACTTGTTTTCAAACCGCAATCGTTTTTTGTCATTTAAATTTTAGCTTAATCATTAGTTTAATCAAATCAAATCCAACCATCCATTTATTTTCAGAATTAAATTAGAAATTAATTGAAAGTATCGCAACTTTTAGCTTTTTACTCTCCGTGGACGATCTCGGACTTAACCACTGTTCTTCGGAATAATAGTTACTTCCTTGTTTTAAAAATTATATTTTTGGTACAAAAACGACATACCACTCCGCCCAGGCTCACGCCTAAGGTTTTGCAGCGACCGCTGCGCCCTCCTACTCATCGGGGCCTGGCACTTGCCCCGATGGCCGGGTATAGGTCGCGCACTTAAGCGCCATCCATTTTCAAGGATAGTTGATTCGGCAGGTGAGTTGTTACGCACTCCTTAGCGGATTTCGACTTCCATGACCACCGTCCTGCTGTCTTAATCGACCAACACCCTTTGTGGGTTCTAGGTTAGCGCACAGTCGGGAACCGTAACCCGGCTTCCGGTTCATCCCGCATCGCCAGTTCTGCTTACCAAAAATGGCCCACTTGAAGCTCTTGATTCCGTGGCGCGGCTCAACAGAGTAGCTGCACCGTCCTACCTATTTAAAGTTTGGGAATCGGTCGAGGGCGTTGCGCTCCTGATGCCTCTAATCATTGGTTTTACTAGATAGAACTCGCACACGAGCTATAGCTATCCTGAGGGAAACTTCGGAGGGAACCAGCTACTAGACAGTTCGATTAGTCTTTCACCCCTATACCTAAGTCAGACGAACGATTTGCACGTCAGCATTGCTGCGGGCCTCCACCAGAGTTTCCTTTGGCTTCGCCCCGCTCAGGCATAGTTCACCATCTTTCGGGTCCCAACAAGCATGCTCACACTCGAACCCTTCTCAGAAGATTAAGGTCGATCGGCGGTGCAACCCACAGAGGGGATCCCACCAATCAGCTTCCTTGCGCCATACATGTTTACTCGCCCGTTGACTCGCACACATGTCAGACTTCTTGGTCCGTGTTTCAAGATGGGTCAAATGGAGAGCGCACTGGCCGGTGCCGGGAGCGCGCAGATGTAGAAGCACGCCAAAGGCGCACGCTGCTAGCCACGATCAAAGAGAAGGCGTCTCCACAGGCTTAACGGCTTCCTGAGCTTTGGCCTCCATCCCAATCCCCACCGGTCCACACCCCGAGTCGATTGGTGGACTGGGTATTAGTCGTTCCACATCCGACCAGGGTGCATCGCCGGCCCCCATTCGCTTCCCTCCTGACAATTTTAAGCACTCTTTGACTCTCTTTTCAAAGTCCTCTTCATCTTTCCCTCGCGGTACTTGTTTGCTATCGGTCTCTCGCCAATATCTAGCCTTGGATAGAATTTACCGCCCGATTGGGGCTGCATTCCCAAACAACCTGACTTGCCAACAACGCCTCGTGGTGCAACAGGGTCCAAGCACGATGGGCCTCTCACCCTCTCTGGTGCCCCCTTCCAGGGGACTTGGGTTGGGTCCGTCACTGAGGACGCTTTTCCATACTACAATTCGAATAATGAGATTGCCCGATTTTCAAGCTGGGCTATTCCCTGTTCGCTCGCCGTTACTAGGGGAATCCTTGTTGGAGTGGCTAAAACCAAATTACCCTTGGGAAGGGCGGAGCACGTGCCCTAAATAGCCACCATGCGAGGGGTATTAGCTCGGCACCGCATAGGGAGTCCTTAAACCCTGTGTCGAGCAGTATTGACCATGAATAAGGTCAAAATAATTTGAATAAACTAATAACTCAAGATGCAATAGCTCGGCATGAGTCATAAAGGGATGCCCCTGACATGGCCGAGCTAGGTAGGCCATAAGTATGGCTTAACGGCATTCTGGAATACATAACTCAGCTCAGCGTGATTGGTCGAGCTATGTATGTGTTATGCTGAGCTATGTGGAAGCACGACACCGCCACGGATAGGGCGATGAGACATTCCAGAATGATCTAAAGCGGTTCCTTACATGATAAGGAGAAATCCTGTGAAATGAGAGATTGATATGGGTAATCCTGATGTGATTAGGAATGTACCCCATATAAGAAAGAATCCTATATGGAAAGAAGGACTACTGCAAGACGATAACTTGCAGGATATGGAGGTTTATGCCTAATAGGAAAGTCCTATTAGGAAAAAGGATTCCTAAACTCAATAGGAAACTGGGGAACGAGACGCCTAAATCGACAAGTCATCTTTACCTATAAAAACAAGATCACACCCATGGAGAAAGGTACGCTGTGAATTGCTTTCATATGCATTGAGTGATTTGAGAATTCAAGTACGAGATACTAACTTAGGCATCGGAGGGTCTTTGCCGACGAGAGGCAATGGTGCTCTAACCCTTTTTATGTCTTGCTGATTTAAGGATGAATCAAGGAAGCACATGATCCAGGCCTACCTGGATTTTATCCCCATACACTTGCAAGTTTATTTTCCTCTGCCTATTGATAAGCTTAAACTCAGCGGGTAATCCCGCTTGACCTGGGGTCGCAATTGAGGTGCCATAGTAAAACGGCATGACATGACACGAGGGTTTAGCAACCACCACTTGTCGTGATGTCCGTCATTAGGGACCCGTTTTTTGGGCCGACCGAGCACGGATGTGAACGGGAGGCCAACATCCGCCCACGCACTGACATGCCCACTTGGGGCACGGGGGAGTGGCTGACGCAATGCGTGACGCCCAAGCAGACGTGCCTTCAACCTTATGGCTTCAGGCGCAACATGCGTTCAAAGTACCGCGAGGGAAAGATGAAAAGGACTTTGAAAAGAGAGTCAAAGAGTGCTAGAAATTGTCGGGGGGGAAGCGAATGGGGGCCAACGATGCTCCCCGGTCGGATGTGTTATGGCTAATACCTGGTCCGCCAATCAACTTGGAGTGTGGACTGGTGCAAATTGGGACGACGGCCAAAGCCCAGGAAGTCGTTAATCTTGTGGAGACGCCTTCGCCTTGATCGTGGCTGGCAGCATGCGCCTTTGGCATGCTTCGGCATCTACGTGCTCCTGGCACCGGCTAGTGGGCTCTCCATTCGGCCCCTCTTGAAACACGGACCAAGGAGTCTGACATGTGTGCTAGTCAACGGGCGAGTAAACCCGTAAGGCGCAAGGACGTTGATTGGTGGGATCCCCTCCATGGGTTGCACCGCCGACCGACCTTGATCTTCTGAGAAGGGTTCGAGTGTGAGCATGTCTGTCAGGACCCGAATGATGGTGAACTATGCCTGAGCGGGGCGAAGCCAGAGGAAACTCTGGTGGAGGCCCGCAGCGATAATGACGTGCAAATCGTTCTTCTGACTTGGGTATATGAGTGAAAGACTAATCAAATCGTCTAGTAGCTGGTTCCCTCCGAAGTTTCCCTCTGGATAGCTGGAGCCCGTGTGCGAGCTCTATCGGGTAAAGCCAATGATTAGAGGCATCGGGGGCGCAACGCCTTCGACCTATTCTCAAACTTTAAATAGGTAGGACGGCGCGGCTGCTCTGTTGAGCCGCGCCACGAAATCGAGAGCTCCAAGTGGGCCATTTTTGGTAAGCAGAACTGGATGCAGGATGAACTAGAAGCTGGGTTACGGTGCCCAACTGCGCAAAAACCTAGAACCCACAAAGGGTTTTGGTCGATTACACAACCAGGTGCTACCATATAATACCTTCAGTAGCTTTGCACCGAAAGGTTTTCGCTCTTCATTTGTAATACTGCATACCACTCATACCACTACCATCGGTCCACCCATTTGCATAGTACCCATCTCATTTGTATAGTACATTTTCAGCTGTGAGAAGTCAAGTACCTCAGTTTTCCCATGGACCCACCTATTCCACACACAAGAAATAGGAAACTAAATTGGTGGGTGGGTGGGTGGGTGGGTGGTTGGTGGTTTACAGTCCTAGATCCATCAGCTGTGAGAAGTCAAGTACCTCGGATTTCCCATGGACCCACCTATTCCACACGCAAGAAAGAAATAGGAAACTAAATTGGTGGGTGGGTGGTGGGTGGTGGGTGGTGGGTGGTTTACAGTCCCAAATCCGCCAGCTGTGAGAAGTCAAGTACCTCGGTTTTCCCATGGACCCACCTATTCCACATGCAAGAAATAGGAAACTAAATTGGTGCGTGGGTGGGTGGGTGGTTGGTGGTTTACAGTCCCAGATCCACCACCCCACTATTCTCTCTCACTCTCTGGATTTTCTAAAGCTAATCGATTCCTCTTCTCCAAAATTTTCATGCGCCCCTCATACTCCCTATCTCGCTACGCAACCAACCCATTTCCCTCTCCCTCTCAGCAACAACAGGGAGCGACAGAAAAAATGGTTCGGCGATCTCGACGGCAAACAGAAAAGACATAGAATTCAAGTTTACTACATTTTCTGCAAAGAGTCTGAAAGACCCAGGGCAGAAAAGACACAAAATTGTGTCTCTTCTTCCCAGGGTCTTTAGACTGTTTGCAGAATATGTAGTGAACTTGAAGTTCAATGAGGAAGTAGGAAGCGAACTATGAGAAATATATTTCGCTTTTTGATGCGGTGCTTGGTTCAAATCCAAATTTCAGGCCAATCAACACTGAGGGTGCACAGAAGGTACTTAGTTGCTTTCTCATAAATGTTAGTGGTTTTAATCTGTTCTGAAGTTGCTATTTGTTTATGAATCAATCCTTGTATTTTTCTGCGGGATGTGCATAAGTTGACCCTCCCACTTTTTGAAACTCATCCACCAAGTTTGTGGTATACAAGTCGGTTTATGACTGACAGGTGTTTGGCAACGGATCTCAATTCGCAAGGCGCGTAACGCCTGTTCCATTGCAACACAAAACGTATAACAATGCAAGGAATATCCCGCCCAAGCCCTTGGCATCACAACGCCACTACTGATGCGCCTTGCACTAGAAGCGCTACTACACAATTTTGTGACACGGTTATACCACCGGCATCAAGCAGGCATCCCTCAGGGGAAATCGCGGGACTGGCAAGACGACATCCATGCTAGCCTTCGGAATTGCACTTGAGACACGCGGCACAAAATCTATCGGGACTCGAGCAACATGCTTTCTCTCGGCAAGGAGGTAATCCCTAGGGAACACAATTGTGTCACCAATGTGGTGGTCCGGGAAGGCACTCCGATGGTAAAGTCAGTGATTATGGGAGAAGTATAGTGGAGAACTTAGAGAGAGAAGTGGAATTCTGATAAGTATTGGATGAAGAGAGAGAGAGAGCCCCCTCAGTGAGATAAGTCAGGGCCTTTTTTATAGGTGAGGAGAAGCGTGTCACACACGCTCCTCGGGGGCCTCACGCGCTCTGTCCTTACCACTGCATTAATGGAGTGACAGGACGCCTGTCTCTCAAGCGGCTCCTCGGTCGCTGTTCTCTCATAGGAGTCACCTGTCATGTTGATATTCCCCTGTCCATCGAGTGTTTTTGCAGGCATAGCTTGTAGGGTAGGTGGCTGCCACCATTAATGCATTGCATGTGGGGTGGTTGAGCCCATTAATGAGTCCCTCAGACTGTCAGGCGTGCCATGATCGAGCCCCTAACATCTGACGTGTAACGATAGTGAGGGGAGGAAGAGGAGGTAACGTCTCCATCTGAGCGGTGGGAGCAGTGAGGTTATTAAGAGAGACCACATCACCATTGATGCTGAATAGAATGTTCCCCGTCCTGGCGTTACTTGGGCCGGCGGCGTTGGACGCCACCGTGACAGTCCCGTCCCTGTTAAGAGTGGGAGAGAGAGTAAGCCCCAAGTCGCTCCTGACTTGGTGGTATCTGTTGCGGTCAGTGCTGTTGATGTATTCTCCGGCGGTGTCGAATGCATCCATGTCAAGGGTGAGGTTGGCCATCCTTTTGGATAGGTTTTGAGAGGAGTGTGTGAGAAGAGGTTTTTGAGAAGGGGTGAAGGACCACCACTAAAGAGAGTAGAGAGGCTGGGAAGGGTAACTCAGGTCCCCAACAGAGTCGCCAATTGTGGGAGACGCTTCACCGAAATGATCTATTTTGGCTCTGGTTCTGTACGAAGAGGGAGGAGGGTTAGTTGAACCTCACTGGAGGTCTAGAAGCACGTCGGAGAAGAAGGCTTGAGTCCAAGGAGCACGTCAGAGGAGAAGACCTGCACAAGGGAGAAACCACGTTAATGCCTAGCCCAGACAGTGGTCCGGGAAGGCACTCCGATGGTAAAGTCAGCGATTGTGGGAGAAGTATAGTGGAGAACTTAGAGAGAGAAGTGGAGTTCTGATAGTATTGGATGAAGAGAGAGAGCCCCCTCAGTGCGATAGGTCAGGGCCTTATTTATAGGTGAGGAGGAACGTGTCCCACACGCTCCTCGAGGGCCTCACGCACTCCGTCCTTACCACTGCATTAATGGAGTGACAGGACGTCTGTCTCTCAAGCGGCGCCTCGGCCGCTGTTCTCTCAGAGGAGTCACCTGTCATGTTGATATTCCTCTGTCCATCGAGTGTTTTTGCAGGCATAGCCTGTAGGGTAGGTGGCTGCCACCATTAATGCATTGCATGCGGGTGGTTAGGCCCATTAATGAGTCGCTAAGACTGTCAAGAGTGCCACGATCGAGCACCTGACATCTGACGTGACCCTCCGATACTGAGGTCAACCGACTCAGCTCGGACAGTGCTCGGAGACCGGACCTCCCACGTTGCCGAGTTCTATGTGGATCTCTCCATCCGAGCACAGTTCCTCGAGGGGAGGAGTCTATCCGAGGCCTCCCAAGAACACCGAGGTCAGGACTGCACCTCTAGTAAGTGGAAACTCGTCGACCCGTTCTTCACAGACCCTCCCCGGGAGATCGTTCGGTATAGGGGGTCTAGCTTCCTTTAGCTACTACCATCAAGGAGGTCTCCTAGACCCTCCACCTCCTCGGGAAATCAGCCGAGGTCTTTGAGCCCTTGCGACCCGCCAATTATGGGGGTGTCAATTCCGAGGTGAGCCTCCTGTGAACCTCTTGAGCCGTCTGAGGGCTCCGCCTGGGCCTTTTTGCCAAGCGCTCCTTCTAAGCACTCTTCGGCTAGCGCTCCATCCAAGCACACTTTGCCGAGTGCTCCGTCCTAGCCAAAGGGACTAGGATGAACCTCGCCTAGGGCCTTCACCTAGCGCTCCGCCTGAGCGCTCTTGCCTAGCCGAGGGGCTAGGATGAACCTCGCCTAGGGCCTTCGCCTGAGACCCAGTAGGACCTTTGTGGGAAGAGGGCCCCCACAAAGCTTATTCACGAATTAAATACGTAATTCATATCTGTAAAAAAGCGTGCACTGTCGAGTACAAATATTTTCTGATCTTCCAAAATAGGAGTATCACAACACCATCATTTTCTATTCCCAACTTTTTTTCCGATTTCCATGGGATTGAAGCGACAGTATGCTACCGATTAAGGAAAGAAGATCCAGTAGGTTGAATGAAACATGGCGACGAAAGCAGCCGATGTGATCTTTTCGCCGTGTAACTGAGGTATTAAGTTTGTTCCTTTCCTCTTTGTGCTTGAAAATAGCAAATGTGTTGTTACTGCTTAAAATTGATACTATACTCAGTTTTTGTAAGTTGGTTCCCTCGAAGTGATTTGTTTGATGCATGTTAGATATCGACAACTTGTGAAATTTTTCTTTCTTTTGTTTGTTCATCCAGCTGATCTCACTTTTAGTTACATGGTGGTGTTCAATGTGACTTTGTCTCTTGAAACCGTTGCAAAACTTAAGGGAGAATCAGCCATTTGATTTTGGCTGGTTTTTGTAAGATAGTGAAATTAATAGTATACCTAAATCAAGATTAGTTGACTAGGGATGAGAATAATGGATGATTAACTTGAGGGACTAAGTAGAGAATCTATAGACTAGTGAAGAACAATGTCAAACAGTAGGGAAGAACCCTTGGCAGGAATTCGTCACCCAATTAGAACAAGAGTCAAGTGCGACTTCTCTCTAGAAAGAAAGTTTCTCTCTCCAGAATCGCCCTATGAATCTGTCTAAGTGTTCTCTTCAAATGAGGAGAGAGTGCCCTACATATTTATTGAAAATAAGTGTCAAAAGGGGTTGGGCATGTGGTTCACGCCTCCAGCAGGCTCATCACCCTTGCGGGTCCTTCCCCTCCTAGCGGGTCCGAGCCCGAAGCGGGTAAGAGGGGTGTTGCTAGCAACACAAGCCAGCGGCATTCCCCTAGCAGGTCACAAAGGGGGTGTTACAGGTCACCGGCCCAGCGTGTCTTTCAAATTCTATGCCACGTATCATCCTTAGACTTGGTGTCTCCACCAATTCATTCATTATTGTCATGGTCTTGTTCACTTCCTCATGATAGATGTCATTTTCTTGTGAATATGCAATTCCATATTCATCCGTGAAATTGCTTGTTGGCTGACTCAAAAAGTTTCCCTCACTTGTATTAATCACATCACCTAGTTGGCTCATTTGGGTCTCAAGCTCATTTATGGACTGAGTGTGGGAATTGAGCAATAATGTACTTGCCTCAAGCCTTTGAAGAGCTTGCAATACCTTATTCTCAAATTATGACTATAGGAATATGATTCATTAGGACTTGTTGTGTTCAAGACAGGTTAGGATGAGTGTGGGAATTGAGCAATAATGTACTAGCCTCAAGCCTTTGAAAAGCTTGCAATACCTTACTCTCAAAATCATGACTATATGAACATGAATCATATTTTATTTTATTTTTTATCGGCAAAAGAAATTTTATAAAAGAAACTCGATAAGGGTACATCGAGAAAAGGGAGACATCCAACCAAGGTTGAACCAAAGAAAAAATGAGGGGAAAGAAGAAAACACCGAAAAGCACCAAAAGGCGCCTAACCCAAAAACAGCCACCACAAAACTCTAAAAAGCTACCCCTTACACTGCCCTAAGGCGTCTAAAGCACAACCCTAAGCCGCAAAAGCGCAAACAAACAAAACGAGCCTGAAACAAACCCAAGCCGCCTCCACCAAAAAAACAAAAGTCTCCAAATCCTCATTAGAGAAACAACAGAAAAACCTTCCAATAGTCAGCCATTTGAAAGAGTTTTTTTGAGATCAGCTTCAATCATATCCTTTAAGATTGCTTCATCCCTTGGAAGAAGGTTAACATCGAGAATATTCGCAGTGGTTATTGTGGCTATAGTATCTTCCTCCAACCTTTTCTCGAAGCTACTAACTTCCTCTTGAGACAAATGCATGGGCCCAAAAGCGGAGTGACAGCTGTCCCCCAAAGAAAGAGAAACATTAATAGATGAGCTAAGGAGAGATTGATCATTTCTACTAACTTTCTTCGATCCCGGCTTTAACCTTCTTGAATTGTTCTCTATGTTGTCCAAGCTATAAGTCCTTGAAAAAAGAGATGCTTTCAAAGGATTATATCTCCATAAGGGGATAGATTTCCTCCGAACTCCTTGTTTGGTGCGATTTTTCTTCTTGTGACGTTTGAGTCCCACATAATTAATAAGAGGATCGGTAGAAGCAAGATCTAAGGTTGTGCTGTCAACATCATCCTTCAAAACCTCTACAGGATCTGCCACATTCTCTATAGAATTTGCCACCTCCTCCACTGACTTTGCCACAACAACTTCTTGGCAATCAACTTGAATAGAAACGAAAGAATCTTCCACTCTTGAGTTTAAAAGGGCCATAGAATCTGAGGTGTCCCCTTGGAATTCGGCTTGAAGACCCCCATTAGCAAGTTGCACCATCTTTAAAACGTTGGAAGTTTCGTCTCCCTCTTCATGAGTCTTTGATTCCCCATGTTTTGAAGAAACAACCACCTCCTTACTCATATATAACGAGCGTTGACCACAAGGATCAATTCCAGCTAAGTCATCATCCCCTCTTTCTCCCACCCCATCCTCTTTTAGATTGGCTTGTGTCCAAGATTTTTGAATATTTTCTAGGTCAGGTTGTAAACATACCTCCTCCATCACTTTGGTCCTATGAATACTCTCACCAATCTCTATTTGAATCCATCCATCCAATTTTGCTATAAATTCAGTACAAATCAAAACCTTTCCTTGAGCAAAAGAGGAGCATTTAAGAGTAGATTCATCAGTAGAAATGAAAAAACCCAAGTGATCCCCAATGGATTTAAAGGTGCACTGCGACCAAACGTGGAGAGGAATCCCTTGACAAATAATCCAAGTAAACCTTTCAAAGCTTGCAGTTTCCCCTTCCCATGGTTTCACCTCCAAAAACCATCTTTGAAGCCAGTCTTCTTTGATGATTTCATCCCTCTTATGTTGATTGCTCATAGTTAAAAGAAATGATCTACCTCCCATGGCTCTAAATTGGATATTATCAACTCCCAAGTTCAGAAATTCCTTTTCAATCTCAGCAATAGACATGAGTTTGTGAAGTTTAGCAACTGCACTACGAAGAAGCCACTCTTTCTCCAATGGACTAATTTTTATCTTTCCTAAAGCATTATCCCCATCAACACTTGCATCCTCTTTAATCTTCCCTACAGCATCCCCTTTAACCACTTGGGCAAAAGATTTCCTGTTAATCCTTGACCAAACATTCGGCATTGCTGATTTGACTTCACCTTTCTCGCTAGTAGAAGCCAAGCGAGGGCTAGGCTCACTAATGTTTGGTTTCTGTTGAAGATACTCATGCCTTTTATCAAAACTAGCCATCTTGACAAACAATTTCTTATCCTCAATCCAAATGCCATTAGTTTTCTCAATTGCACTCTTAGCTGAATTTTGACTGTCATATTTCACAAACCCAAAATTTGTCCCCGTTACCTTGCTATGTTTTGATGGAATAAAAACATCCCTAACATATCCGAATTTGCTATAGGTCTTTCTCAACCAATTTTGACTGACATCTTCCGGCAAATTGTCCACAAACAATGTGAACAACTTGTGAAAAGAAGCACCACTCTGTTTTCTATTTTTGTTGAGAACCGGAACCCAACCACCTATATCAAAACAGCCCGACATTGAGGAGAAAAATATCTGAAAACTTTAGAAGACAAGCGGCGATGAAGAAGGGCTAACGGCTATAGATCTGCAAAAGGAGGGCCAGCAGCGAAGAGGACGCAACAGTGAACAAAACCCAGCGGCGGCAGAACAGCAAAAGGGGGACCAAAACGACCAGCGAGCTTGCGACAAAACGGAAGAGGTTTAGAGAGGAGGAAAGAGAGAGAGAAACGAGATGTGAGGTGCAAAGACAGGGAAAAACGAAGGAGATATGAGAGAATAGGAGGTTCAGGGAGGACGAATGATGGCGACTAGGGCGGTAGATCATGGTCGGCTACTAGGGTTTCCATCTCCAGAGCAAAGAGAGTATGAACATGAATCATTAGCAGGAGCTTGTTGTGTCCAAGAGAGGTTAGGATGATGTACTCAGCCCGAGTTGTAACGAGTAGAATAAAAGTCATTATCATTTCTAGCAAACCCTTGGGCCGCATTAGTTTGTTCTTCAACAAACTAGGGATATTCAGGTGCCATAGGGTACTCACTCATAAAATGAGCAGAATTGGAACATAAAGCGCATGGGGTATAGAACTTATGAGGTTGAGGACAAGGTGGGTAATGGCCAACCTTATGTGTCATCATGTCCACTTCAATACGATCAAGAACGCAGTGGTGGATCTTTTGGTTTTTTCTTTGCAAACATCAAGGGCTGACATTAATCTCTAATCTTGGCTTGGGTTGTTTTAGCTTGGATGCTTTAGGTGTTTTATGGTTTCTTGGATGTTTGCTTTCGTTTGGTGTTGATCTTTTGGTTTTTTTGTTGTCTGGTGTTGAGGGTTTGGTCTTCTTCTGTTTGTTTGGTTGTCTCCTTGTCAGCCTTTCAAACTTTTGGGTCTCGAGAGGCTTCTTTGCTTTCTCTTGCCCCGTTTAATCTTGTATCTTTGATATTTGATTAATAAAATCTTTTTTGCCGTGCAAAAAATAAAAAGAACGCAGTGGTGGTGAGTAAGTGGAACGGGCAAAATAATCAATGAGAAAAGCAACAAACACCAATACATGTGAGAACTGACAGTGCTTGCAAAAGAAAGCTTGCTCTTATTCGCCTAATTCTCCTTCCGTTGGATCCGAACTTAAGGACTTAAAACATCAAAACCTGAAATCAAAAATAGCTAACAAACAAAAAGATTAAATAGCAAAGAATGAAAATCCTAAACTATGAATTGAAATGAAAACCAATTGAAACCGAATAACGTTGCCATCAAGTACCCCCAACAACGGGGCCAAAATTAGGCCGTGTCCTTACCGTATTAAAATTACTTGTTAAAATAGAACAATTACAATTCCTCCTTAGAATAGTGGCAAAAGTCTGAGTATCGTTCCACAGGGACAAGAACACGTCTTTTCGATTTCAATCAATTCTTATTCCAATTGAAGAGGGAGTTTTGAGTTTTTTTTTTTTTTTTTGTATTAAATTCTAAACTAGGAAAACTAGAGAATTGTGATTTTGGAAAACAAGTGGAAAAAGCTCTAGGGTGTTGAGTCCGGTTTCCTCCTAATGACATGATTTTGCTTGGTTAAGAACTTCTATTAAAATCAAGATATCCATGAGTACCCACGCGGCCGATTGGTATATGCTATCATTGCCTAATACAAGTTGTCTTGCTAGTACACGCCGTATCTAAGTATGGATTGTCTAATAACACAACTCTTTAAACATGGTATAGCCTATCTCAACCAAGCTTGTGAATGAGGAGGATAAACGGTCGTATGAATGTGTTTAAAATCTAGAATACGAACACAATTGATAGATAGAAACAAGAGACATTCAAACCATTCATTAAAAATGAAAGCATCCTGAAAGTCATACAACCAAAATTCAAATGATTGTTCATAAACCAATACAAAATACATTTGGAAAGAAACTTTCATCTAACTGTAACCGTAGAAGTGAGATTTAGCGAGCCATGGAAGGAGGAATCTTCAAGTGCTTGTAGGTAGGAATCATGCTTTCTTCAATCTCCTTCTTCCTCTTTTTTCCTTTGCTTCACCCTTGAGTAATTCTAAAGTAGCTCCCCAAGCAGAGTTGTTATGACCTAAGATGGGCCCAAGGGCTTAAATATTTCTCCCAGCCGAAGTTACCCTTCAAAATTCAAAAAGTCAAACAAAATGGATTAAATCGGCTAATAAATCCATCCTGTGGGATGAGTGCAATCTGTCTGGACGCATGGACTATGGCTCAAAAATATAATTCGAGAACAAGCTTCTGGTATGTCTGGACACATATTGGAAACCCGTCTAGACACATGGAAGGGTTCTTTTGTGGAATTCTCACTTCAACTTGACTCCAAGCTATACCCATTGCTCCTAGTTCTCATCGACAAGTTCTAACTCACGCTGCTTAGCTTCCAAATCCAAAACAACCGACTTCCAAGTAGCATAAAAATGTCCTTAACAAAGATAGGTTGGGGAGCTTAAATGTTCACCTTTAAACTCCTATCACGGCCATGTCTAATGCAAATACCAAGGTGGATATAGGGAACGGGCTCTACAGAGAACACTCTTCTCCAATTATTCGACAACCAAAAACCACAACAGAATTAAAAAAGCTTTTTTTCTTCAAATCTAGAGATCATTATAATTTTCATGATCAGCATAACTACAAAACATCGTAGCATCAACCTAAATAGAACTAAAAATTAGATAATGAAAGGATTAGACACTGATAGGAGAGGAGAGAATTACACACAACAAGCACAAACACAATTTTATACAAAGCACACACACAATTACAATATCTGACTCTCACTCACAATATCATTTCTTTTCTGCTTCTGTGTTTCTCTCACTCTACTCCCATACTTTGCACTTAATGCACGACACATATTTATACACAAACAATACAAATTTCAGCCACACAAAACTTATGCCCATCTACACAACTTCAATTCAAAGCTAGTGCCCATCTACACCACACACACACATGGCACTGATAATTGTGTTTATTATTCCTAACAGACACCACCATTAGAATTTAGGACCAACCCAAAACCTTGAGAAGTTAGGTGAGTAGACTGAGCCCAATTCGATAACAAGCATAAGCATCGATACAAGCGTACTCAATCTGCTTCTCAGAAAGAACCCTAGCCTCCCAATTACTCTGACAAACATGCTTCGGCTTCTCCATATAAAGTCCCGCCACTACATCAGCAAGCCTTTTCAAACCTGGTTTGCGGTAAAACCGAATTGGCCACCGCGTCATAGCCACGGCTTGAATGTCAGTCGTGCTGGTGACCACCAAGCCATACTCATCATTAAGTTTCAATGCATCGTCGCCAACCTCAACTCCGACAAAAGTAATGTTAGGGTCAGTGAGGAAATTCTTAATGGATTGAGGAATATAATCCATGTAGAACATTTGAAGGATAAGGCAATCGGTGCCGATGCACAGCTGCAGTGTGGCTGTTTTGTTAGACAGTGAGCTGATGACGGGAGGCCTCCACTCGCAGTCTAGTCCGACGATCATCTTGCCATTTCCGTTGTGAAGAGAGAGTATGTTTTGGACCCATTCATCGACCACGGAAGCTTTGTCCGTGACTGTCGCTTCGATAGTCTTGCCGGAGAAAGAAACCATGTGTTTGTAATTGTTAGCCATATCTCTCAATTTGTCTCTTTGGTGGTTTGTCTAATTAAGGATCATCACTTCAGTCTTTATATAGAGGTAATAGGGATACGACATGGAATACAAAAGGGTGCATTCAGAAGGGATACCATAAGACAAATGCATTGCAGATTTCCATTAGTTTCATTAAAGTGATTAATTGTACGCTCCTCGGAACAAAGGAAAAGTTTCCTACGTGAAGATACTATTAACAATCAATAACAAACGTCCTTTAGCAAACTTTAGTAAACGGGTGGTTTGAATTACCTTTTGCAAACTATTACCGAACCGGATCCATTGGTGGATGGATTACATACTCTGGATCACGTACTAGAACATCAACAATTTTCTGCGATGGAGTGATACTACGAGATTTGAGTATCACTCTCAATTCCATGACCCAAAACCTATCGATCTCTAATGGTAGAGAGAGAATACTAGGGAGAAAGATTTCTAGAACTCAAAGATTGATAATCTTTTTTTTTTTCCCGAGAAAACATTATTTCCACCACCGGAGGAAACAAATGTATCTTCCAAATCAATCATAGCGGTCCATGTGATTGTGTAGTACACAATCACACAGACCGCGTAACAAATGTGATTGTGTGAATTTGTAGTACACAATCAAACAAATGTAACAAATGCATCCTTCCAATTACACAATCAAATTCTCTGGATCAATGTGATTGTGTAGTACACAATCAAACAAATGTAACAAATGTATACCTCAAAGTAATTGTTTCCGCGTAAGATTACCAAATTAATCCAAACATTAAAATAAAATTAATCCAGGTATCCAATTCTTAGAAATTCGATCCCCCGTAATCGATCATATTCCAATTCATATCCCAATAAAATTTCTAAGAATTTAATTCCTAGTAATCATATTCCTATTTCTACTCATAATTCTCATTATCAAAGCACAGCCTTAAGGCCTAAGCATAGACATACGAATGATATGACCTTAAAGTCGGAAAGAAAGTAAAAGGTAAATGAAAAACAGACAACACTACTTTACTACTTTTCCGTACTCTTTGAAGTTGGTAAGGCACCCGACTATTTACTACTCCCTCCGTTCCATAATATTGGTCCCCTACGAAACTACGTGCAATTTTCAAACTAAAAAATAACGCATCTATAAAATAATTTTTGGATCTTTTCCGCACCGTTTAAAGTTCACAATGAGATCTATCAAACAAGATCCATATTGATGAACAAATTATGTTCATAAGTACATTATTTTTTAGTTTGAAAATTGCACGTAGTTTCGTAGGAGACCAATATTATGGAACGGAGGGAGTACAATAAATCATTTGTGTAAACAACAATACTATGGGTACATTAATCGTACGCCCCAAATGCACACCATCCTGAGGTGGCAAAGGAGGTGAGGCCCATATTTTGGGTGAGCCCCATATTGGGCCTCTCCTCATTTGCCACCTCGGGATGGTGTGCATTTGGGGTGCACAAATGGTGTATCCATATCATTTTCCGTGTGCAAATACTCCTCTTCCCATCCCAATTTTATAATTTATTACAAAATGCAATTTTCAAACTAAAAAAATAATGTGATTACAAAAATATTTTTTTGCACCTTATAAAAGTTCTCAATGAGATCTATCAAACAAAATCCATATTGGTATTTTTATAAGTACATTATTGTTTAATTTGAAAATTGCACATAGTTTTGTAGTGGATTATCAAATTGAGATGGGGGTAAAAGTTCTCAATGAGATCTATCAAACAAAATCCATATTGGTATTTTTATAAGTACATTATTGTTTAATTTGAAAATTGCACATAGTTTTGTAGTGGATTATCAAATTGAGATGGGGGGAATATTATACATTACAAATGTGTACAGCTTGAGCAATCGACGCACGTACTTGTGAACCTATGCCCGTTCAGATGTCAATTCTCTAAAATTTGAAGGACCATAAATTATTGGCACGTGCACAAGCATGGGTTCACCAGCACATGCGTCAATTGCTCAAACCTTGCCTTTAGGCACAGGCACGTGCATGCACTAGTATATAAAAATGAGATGTCCTTTGGCTATGTTTAGATGACGAAAATCTTAGGTAGTAATAAGAGTTTGATTTCCGCGGATCAAATTTCTAGCAATTTTCTTGGCTAGGAATAGGAATATGATTGATGAGCATCGAATTCCTAGGAATTGAATACCAGGAGTAATTTCACTTTTGTGTTTTGTTTAATTTAGTAATCTTACGAAGGAAATAATTATTTGAAAACTTAATAAAGTCAACATTTTCTTTTCTTAATGAATAAGTTAGGAAAGTAAGATTTCCATGAGGAAGAGATCATATTCTCACTCAGTTTGGGAATGTGATTCATGCATGTTCCAAATGTCGGAATCATATAAGCATGACATCACATTCGTCTCTGTCACTTCCAAACGTTGGAATCATAGAGAGAAGGTATACCATTTTCATTCTTCCTCAAGATAATCGTCATCTAAACTGAGCTCTAAAAGAAAAGTAGAAGGTAGATGGAAAATAGACAACACGCTTTTCTGTAGACTTTGAAGTTGGTGACTAAGGGACGGGGTAACGTATGTAATAAAACTACTTTTAAAGCGAAAGAAATACTCCGCCCATTCCTTTTTCAATGTATAGTTCGTAAATCTAACTTATTAAGAAGCATCATCATTACAGTTCTCACATCAATTTGTACATTCATTTTCCACTGTTGTTCTTAATGAAGATATCATCATTAAATTTTACCCACTAACTTTTCAAAAATGAAATCTACTTTTAAGGGAAAAATAAGAAATGTATCAACTATTACGCGCTAACTTTTTAACATCACACTTATTTAGGAACAACGCAAAATGGAATACACTACTCTTTTTAAGGGAACGGAGGGAATAAAGAAATATCTCTACGGAGGGAATAAAGAAATATGTTGGTGCCCCCTACTTTAATTTGCATTGGAAACAGTTTCCACTTGATTAAGATCAGTTCTTTTTATCATCCACTCCCTATGTCCCATAATTTTGGTTCTTTTTTTTTTTTTTTGATATTCCAAAATTTGTCCACTTTCCTTTTTTGGATGTCCCAAATTGAGTCTTTTTTTCCCTCTCATCTCCACATTAAAATTCAAACACAAAAATGGATGAAAAATATATTGAGTATAAAAAAGTAATCATTGAAATATAAAATGAAGGGTAAATTTGAAAGTTTATATTGTATATTTTGAACAATAATGATTGTGTCTCATTAAAATATTGAATTCCCTCGAATGGACTAAAATTTTGAGACAGAGGAGTAAAATCAATTGGCTTATCGATATTTCTCCCTCCTTTATTAAAGATAATGTTGTGATTTGAGTGAAAGTCATCCCCATTCAAGTTCTTCTTGGTTAACTATTCTTAAATTGTTTTTGAAATTATGCAAAGCACTACAAGTCCTAGAGGGGGGGTGAATAGGACGACCACTTTAAAAATAAACCACTTCGATTTCAACGAAATTAATCATTCACCATGGCAAATCAAACAACTCAACAAGTTCGATATAGAGTAATTAAACTAATGAGACAAAACACACGATATACGTGGAAACTACTTAGGGTCTAAACACCCTAAGCATAAAACCACGGCCTAGTCCTACTCATGCATTCCATAAATCAAAAGGTTTACAAGAATTAACAAGACTAGGAATTACCCAACAAGCCCCTTGTGACACCTAGCTCCAATTCTTGATGTAGTACCCCGTACTCCTCTTTGATTCCATGGACTCCACAAGCACACCCGTCTTGATCTCCGAGTCAACTCGGCACCGGTCCAACCGGCTCACGTTGAAACAAGGCAACACAACATAATGTATGAAAAAGATTTGATTTTTATGAAAGTTTTTTGAAAACTAAAATCAATCTAGAGTGGATCCATGGAGAGGAAGACTCTAGATTGAAGAAAGATGAGATGAGCAAGCTCAAATCATCAAGAACATCAAGTTCACAAAAGAGAGAAGAGATGGGACTTTCTCTCTCTAAAAGGGGCTGATTTTCTCTCAAGTGGGTGTGTGAAAATGAAAGAAAAATGGCTTTTATAGTGCCCATTTTCGTGCTCCCCAAGACAGCCACTCAAAACATGACATGTGGCCACTTAAAGAGTCTGCCAGACCCGTGTAGACGCGCGCAGACGCACCGTCAGGATTTAGACACTTGGCACAATCTCATTAGTCAAAGCCACAACCCTGCAGACGCGTGTAGACGCAATAAGCTCAAAGCTAAATCCTAATGCCTAACTCATTTGGAATGCAAGATCCGAATAAAACATTCATAAGTCAACATAATGCACATTAAAGCATGTTATTTTGAATGGCCTAAATGCACAAATGATATGCAAGGATATACCTCATTGGATTGAGCTCCGAAGCACTGGTCTTGGCTATGGCTTGATCATGAAGCTTGAAATTCTCGACTGGAGCATCTAGACTCAACCCTTAAGCACTCTAACTCCCAACCCCAATAACAAAATTACATACTCCGAAAGGCTTGACATAACCCGGAAAATGCCAACAAAACTAACAATCTCCCCCTTTGGCTTTTCCGGGACAAAACCTTTCACAACAGGAAACAATACAAAGAAACAACAACTAACTAACTCAAGAACTTTCATAAAACTTGAGCAGGCTAGAACAAATCAGAACCAATCAACACAAGATATATGCAAGGATACTTCAACACAAGATATATGCCTAGATATCCAAATGATAGCAATAGATTCAATGAAAATGCAGCAGGCTAGAACAAATCAGAACCATGTTTGCCCCAAACATGGGCACTTGCTGCAAAGAAAAACACAAGCAATAATAGCAATGAAAGCGCAACAGAATAAGTAACCATCTAATGATGCTATCAAGCATAAAGCACAGACATCATACTAGCAAGATCTATAGAGTTAAAAGCTCCAAGCATGGGCAACAAAAGCACATGTCTCAACAAGTCAAAGCCCTAACCACGGGCAATACCAACACCAAGTAGCAAGTTAACAAGACAAAGTCATAACCATGGGCAAGCCAATCATGAACTAGCAAGTAGTAGGGATATCAAGCATGCAGGATAAAGAGACACCAAGTAGCTACAAAGATACTAAAGCATAGACACTCCACCAAGCAGCTACAAATCCCACCAATTACAAACCAAAACCAACCATTCTCCCCCTTTTTGTCACGGAAACAAAAACTTGAAAAATGTTGAAGCTCCCGCAAAAACAGTGCACTGCTAAAGTGAATGAATGCAAGACCAATGTATTAGACAAGCACATATAACAATGCAAACACGCAAGTAAGCACATGACATGATTAGGTAGGTATAATGAGATGCACTTATGAAATGCCCAAGCAATGCATATGACAATTAAAACTCCCCCTAAAGTAATGCATTTTAATAAAGAAAATTGCTCCCCCTCACCAATGCACTTCACTCGTGAACTCAAGCACACACAATGAGATGACTTGCAATCAAATTTTAAAGTACCAAAAATCACTTCTACCCCATACAAAAAGTCTATATGAAGAGAACCACCACTCAACACTAAAAATCCCTAGAGAACAAAGGCTTCTTAAAAATCAACACTCCCCCTAAGCAAATGCATCCCCCCCATGAATGAAGACACAAATAATGAAGTGAATAGCGAATGAAAACACAAAAGTGACTCCCCCTCAACAAATGCACTACAAATGAATGCACACTATCAAGCACACAATGTCACAAAAGTCAAGCATTTCGAAACCAAAATGTACATCTCTCATCATGAGCAAGAAGAAGATGAACAAGCTTGCTTTGAGACACGATTTTCAAACACAACCAGATAGCAAAAGCAATGCATGACATGACAATATCATGAGTTCAAGTGATCAACAAGAGAATTTTATGCTCTCTACTATCAAAGTGAGTGGGTGACCTCTTATAAGATGGTGCAAGATCCTCAAAAATGCCAAGGGACACTCACCCAAATCCCAAAAAAAACTCACACAAGATAGACAAGTGAAGTCAAACCATAAGGCACTTGGACCTAAAGACTTCACGCACAAACCCCATTTTGATTTCTATGACCCAAGAGGTACACACAAATCTAGGATGGTGCAATGAATAGGTAGCCATTCGCCTAGGTGCGAGATCAATAAAAGCTACACAATGAGTATTCTCCTTTCTTTTCTTTTCTTTTTTTTTTTTTGGAATTCTTTTCAACAAGCATGATTTCTTTTGGACTTTGGATTCTTTTCAACAAACATGATTTCTTTTGGACAAGGATCTCACTCTTTTATGCACCAAGGAAGCTTTCACACTAATCCCTAGACGGTAGCTCTTGAGAAAAATCAATGGGGGAAAGCATCTAAGGTGAACTCAAGCATTTGGTCAATCAAAAGTCCAGTCAAGTAGAGTTTAACCAAGATGAGGATGAGTACCCTTAAACACCAAAAATATCAAGCCCCAAAAGAGTGTGCGCAAATAAAGGAGAGCATGAGATTCACCCGAGACAATGAACACAACATGATATCAACACGAATGCATACTTCAATGATCCCAATAGTTATGCTCAAAACTCAATGCCCAACCAACAAGTGCATCAAACTTATTCTCATGCATGATGAAAGAAACATCCACACGACAAGCACACAAGCATTCGACAAGCAAGCACACAAACAAAAAAATCAAAACATGACCCTAAATGCATGCAACAAATGAAAACAAAAGACAAAATGAAAATCAATGCAAACACTAAACAAAAACATATGACCACTCTAGACTCAAACATGACATGAAGCACACAAGAGTGACATGCAACCAACTAAACTCAATGAAGAGAAGAAGAACCCCCAAACTCCCTAAGAGTATTTAGAGGTTGTGAGACATATGAAGCATGATCAACTTTCTTCCAAGCATGATTCGATTTGTTTTGGACACAAGAAGCATTATTCCAATTCTTAGCATGCAAAGACAACTTGTTTATCTCTTCAACAATGTATGACGATTGAGTAGCAAGAAGAGACAACTTGGTGAGAAATTCATCATTTTGAGACTTAGGTGGTGAAGGAGTAGCACCACGAGGTCTTCCAACATTAGGTTGACCAAGAACTACGCTACGTGGAACAAAACAGTTCATGGGTCTTTGAGTTTGACCCCTCTTGACACTTTCTCTTTTCAAGCGATAACAAAAAGGACGAATATGTCCTTCAACCCCACAATAGTGACAAGTCAAGACTTTCTTCTTAGGAGACTCACCCCCTATTGGCTTGGTCTTGCTAGAGAAAGAATCACCAACCTTAGATTTAGCACTCACAAACATTCGATTGCAATGAGGTTGAATATGACCCTCCACACCACAAAGATGACAAGTAGGAGTTTTCTTCTTAGAGGACTCCAACACCATGTGAATGGGCATTCTAGAGGAAGAAGGACTAGAAGTAGTCCCGGCACTCACAAAAGAGATCTTCTCACTAGGCTCATCACTAGACTTGGATTGAAGCGAAGGAGGATCTATAAAGCCTAGACCACTCTTGTCTCTAAAAGACCTAGTCATTTCGGCTAAACGTGTAGCCCCACACTTATTTCTCTTAATGGCTTCACTAGCCTCACCAAGGTCTCTCTCAAGCTCACTAATTCTAGACTTAGCTTTCTCAATCTCTTTCAAACCCTCAATCCTCTCTTTTTCAATGGCGGTAAACTTATCGGTTAATTTGCCATTATAAGCCTTAAGCTCTTCTAACTCACAAGAGGTAGCAACAAGATCCTCCCTAAGAGAAACTTTCTCTTTCTCCACAATTTTAAGGGTTGACTCTAAGCTCAACTTACTCTTGGCTAGCTTCTCAAGATCAAGGAACAATTGATTATAGGCCTCTTGAATGTTCTCAAACTCAAAAACTTCTTCTTTTTGTTCAACCTCAAGAGCTAACTTAACTTTGTCACTAGACATCTTGCTCACAACACTCCCAACACTTGAAGAGGAAGATTCGGATGGAGACTTAGGAGAGGTAGGATGATCTATGGTAGAAACCAACACATTGACGTTAGGATTTTCCTCACTAAGCTCATATGCCCCACACTCACTACCCTCATTGCCGCTATCATCTTCACATGACACTTTAAAACCTTTCTTAAATTTCTTTTTAAGAGTATTAGCACACTCGGATTGAATGTGCCCGAAACCGTGGCACTCACGACATTGGATACCTTGTGAAGTTTTACCCTTATAAAACAAAAGTTTCTTATCACTAGTTCCAAAGCCACTCGAAAGCTTGGTACTCTCACCTAGGTCTCTAGGTTTCCGAAGTATCGCAAATCTCTTATAGTTTTTAATTAGCAAGGTCAATTCCTCATCATCAAGACTCTCATCGGTGTCGCTAGCCTCGGTGTTTTCCTCATTATTGATCCTAAAAGCAATATCTCTACCGACCTTGGATACGGACTTCGAAGGTTTGAAGTCCGACAAGTGGTTAAGTTCAAAGATTTGAAGTTTACCAACCAACTCAACAAAAGTTATGTCATTAACATCCGACCGTTCTTCTATGGAAGTCAATTTGGTCAAGAACCTAGAGGGAATGGACCTAAGGATCTTATGACACACTTTGAGATTAGAAAGAGGTTCCCCAAGGCTATGAAACGTGTTAATGATCTCGGTGAGCCTAGTTATGAAGTTATCAAAAGTCTCTTCATCAAGCATTTTAAGTTCCTCAAACTTAGTGGTGCACATTTGAAGTTTGGAGACCCTCACCGTTTCAATACCCTCATGAGAGGTACGAAGAATTTCCCAAGCCTCTTTTGCCATGACACAAGAGGAAATGCGATTGACTTTGGATTTAGACAAAGCATTGTAAATAGCACTCAAAGCACGTGAGTTCATCTCACAACTCTCAATATCCGCCGGACTCCACTCCGATTCATTTTTCTTCTTAACCTCTTTAGTGCTAGGATCCTCAACCGTGGGTTCTTCATAGCCATAAAGAATGGACCTCCAAACCCTAACACCTAGGGCAACCAAGTGATTTTTCATTTTGGATTTTCAAAGCGAATAGTCACTACCATCGAAGTAAGGGGGTCGAGCATACGAGCCACCCTCCATAGGAACACCCCTATCCATAGTGCAAACAGGATCAACTCAGGTAGCCAAACCAACAAAGAGCACACGGGCTCTGATACCAATTGAAATTATGCAAAGCACTACAAGTCCTAGAGGGGGGGTGAATAGGACGACCACTTTAAAAATAAACCACTTCGATTTCAACGAATTTAATCATTCACCATGGCAAATCAAACAACTTAACAAGTTCGATATAGAGTAATTAAACTAATGAGACAAAACACACGATATACGTGGAAACTACTTAGGGTCTAAACACTCTAAGGATAAAACCACGGCCTAGTCCTACTCATGCATTCCATAAATCAAAAGGTTTACAAGAATTAACAAGACTAGGAATTACCCAACAAGCCCCTTGTGACACCTAGCTCCAATTCTTGATGTAGTACCCCGTACTCCTCTTTGATTCCATGGACTCCACAAGCACACCCGTCTTGATCTCCGAGTCAACTCGGCACCGGTCCAACCGGCTCACGTTGAAACAAGGCAACACAACATGATGTATGAAAAAGATTTAATTTTTATGAAAGTTTTTTGAAAACTAAAATCAATCTAGAGTGGATCCATGGAGAGGAAGACTCTAGATTGAAGAAAGATGAGATGAGCAAGCTCAAATCATCAAGAACATCAAGTTCACAAAAGAGAGAAGAGATGGGACTTTCTCTCTCTAAAAGGGGCTGATTTTCTCTCAAGTGGGTGTGTGAAAATGAAAGAAAAATGGCTTTTATAGTGCCCATTTTCGTGCTCCCCAAGACAGCCACTCAAAACATGACATGTGGCCACTTAAAGAGTCTGCCAGACCCGTGTAGACAAGCGCAGACGCACCGTCAGGATTTAGACACTTGGCACAATCTCATCAGTCAAAGCCACAACCCTGCAGACGCGTGTAGACACGTGCAGACGCAATAAGCTCAAAGCTAAATCCTAATGCCTAACTCATTTGGAATGCAAGATCCGAATAAAACATTCATAAGTCAACATAATGCACATTAAAGCATGTTGTTTTGAATGGCCTAAATGCACAAATGATATGCAAGGATATACCTCATTGGATTGAGCTCCGAAGCACTTGTCTTGGCTATGGCTTGATCATTAAGCTTGAAATTCTCGACTGGAGCATCTAGACTCAACCCCTAAGCACTCTAACTCCCAACCCCAATAACAAAATTACATGCTCCGAAAGGCTTGACATAACCCGGAAAATGCCAACAAAACTAACAGTTTTTGTTGAGTGCAAAATTAATTTATCTTTTTTGTTCACATATTTAAAGCGTCTGCATCTGCACCCAAATTTTATTTAGAAAAAGCCCACTACAAGAAATTTCGCCTTTAGCGGCATTTTTCAAATGCCAAAAAAATTACTAAAAATGCCCGAAATGAGTATTACCGGCATTTTGTTAAGTATTACCGGCATTTATTACAAATGGCGTCTACACAGGTGTCGGTAATGCTAGAAATGCCGGGAAAAGTCTTTACAAATGCCGGCAATACTCGACACTATTTGCGGCATTTTCACAAATGCCGGGAAAGGCTATTAATAATTTATAAACAAAATGCCACGTGACGCCCGCATGGCAGCCATGTGGTGCTTGTGTGTCCCCTACGTGGCTGTCGTGTTGCTTGCGTGTCAACCGCGTGGCGCCCATGTGGCAAAAAAAATTAGGGAGAAATTACTTCCCCCAAGATTCGAACCGGTGACCTTTGCTCCTCGCGCGAGCGTGCATACAAATTTATTGATTTACCGTTTTTACCATATTCACATGTAGATGTTATTGTGTACAGTAAATATGATTTCTTAATGTATCATGTTTTTTTAGGGATAAAATGGTCGATCGAAATGGGAAGGACTAGCTACATGTGATTTTACGGTGCATTCATGTTTTTCATGGCTTTGGCTTGGGTTGTGGATTATGGTGCATTAATATCTCATATCTTTCATGGTTGTTTTATGTAGTCTCATTAATCTACCATGTTTTTAATCAATAAATCATCATATTCCCAGTGTAAACTTACCATGAATATGGTTAATCAGTAAAACATGAACATTATTGTCGTCATTAGTTTATCATATTTTTTGATAGTCTATGAAAATCAATTAATTTGTCATGTTTTCTATATATGTTTTACACTTTTTAATACATTTTTTCAACCGTAACCGTAATGTGAGATTCTTAAGGCCTTAAGGCCTAAGCATATACGTACAAATGATTTAACCTTAAGGCCCCGTTTGGCTGGGGTTAAAAGACCCCTCCAAAAGATATACCGGGTTAAAATGGTGGGTCCATGGTGTTTGGGATGGTTTGGGAACATGGTTTCCTTCCCCTCTCAGTTTTCACCCATCCTTCTCTTTCACTTGTCTGGGGTGCTCTCCCTGATAATTTTTTGGCACCCCTTGGGCTGCCCAAAAATTATCCGGGAGTAGAGAGTTTGTTTCTTTACCATTCCACCCTTCCTTATCCCCCTCCCCCAACTGATTTTCAACAGAAAATGGCCGGATTATTTACTTGATACTTGCCAGCAAAGTGATCGGAAATTGCTCAGTAGTTGGAATCCTGATCTGAGATGGGTTTGGTTGCTTGATACAGAGAGCATGGAGAGAGAGAGGGTGGGTGGGGGGGGGGGGGGGGGGGGATTACGGCTTGGGTTAGTCGGCCGGCGGAAAAGAAGAGGACGATTAGGGAGTAGAATAGGGAAGCACGGAAATTGGAATGGGTTTTTCTGATGGGGTTGTGAAGATGAGGAGTAGGAAAACATGGAATGTGGTTGTAGTGGATGAAAGGGAGTGGCGGTGAGAGGAGGAGGGGTTGCTCCCCAAGTGATGAAATGCATCCGAAATTTCAAGATGGGTGTTTCTAGATCTGTTGGTTTTACATCTCATCCTTTGAACATATCAATAATCGGGTGTTTATCCAATACATCTTTGACAATGCTAGGATCATATACATTCATACCCATTTGATGTGTTCTTTCTTTTCTTTTGAACATTTTGTGATATTATTATATTTGGTAATGAAAGGGCCACTCAAGTAATAATTTCATAAAAAAGAATATGAACGAAAGAGGTAAAATTCTAAAAATAAAAAAACATACTTATTTAAAAAAAAATGTTTTTTCTAAAAATATTATTTAAAAAAATTAAATTTTCAATGAAATAAATAATATAGCTTGAAATTGTCCAAAATTTATTAAATAGATTAAGTTGTGTAAATATATAATTAATTTAATGCATAATCAAGTTTGGTAAACCACAAAGGGCAAAAGAGTCATTTGATAGCTTTTTCCACCATGTACCCCCTCTTATTTATAAAACATCCAAACCAAATAAAAATTATCCCCCTATTTAATCAATCATCCAAAATATCTACTTTTTTATCCCCCTCCATAAACATCACATCAATGTGGGCCAACCATTTAAAAATAATACCCCCTCTTATCTTATCCCCCTCTATAACTCATCTCCCTGAAATTTTAGCACCATCCAATCGGGCCTAAGGTCAAAAGGAAATGTAGAAGGCAAAGAAAAAATAGACAACTCTGTCTTTTCGTACTCTTCGGTTGACAACTTAAGGGAAAATTTCAAAATTTCCCTTAAACTTTGACCTCAAAGCCTTATCATCTTTCAAACTTTTTAAAAAATCAATTTTACTCTCAAAATTTGCTTCTATTATTCAAACTTACTCCTTTCGTTTTAATCCATTAACTGATCACTAACAGAATTTGATGATGCAGGGACCCGGTACCGGTAAAAAATATGTTACACCGATCTCTCTCTCTCTCACACACACACATGCGCGCGCTCACACGCACAACCCAATCGGCCAAAATTGACCCTTGTTGATCAAACAATTGAACCAGTGGGTTTTGGTCAGAATAGAAAAATTGACCTCTCTCTCTCTCTCTCTCTCTCTCTCTCTCACACACACACACACACACACACACACACACGCACAATGTGATCTATTTCTGTTATGAATAAAAGTTGATTAAAAGTTTATAACAAATCCAGCACTAAGGTTTTGTTTGGTTTGGTTTTGAGTTTTGATTTTTGTAATGATTAGAGGGAGAAATAGGTATAATAATTAAAAAATAGGTATTAATGATTGGAGAGAGATAGAGAGAAAAATAAAAATAATATTTAAAAATAAGGGTAATAATTGAATAATAATTGAGAAAACCGGTTTTTTGAAACCAAACCAAACAAGGCCTAATATACTCCATGGTACCGTTAAAGCGCCACGTGTGAAAAGGTCAAAAACACGTAGGCAAAGTGGGACCTAGACTTCAGTAAAAAGAGATTGTAAGTGTTTTGTGTAGGCCCCGCCACAACTTTTTTCCACGACAAACAAAGTGAGGGAGAGCTGGCAGTCGCACTGTTTCCGTCGGTAGAAAGCGAAGCGGAGGAGTATAAAAATATCAGCCATGTGGACCCCACCGAACTGACTCGTGGTGCGTGTCCAAATATTCGTGTTCGTTTACTTCTGTGTTGGGGTGTGCGCACTGCACCCCGCCGACACTTCTCTAGCTGGTTTTGATCGGGTGCGGTTACCATGAAAGGGAAACAATGCAATCAAATGTACAACGGAGTATGTGGAATCTATATTGAGATTTCACACAAATGATCGGAGCATTTGATTGCTTTGGAAATTTCCTTTAGAGAGCCTTCACAATTAGATCTGACAAAAAGGTTTGTAGTTCGTCATGCAATTTGTTAAAGGGTCTTGCTAACCATCATTCATTATGCGGAGGTATTATGAACATAAAGACAAATAAGCTTAGATTTCAATACATCTCTCACGGATGACAATACATTTTAACGGATACTAATATACTTTTTCTTAATTTTGATTTATTTTTTACACGTTATTCTTCACCTTAAGGGTTATTAAAATAAACTGACTTTTTACAGTTTTTTATGTTATGTATTACGCGAAAACGACTTATCTTAGTTTTTGAAAAAAGAAAAACGTTTTTTATTAGTGGAACACCCCAAAAGTGTTGTGTTATAAGTCATGTCATGTAAGAGCAAGAACAGCAGGTAGTGTATAATTTTGGGTAAAATTGCTGATGAACAGTAGTTTTAGCTTACCCCATCTCAATCAATCCTCCAGCAGCCTCTCTATCATCTTCTCTACTTATATTAAAATATTGTTTTTTCGTTTATATATATATATATATATATATACACACACACACACAGAAACCGGTCGCCGTCTACCTTTACCTCGGTCGCCGTCGCTCTCGATAGCCCTCGGTTCACCCAGATCATCGTCGTTCGTCGTTCGTCGTTCACCCAAATCATCGTCGTTCGTAGATCAGAGGTCGTCGTTCGTCTTCGATCAGAGGTCCGTTCGTCCGTTCGTCTTCGTACTGCAACTCCCGTCGCCGTCGTACTGCAACTCCCGTCACCGTCGATCTATCCCGTCGCCGTCGTTATCATCATCTCCTCCGCGGTCGCCGTCGTTGCTAACTCTGCCGTCGTTGCTAACTTCCGTCGTTGGTCGCTGGCTGGGGAAGAGAGAGAGAGAGAGAGAGAGAGAGAGAGAGAGAGAGAGAGAGAGAGAGAGAAATAATAAAAAATAGGATTGCTGGTGAACAGTGCAAAGGTAAAAATACCGAAGCACTGTTCAAATATGGATGGGGAACAGTGTTACAGAGTACCTGCTGCAGCACCCTTTTCTTCTTCCTCCTCTCCATTTTGCCCAAAAATGGGTTTTAGAGTACCTGCTGCTCATGCTCTAATAAAGGTATATTTTGAATTAGTATTAATTTTTGGTCTGTCTTCATAATTTCTTGTAAACATGGGAGCACTTTCTTCTCTGTTCGAGCTGTTTCCAGAGGAAATAGATCTCTCCTTATCAAACAATACTCTTTTCTTGCAGGTTCAATTCTTTTACCAAAACACACTGTATTACCAAGAGTCTCAGTAAAAAATCAACTCATTCATATCAATAAATGCATAATTGATCCTCGTTCATGAATTATCAAAAGAGACAAAAATTGAATGAATTCATATAACACTTTATAATATCCGAATGGACCGATGTTTCAAAAATACTCTAAAAATAGTAACAGTTTACTAAAAATATTAAACGTGTCTGATCATTAGCACGAGACTCTGGAATATGTCTCAAAGTACAAATTGGTGTTGTATTTGGGGTGCTTTGAGAAAAAAAAAAAGTAAAATTTGGTTTTTTCGTTTTGTTTTTATTCAATTTTTTTTACATTTCTCAGTTTTGCGTCAAGTTTTTGTGGTTTATATATTCGTCTCGGCGAGACGAAACCAAAGAGTATAAAATAATGGTCGAAATTATTAGTTTTTGAATAAAGCCAAAATTAAACCAATAAACTGGTTTAATTTGGTTTTATTCAAAAAATTACTCCCTTTGTCCCCTTTTAAATGATCCATATGTAAATACGTGCAAATTGAAACCCCTAAAAAACATATTTCTCTGTATAATTTTTAATTTGTTTTATACCAAATTAAAGTGCTCCTTGAGTACTTTAATTTTGTGCAAAAAAAATTTAAAAACGTTATACGTAAGTACATTTTTAAACGTCTGCAAAAAATACACATTTCCCAAGTGGATTGCTTAAAAAGGGACGGAGGGAGTATTAGGTTTGACCATAATTTTATACTGTTTGGATTCGTCTCGTCGGGATGAATCCATAAATCACGAAAACTTAACGCAAAAGTAACAAATGCAAAAAAAAGAAAAAAATTAAATATAGACAAAACCAAAAAATCAGTTCTGTCCTTTTTTGGTTGAAACCAAACGGTGCTTGCTTGGTTACTGTTACACGTGTAAAGGAAGGAGAAGAAACAGCTTGTAGTCGATGGTGTGTCGTTATCATAATAGCTGTCACCCAACAACGACTGATGAGTTGTTTGTGAGCCAAGTAGAGATTAGTACATATGATTGACATGACGTATAACAGTATGTACTCCCTCCGTCCCAATTTTATAGTCCCTCGTTCTATCCTAACCGGATAAAAAAACGATTATATCTTTCAATCAGTAATACATTTTATATGCAATATGGATCTTGTTTGATAGATCTTGATTTAATCTAATAAACAAAGTGTTCAAAATCACCTAAAACATTATAGATTATAAGATATAACATTTTGAAAAGTGGCACGAACTCCCAAAAGGGACTATAAAATTGGGACGGAGGGAGTATGTATTATTGTGCTGTTTTACCTTAATGCCCTGTTTGGTCGGTAGGAATTTTAGGCGGGTTTGGGCAAATTTATATTTTCGTGAATGAAATATACGGCGGGAAAACGTGTGGCGGGCTGCCACGGCTCGTTTTCTACTCCAATTTTCATTGGATTGGCTACAAAGGGATGTGGATCGTGGAGGAGAGAAATTTTTAAGAACAGTGATACATACACTCCCTCCCAACCACTCCCCACCACTCCCCCTCTCACATGTGGTGGGATCCACCACATGTTGGACCCACGGTGGAACCCACCACATATGAGAGGGGGAGTGGTTGGGGAGGGAGTGTATCTATCATTTTTGAATTTTTAATTGTGAATTTTTTTGGAAATGACAAGAAACTCGTATGAAATAAGTGTACATTTCCAACGGGGGGAGTCGTATCTCTCGTGGAGCACTTCTGGCAATTTTTACCCCCTCTTATGACCAACACATGCATATTGCGATGCCAAATCGCACATGCATTTGGCGACCTTCCCATTTGCTTTTAATTTTCAAGTCTCACGCCAAATTTAAGTTTTACCACATCAGCCTTTAAAAAAATTTGATACCTCCAAATTTGAAGCAAATGTAGAGATGGTATTGAATTGATCAATCAGAAAAGATTAGAGTAATTATTTTAGTAAGTTTCATTATGCTAACTAGGCAAACCCTGAGACCTCTTTCTCTTGAGTAGTTTTACTTATCTTATTTGACTTGATAATAGTACAAAAAGTTTCACAATAAATGACAAGTTGAAAATACTAAAATATTTTTTAGTACTCCGTGAGCATTTTTACATTTAATTTAATAAGGAGTATAAATTTATTCAATTCCTCTTTTGAGTACGTAACTGGTATAATCGAGAGGCCAAACAAAATTGTAGATGTAATTGGTTACTCCAATCCAATGTATCTAGAAATCATTAAGTCTGCGTCATGATAAAAATTTGATGTGAAACGAACAAATGTGATTTATTTTTTAATGAAGACTTTGGGTGACCCATCTGGTTAGTTCAGCTATCACTAGTGGAAGCCCTTGCCGTTATTTGGCTGAACTCCTTGGCTCCACACGCTATTTGGTCGGAACCCGGTTCAATAACCTTCTTTCATAGATTTGCTTCACCAGCGAACAATCAGCTTTTATCCATTGGTGTCAAAGAGCAAGTTCCTTTCTTGTCTTGCTCAAAAACTTTTTGGATTCTCATTGGAGAAAGACTCTCCCGCGGCAAGGTTTTACACATAGGGCCAGCTACTTTTTTTTTTATTATCTAGCTTGTCGTTAGTCCATATAGTGCCTTTCGGTAAGGATCTGCCCCAAGGTTAGACTGCTTGAGTTATCGTTTTTAGTATCGTAGGCAGCCAACGTGTCAACCATTATTCTCCAATTAGAATCATAAATCCTTTGCTCTCTTTCGGTTCTCTCCCTCTACTTTATTTGATAGGGGCGGAGAATACCACTCTTTGTCAATAACAATAATTTTTTTTGTAACAATTCAGTTTCAAATGGTTTAAGCTTGGAATCAACTTGTTGTCTATTGATAGGCAAGGACAGACTACTATTGGCTTATTCGCCTCTCTATTCTATTATGGCAAGCTTGGAGACATCAGAGAAGACCATCGTCTCTATTTGGGTAAGATCGTAGCTTCATTCATTCGTTGAACCTTGGGGATAATAATTAGCATTGAAGTAAATCACCACACCACCTCTATCAAACATATGACATTGGACGACGCGAGAATGCATGGTCAACACACACTTAAAGCGCCTACGTTCCGCTTGCAGCCACTACAACCACAACTTAACTAGGACAAGATTCAACAATCGAAGTTATGGGTAGTCCCAAGGGTACTGAATCCTCCTATAGTAGTTAGCAGTATTGAACAAGCGAGTCATTGGTCTGGGAAAAGAAAAGGACCATCTTTGAAAAAATGAAAAAGAACTCGCTTAACTTGCTAGGCGTTCAGAACAAAGGCGATTCTGTTCATGCTCGAGAGTCGAGACGATCCGGCTAATTCTACATACTCACATATCACAATCAACTATATTATTTTGTCAAACTAGCCTTACCTTTATACCATTCCCCGAGAGGTGGAAGAAATAGTCCACATGTTTTCCAACAGCTATATATACATATACGCTCATTAAAATATGGAGTACATGCATTGATAGCATTGTCAGTTGTCACGCTCAGTCATGGATTATTAACTATGATCTGGGTTTTCATCTATAGTTTCCTGGATAATGACATTGATAACATTTAAAAAAGGGTTAATTTCACTAACCTCCCCTGAGGTTTGCATTAATGTCACTGACCTCCCCTCAGTTTTCTGATATTCCACTGCCCTCCCTTGCTTTACAAAATAAATGTCAGATTCCCCCCTTGCCGTTAAAAAGGCCTAACGGCGTTAACTTTGATGGCGCATTGACGTTAATGCCCTTAAACTTAAACTTTACTTTATTCTTTCTTTTTTGAGTGCATATTACATAAAAAATTTGAAAGGAGTGAAAAAATAACTTAATTATTTACTTTTTTCTTGGAACTTTTTTTCCTTTTATCTCAAAACTAGTTTTTTTTTTTTGTTTTTTAGTTCCCATAAGATATACTTCAACATTTTGATAATAAAAATAAAATTATCAATAATCACCTAAGCCCACTGCCTGCATTTTTTTTTTTAACTTTTTTTCGGTTCCTTTTTCTTTTTTCAGATATAAAGCTAACTAGACTCTTTTTTCTTCTCTTCTTTTTTACATGATTTACTTAACCATGCTCTCTCTCTTTTTTCTTTTTCTTTTTTTATTAGAGTTAATAATGGTCTAAAATATTTGTGCACACTCCTAAAAGGGTGTGCATATTTGTTTCTCTTTTTTTTTTTTTTCTCCTTTTACACCAATTCAAGGATCCCGTTGAGAAAAATAATAGTGTAATTTTTTCCCCCAAAAAAAGACTCATAAATACATTACTTTGATAGGTTTTTTTTTGTGCAAAATGTTTGTTTCTCCTAAAAGGGTGTGCATATTTATTTTAGACCATTATTAACTCTAATAAAAAAAGAAAAAGAAAAAAGAGAGAGAGAGAGAGAGAGCATGGTTAAGTAAATCATGTAAAAAAGAAGAGAAGAAAAAAGAGTCTAGTTAGCTTTATATCTGAAAAAGAAAAAGGAACCGAAAAAAAAAGTAAAAAAAAAAATGCACTCAATGCTAGGATCATATACATGGTGGGTCCCTGGTGTTTGGGATGGTTTGGGAACATGGTTTCCTTCCCCTCTTAGTTTTCGCCAGTCCTTCTCTTTCACTCGTCTGGGGTGCTCTCCCTGATAATTTTTTAGCACCCCTTGGGCTGCCCAAAAATTATCCGGGAGTAGAGGGTTTGTTTCTTTACCATTCCACCCTTCCTTATCCCCCTCCCCCAACTGATTTTCAACAGAAAATGGCCGGATTATTTACTTGATACTTGCCGGCAAAGTGATCGGAAATTGCTCAGTAGTTGGAATCCTGATCTGAGATGGGTTTGGTTGTTTGATACAGAGAGCAGGGAGAGAGAGGGGGTGGGGGGGCTTACGGCTTGGGTTAGTCGGCCGGCGGAAAGGAAGTGGACGATTAGGGAGTAGAATAGGGAAGCACGGAAATTGGAATGGGTTTTTCTGATGGGTTTGTGAAGATGAGTAGGAATTCATGGAATGTGGTTGTAGGGATGAAAGGGAGTGGCGGTGAGAGGAGGAGGGGTTGCTCCCCAAGTGATGAAATGCATCCGAAATTTCAAGATGGGTGTTTCTAGATCTGGAGGTTTTACATCTCATCCTTTGAACATATCAATAATCGGGTTTTTATCCAATACATCTTTGAAAATGCTAGGATCATATACATTCATACCCATTTGATGTGTTCTTTCTTTTCTTTTGAACATTTTGTGATATTATTATATTTGGTAATGAAAGGGCCACTCAAGTAATAATTTCATAAAAAAGAATATGAACGAAAGAGGTCAAATTCTAAAAATAAAAAAACATACTTATTTTAAAAAAATGTTTTTTCTAAAAAAATTATTTTAAAAAATTAAATTTTCAATGAAATAAATAATATAGCTTGAAATTGTCCAAAATTTATTAAATAGATTAAGTTTTGTAATTACATAATTAATTTAATGCATAATCAAGTTTGGTAAACCACAAAGGGTAAAAGAGTCATTTGATAGCTTTTTCCATCATTTACCCCCTCTTATTTATAAAACATCCAAACCAAATAAAAAATTATTCCCCTATTTAATCCATCATCCAAACTATCTACTTTTTTATCTCCCTCTATAAACATCACATCAATGTGGGTCAACCCTTTAAAAATAATACCCCCTCTTATTTTATCCCCCTCTATAACTCATCCCCTGAAATTTTAGCACTATCCAATCAGGGCCTAAGGTCAAAAGGAAATGTAGAAGGCAAAGAAAAAATAGACAACTCTGTCTTTTCGTACTCTTCGGTCGACAACTTAAGGGAAAATTTCAAAATTTCCCATAAACTTTGACCTCAATGCCTTATCATCTTTCAAACTTTTTAAAAAATCAATTTTACTCTAAAAATTTGCTTCTGTTATTCAAACTTACTCCTTTCATTTTAATCCATTAACTGATTACTAACAGAATTTGATGATGCAGGGACCCGGTACCGGTAAAAAACATGTTACACCGATCTCTCTCTCTCTCACACACACATGCGCGTGCTCACACGCACAACCCAATCGGCCAAAATTGACCCTTGTTGATCAAACAATTGAACCAGTGGGTTTTGGTCAGAATAGAAAATTGACCTCTCTCTCTCTCTCTCTCTCTCTCACACACACACACACACATGCACAACGTGGTCTATTTCTGGTATGAATAAAAGTTGATTAAAAACTCGGTTGAACAAGCGGGTTTTGCTCGCCTTAGTGAGACGATTGCAGCATTGTGTGCGTAAGCGTTTTTCATCGCCGGAGTAGACCGCCAAGGCAGATTGAACCAGTGTGTTTTCTGTGGCTACCATGGGTTTTGCAATTGAACCAGTGGGTTATACTCGCCTCAGTGAGACGGCTGCAGCGCTGTGTGCGCGATCGTTTCTCGTCGCCGGTGTAGACCACACGGGCAAATTGAACCAGTGGGTTTTGCAATTGAACTAGTGGGTTTTTCCCGGCTACCGTTTCCGGCGTTTTTTCTATGTGGCTGTACGTGTCCCTGTTTCTCTATTGTTGATAGTTAATAGTACAGTAATTTGAGTACCAAATTTAGTAGGGCTTCATCATGATTTTCATTATCAGAAGGCTTTCTTTAATCCACTCTAATACTTTGGAAGGAAGAAGTCAGTGTGAACAATTTCGATCCAACCCTACAAATCCATTTTGGAGGGAGAGAGAGATGAAGGGAGAGATTTTTTTCTTCGAAGTTAAGTGGCGGGCTCCACCGTCCCACGTGGACCGCCATGTAGGAGGGTGTGGATTTGTTTAACGTTTTTTCTGCCGTGATCGTCCATGTTGTCAAATCCTGTTAGTGAGTTAAAACTAAATGAGCAAGTTTGAATAACGGAAGCAAAGTTTGGGAATAAACTTGCAGACTTTCTGTCCATACCCTAAAATGCAAACCTTCAGTTCACACCATACCTACGCGATCAAATTTTCATGATCTGAACCGTACAATGCGTTTAAAACATGATACAGTTTTATGAAAAACTGATCGGATCAAGCCATTACCCGTATTTTTTTTGTTGATTTCTCGCGGTGACTCTTAAAACCCATTGAGCGGTTCGGATTGTCAAGATTTGGTCCGGAATTATAAGGTCCGGATAAAACTATACATACATGTTTTTATCAAAAACTGCTCGGATCAAGCCCTTTCGGGTTTTTTTTGTTTTATTTTATGAATCCTCACGTAGAGTTTAAGGGAGCCGTTATTGGATATTTGTTGTGTGTGTGTAATCAAATTACTTTTACGGTGAAAAGGAATCTGGGAGAGGCGTTGTGTGGTAGGTGTTGTGCGCCATGTTGTGCGGCAAAACTACGTCGTTTTGCTCATTTTTTTAGTATATTCAAGGGCCCTGTTTGGAGAGTTAAGTGTGGGGTTTAATTTTGGGGTTCAATTTTAGGGGATTTAGGCTCTTTGGGGTAGGGTATAGTGGGTTTAGGCACTTGGATTTTACGTACTTTGGGTTTAGGCACTTCAGGTTTAGGGTTTAGGCACTTTGGGTTTTGGCACTTTGTAATGGTTTTTTCTTCCTCCAAATAAGGCCCTTGGAAGCTTTTGAAGTTTGCACAAAAATCAAGCAAAATGGCGTAGTTTTCCGCACAACATGGCGCACAGCACCTACCGCATAGCACACACCCCGGATTCGGTGAAAAGAAAGAGAGATGGCTCTTCCTTTAATTTGCATTGGTAAAAGTTTCCACTTGATTAAAAGTTTCTTATCTATGTTTCTCCTCCTTTCTTTATTAAAGACATTTGAGTGAAATTCATCCACATCTTAATGTACTTTTTGCTTACCACATTCTTTTTGTTGAGTACAAATTAATTTCTTTATGCCGAGCAATTCTGGCTTTCAATTGCCCTTTGTCTTCTTGCAGACTGAATTTATGTAGTAGCTCAGTCACAAGGCGAGAGATAAATCATAAGTAGTCCATGTTGTATAGATAATGATGATCAAATTTTATTTTTTTTAGCGACCTATGTGGATAATATTGAAGGTAAAATAAAAGAGGGAAATCCAGTTAAATTAGAGGGTTTGGCCTTACTTTTTTTTATCATTTTGGCTACTTTTTATCTTTAAATTTGCGATTTCATAATGCAATTTTAACTTGACCAAAACTTGCGTGCTGAAAGTCTGATTTTCAATTATTTTCTTAAAAAGCCTGAGGACTACCCCCGAACTCTCTCATGTTTATGATGATATCGCAATTGAAAAATAGAAAAGGCCCTATTTTGTTGTTGAAAATAATTCTATAATTATTTTATGAGTCGTTTAGTGCTCCAAATTCTAAATAGTCTTTTGAGTTCATGTGTTGTGAAAAGGTCTTGCAGTTTGGATCTGGACAGGTTCTACACGTATATTGGTTAGGTTTTGGTTCTTAATTTTCTAGAACCGGTTAGAATGGTCTGGTTACTTGATTTCAAGTAAATCGGTCCCGTGTGTCCAAGTTTTTTTTTTGGACACGGAAATGAGAAGATTATATTAATGAAAGCCCAACGGCACTTACAAAAACAGAATTCATTACAAAGATCTTGGACAAAGCCAAACTAATCATCTTAATAGAGAACAAGAAACGCACAAGGCAATCGATGTGTTTCACCTTAACCCAGACATGGCCTGACGCAAACAGCGGCACTTACAAGATTCATACCTAGACTCAGCATCTCTGAAGAGACTTAGTGCTAGTTAAAGATAAAAGACAAAGAATACCCAGACGATCGGATGGACTCCAACCAAACATGTTCGCACCAATGAACTCCCAAAACTACAGATCTTCAAAGCCACCACGAGTTGCCCTGCCAGCGATATCATGTCGGGTAAGAACACTGTTGGCACAGATACCATTGTAAAGCAACCACGCCTGAAAGTACCCGATCTGTAGACGAAAATTCGTCCAAAGACGAAACTAACAACTCTCACAAAGCGAGAGACATAACCCTCTCAGATCAAACGACAAGTCGTTGATCTGGAAAGACAAAAGAAAAAGAAAGAACGAACGAAGAAAATAAATAGTACCATGGCCCTCCCCTCCCACCACCATGGGTATTGAAACCCTAGGGGGGAGGGGAAGGAGGAAGAGTAATATTAGTGGTGACTAGGGTTTTCGGAGAAGAGAGAGAGAGAGAGAGAGAGAGAGAGCAAATATTAGTGGTGACTAGGGTTTTCCCGTGTGTCCAAGTTTGCTCTTGCTTTAATTAGATCCCATTCATAAACGGTTGGATTGATCTCCTAAATTAATTTGGTTGGTCCAGTGGAATGGATATTGAGAAGCTAAAAAAATTGAAGCTATCTTTTATTAGAGGGGTTAAACAGGGGAGCTCAGAGTAGCCAATGCATTGGTTAGAATGGCCAGTGACTTTCTGCTTGGTAAATCAAATAAATAGTACTGTACGTAGAAGATAATTGAGTTAATAATCTACTTACCCCTTCAACTATTCCATTTTTAGTTTTTCCCCCCTTGAACTACCAAATGACTTTACTTCCCCCTCTAAATATCCAATTTTTACCCAGTTAATCCAATTAGTCAATTTCCATCCAATTGATGATGGATGGAAAACATAACCCCTAAACTAAACAAGGGTAATCTGGACATTCCACCCATCCCTCCCAAAAACCACAAGGCATTTGGATTGCATTTGGACTATTTTGGGAAAATAATTTTTCATCACCTAAATTGAGTATCGACACTCTGCACCCAAAGAAAACAGTTAGTGATCACTAGACAATATATGCAACCACAATGGATGAATCATTAAATGAGCTTGAATTGCCGGGATTTCGGTTCCACCCGACCGAGGAAGAGCTCCTCAACTTCTACCTCTGAAACTTGATTTTGGAGAAAAAGTTATATTTTGACACAATTGGTTTCCTCAACATCTACCATTATGAGCCTTGGGACTTTCCTGGTATCCATTGTTCTAAAGTTCCTTGAAAATCTTAGCCTATTAATTTGTAATGATGTGTATAATTTATATGTATTTATGTATTTGGACAATGTTGTAACAGGGCTGGCAAAGATTGGGGAGACGGAATGGTACCTTTTTGTGCCAAGGGACAGAAAACATGGTAATCGAGGGAGGCCTAATCAGACCACTGAAATTGGGTTTTGGAAGGCAATAGGTTTCGACCATTAGTCTGACTATCATCAGAGGCATCTCTGGTACAGCTATAACTACAGTTCCGGGAATACGTATCTATATATATAGAAAAATGCTACAATATCCCCCACTTATCAGGGGATACCGTATATCCCCGATCTAACGGTGTAGATCGATGCCACGTAGGCAAAAGTGAAGGGGTCAACCGGTAATTCAAAAAAAAAAAAATCGAACCCCTAAAGGGTATGACCAGAGGTAACTAACCCCCCTAAAAGGGAATAACAAAACGACTAAATGGAATAACAAAACCATTAAACAGGATAACCATGAGGACAACCTGAGTGGGCCATAAAGTAGAACCCCAACAGGGCATAACTAAAACTACAACATAGCATAACCGTTGTTTGAAAGCCACTAAATGGCATAACAAGAACTATTAATTAAGATAACCAAAAAGCATGACGTGATAAGGGCGCAACCTAAAACCCCAAAATGGTATAACCAAAACCACAATATGACATAACCTTTATTTGAAAAACCGCAACACGGCATTTCATTCAGGCCCAGCGGCATACCCCTAGCTGGTCACAAGGGGGGTGTTGCGGGTCACCGGCCCAGCAGGTCATAGGCCTAGCGTGTCTTTTCAAATTCCATGTCATGTATCATCCTTAGACTTGGTGTCTCCTACCATTTCATTCATTATTGTCATGGTCTAGTTCACTTGCTCATTATTGATGTCCTTTTCTTGTTAACATGCAATTCCATATTCATCTGTGAAATTGCTTGTTGGCTGACTCAAAAAGTTTCCCTCCTCATCACTTGTATTAATCGCAACACCTAGTTGGCACATTTGGGTCTCAAGCTCATTTATGGATTGAGTGTGGGAATCGAGAAATAATGTGCTAGCCTCAAGCCTTTGAAGAGCTTGCAATACCTTATTCTCAAAATCATGATTCATTAGTAGGAGCTTGTTGTGTCCAAGAGAGGTTAGGATGAGTGTGGAAATTGAGCAATAATGTACTAGCCTCAAGCCTTTGAAAAGCTTGCAATACCTTAAATCTCAAAATCATGACTATAGGAATATGAATCATTAGCAGGAGCTTCTTGTGTCCAAGAGAGGTTAGGATGATGTACTCAGCCCAAGTTGTAACGAGTAGAATAAAAGTCATCGTCATTTCTGGCAACCCCTTAATTGGGCAACATTAGCTTGCACTTGAACAAACTCGGGATATTCGGGTGCCATAGGGCAATCACTCATAAAATGAGCAAAATTGGAACACAGAGCACATGGGGGTATAAAACTTATGAGGTTGAGGACAAGGTGGGTAATGGTCAACCTTACGTGTCATCATGTCCAGTTCAACACGACGAAGAAAACAATGGTGGCGAGTAAGTGGAATAGGCAAAATAATCAATGAGAAAAGCAACAAACACTAACACATGAGAACTCACAGTGCTTGCAAAAGAAAGCTTGCTCTCACTCGCCTAGTTCTCCTTCTGTTGGATCCGAACTTAAGGACTTTGAACTTCAAAACCTAAAATAAAAAATAGCTAACAAACAAAAAGATTAAATGGCAAAGAATGAATATCCTAAACTAGGAATTGAAATGAAAACCAATTGAAACCGAATAATGTTGCCTTCAAGTACCCCCAACAACGGCGCCAAAATTTCGTTACCGTTTCAAAATTACAATTACCCCGTAGAATAGTAGAAAAATCCGAGTATCGTTCCACAGGGACAAGAACATGTCTTTTCGGTTTCAATCAATTCTTATTCCAATTCAAGAGCGGGTTTTGAGTTTTTTTTTTATTAAATTCTAAACTAGGAAAATTAGAGAATTGTGATTTTGGAAAACAAGTGGAAAAAGCTCTAGGGTGTTGAGTCCGGTTTCCTCCTAATAACATGATTTTGCTTGGTTAAGAACTTCCATTAAAATCAAGATATCCATGAGTACCCGTGCGGCCGATTGGTATAAACTATCACTGCATAATACAAGTTGTCTTACTAGTACACGCCGTATCTAAGTATGGATTGTCTAATAACTAGAGGTGTCAAACGGGCCGGGCCGGCACGGCACATTCGGAGGCGGCACGGCACGGTAAAAACCTGGCACGGCATAAGTTGGCACGCGGCACGGAAATGAGCGGGCACGGCACGGGCAAAGGTGGCACGTGGCACGGCACGACACGGTCTTCCACGGGGCACGAGGCACGGCACGACACGGGCACGAGCACGGAAGTTGGCCTGGCACAGCACGGCACGGCACGACACGGAAGTATGACGGGCCTGGCACGGCACGGGCACGACATAGCACGAGCACGGAAGTTGGCCTCGCACGGCATGACACGGCGGCTCGGCACGGGCACGGCACAAGGCAAAAAAAAAAATGTTAAATAATTTATTTGTATGTATTTTTTGATAATCACAACAATAAAAAATAATTATTTTTTGGTTGTGTAACTTGTGTTAGTGAATTATATATTTATATCAAGTTTAAAAAAAAAATTAAGTCATGAACAAAAAAATAAACAAGAGGGAAAAAGAAGTTACAAAATTTTTATTGATTTATTTGATTTAATTTAATTTTATATTTTTATTTTGAGAGAGAGAGAGAGAGAGAGAGAGTTTGGACCAAAAAATTAAAATAAGCTTTTAAAATATTTTTTGTCATGTTTGATAATTGATACATTACATTGCCTTTTGTCTAATAAAGATTTTGAAAAAAAAAATTAACAAATTTATTTTTTTGTGAAAAAAATAAAAAATTTAAAAAATTTGTGTTTTGCAAGTTGCAACTTGTAGTTGTAAGTTGTAAGTCACTAAGTCATGATTCTCATGAATAAAAAAATAAAATAAATTGAAAATAATAATTTTTTTTAGAGAGATAGATGGTTATGATTTTCCCTCCTAGAAAAAAGTTACAAATTGATTTTTTAAAAAAATGATAGAAATACAAATTATAGGAATTAAATTCTTTTATTAAATTAGATGTTAGAAATTATTAGAAGTTAAATTATAGAAATTATAGAATTTTTTTTATTAAATCCGAATATAGCAATTATGGAAATTAAATTCGATTCCTTTGATCCTTTTTAGTTTCTACTTTGTACGTTCCGAATAATAATGGACCTGAACCTCCACTTTCTGGATCAAATTTCGACGATTGGAACCGTTTATGTGTTTAAAACGTGTTTTCAAGGTCCTACGTGCGGATTTGGTAAAAAATACTACCCAGAAGGGCTTGATCAGAGCATTTTTTCACAAAATTGCTATATGAAAAATTGCTCCGATCAAACCCTTCTAGGTAATTTTTTTTGCCAAATCCTTTCATAGAACCTTAAAAACACGTTTTAAACACATTTACCGGTTCAGATTTTCAAGAAATAGATTAGATGGCCTTTAGTTGGTGCATTATAGTGTTCAAATGCAACTAGAAGCACTGAATGTGTTCCGATTGTGTGGTTACCGACATCGGATGATCATCAATTTTCGGGGAGAATGATAAAATTGATAAGATGTTAAATTGTATCGGTTTAGATCAAACATTCAAGAAAACGAACTAGTATCCACCATTCAATGTTATATATTGAACATACTTAGTTATGAACCAAAATATACTGCTATAGTCTAATGTACGTTAGCCACACGATCTCAACACAATTTCGACGATCAACACCGATTGTTTTGTTTTTCTTGGCGTTTTAACAAAGCTCACCAAATTTTGAGCCAGTCCGATTTTGAAAACCTCTTCATCGGGAGACTCAGGACGTGAGAATCATTAGTAGGAAAATATTTGTTAAACTCCGATCGAGCATACAGAGATAACCAATTTACTTAATTTTTTACATGAATGATATAATCCCTCCTAGAAAAAAGATAGATGGTTATGATTTTCCCAAAAAAAACTTGAAAGGCCCTCGAGTGATGCATCGTAACTTTACGAGAATTTTCCATACATGTTAATGCAATGCACGCGCACACACAATTTTTGGTCCAAAATTCGCTGAATTTTTTCTCCCGCCTGATAATCCCCCCCCCAAACCCAAAATCAGACCTCTAATCTCCCCCCAAAAAATCAGATCACCAAATTCCCCTTCCTTTCCCCCGTCCACCACAGACCACCGACTGCACACCGGACTCCACCACCTTCCTCTCCCGCCCAAACCCTAACCCTAACAGAAAATGTTCACCCCCACAAACCTCCATAACCAACCCGCGTCAAAACCACTCCTCTGTCTAACCCCACCATGCCTCTGAACCTCCACCTACACAATCTCCAAACCCTAGACTATCACCCAATCCTCAAACCATGTCCAATCCCCCAATCATGGACCATTGACTCCATCCGACTTCGGCTCCTCAGCTCCCTCGAAAAAGGTCCCTTACGGCGACCTCAACCCATCCCCAAATTTGAAGGCGAGGAAGCTGTTGAAGGCGTTCGAGGCTCGGCCGCCGCCGTTGGGGCCGTTGCAGGCGGCCTTTAGGGAGACTTTCTTGGGGTGCTGGGGAAATAGGAGTTTTCTTGGGCTGTCTGATGGTCAAGCTGAAATAACAGGTTTTGAATTTAGATCGTCTATATGAGAACTCACATTATTGTTTTAGAGTCGGATTGTGTCATGTCGGGTTTGTTAGGAAATTAATTTGTTTGTTTGTTTAGAATTCATTTTGGTTATGCGAATAATGGTTAAGCTGAAATCCAATACAGTAAGGCGTAGCTTTGTGCTTTTTTTTCTGGGTTTCTTTTGAAGCATTGAGATGGCAATGGTCACTAGGTAAACAGTACCCTTCATCTGATTGGTCAGAATAGCAAGGTCGGTGCATTAGTTTTCTGCATACCCCTGTTTTGTACGAATTTTTAAGGGTATCAAATAGTCTTGAAATGTTATGATTTTTGGACTGATTACTCTCCCTGGTGACTAGTATGAGTGTGATTTTTCATGAATATGTGTTGTTTGGAAGAGATGGATCAAATCTAACATGTTTTGGACCCTTGTTTTTCCTCCTTGAGAGCTGTCAACTTTGGAACAAGCACATTTTCTCCACAGATCATATTTTCTAGAAATTCTTGTTTGAGAACCTATAAAAATGTCTTGTCTTTCAATCCTAACTGGTATCATCTAATTTGATGAAGTTTGGAGGGAGATATGCCCATTTTCTGATGGTTGGTCCTTTCTGGACTAGCACTGATGTTCCTCTTGATGAAGTTGTGTTGGATTGAAAGATTCCCTTTGTTTATGAACCTGTGCCATACTACCATCATTAGGACAACACGTGCATGATGTGAATTTCTTCTATATCTTTGCAGAGTAGGTTTGAATTTCAACGGATTTACTCTTTCCTCGTTAATTCTACGCGCGAATTAGAAGCGCATGCAATAGTTAAACTCCCGCTGATATTTGTGTATGTCTTAGTCAGGTTGTACTATTCAAGGTGTCTTAATTCAGATTTGTAGCTTTTAAGTTGATCCTTCTGTTCGCAAGTGGAAGATGACGACTAGTGGGCCCTGTTCGTTTTCCAGTTTAGTTTTAGTTTTAGTTTTGATGACATCATCATTTCCCTTATTTCTCTCTCTATCTCTCTCCACTCATTACACCTGCTGACATCATCAAAACTAAACTAAACTGTCTAACCAAACACAACCCTTGTATCTTTCGTCGCAGGTTTCTGAATAATACTGGATAGTCCCAAACACAATTTACTTGATAGTCAATATTGTCAATCGATTTCTCTCTCAAAATCACATTGGAAAACAAAGACTCCAGTTGTTCCTACTTGCATGCTAATTGCCTCGTAAGTCATAAGTAGTGAGTTCTATGTTCTTTTTCCAAGTTGCAGATAGATATAAAAAGGGGTATTGAGTTCTATGTTCTTTTTCCAAGTTGCAGATAGATATAAAAAGGGGTATTGAGTTCTATGTTCTTTTATTGTACTGATTAGGTAGGAGAACATTTAGTTAGATGGTCCATTGCATTGTAGTAATATATAGTGTTTACCATGGAAAATCCTATTTGATCTCACTATGTTTTACCCCATAAAAAGCTTGATTGTCGTTTAATTAAATAGCACTGAAAATGTTCTAAGAAGATCTGGTAGAAGAAAATATTGATCAACCTTGAAATTCTTAGGGACTGAAGTATTGAAAGTGTAAAGATTGGTAAACTAAACGTCTAAGAATTAGTTGAGGTTTGCGTGAACTGTCCCGGACACCTGAGTTATAGAGAAAGATTGTTTGTCTCTATTATGAGGCGCTGCTATTGTGTTTTGCTTATCAAAAGGAAATGATGTTGCTATTGTTGTAGGAGGCTTCCTGATCAAGGTTCTAAAACTCGGTACTCGCTCCCAGGTCGGTCGGGGACCTTCGAGCTTCCAGCCCGAGTACTCGGCGAGTACTCGGCCTTCGAGAAATTACTCGGTTTTTTTTTTATTTATAATTTTTTATAATATATAGACATTGTAGACAATGTAGAGACATGTAAAATTGTAAAGTAAATACTACCAAGTACCAAACAAGTAGACAATCCATAATAACTAGTAGACATTGTAGACAATGTAGAGACATGTGAAATTAGTGCTTTTGGTTCTTGGTTTGATTTTTTTAATACTATGTATTTTGGATTTTTTTGTCACCGACAGTTTAGTTGGAAGCTGATGCGATGCTCTAATTCTTGTTTGCATTACTTCTTCTCCTTATAAGAATCCAAGACCCAAACAGTCAAACACCAGCTTAAATTCCAATTTTTGAAAAAAGCATAAACGTCACGATTAAAAAAATCACGGCGTAACGTGTTGTAAACGGTAAACCGTAAACGGGCCGGCACGGCACGATTAAAAAAAATCACGGCACGACATACCGTAAACGTGCTTGCATGACACGATTAAAAAAATCTCGGCACGACGTACCGTAAACGGGCTGGCACGGCACGACACGACACGGCACGATAAAAAAGGCACGACACGACACGACAAGAAAAAGCATGGCACGACACATCACGATTAAGTCAACGGCACGGCACGACCCGACACGGCACGGTAAAGTAAATTGGCACGGCACGGCACGACACGAGCACGGTATGTCACGGCACGGTGCGGCACGATGAAGTAAACGTGCACGGCACGAAGCATGGTTGGCACGGAAGTTGAGTGGCACGGCACGGCACGGCACACACGTTTGACACCTCTACTAATAGCACAACTCTTTTTACAAGGTATAGCCTATCTCAACCAAGCTTGTGAATGAGTAGAATAAACGGTCGTATGGATTTGTTTGAAATCTAAAATACAAACACAATTGATAGATAGAAAAAAGAGACATTCAAACCATTCATTGAAAATGAAAGCATCCTTAAAGTCGTACAACCAAAATTCAAAAGACTGCTCTTAAACCAATACAAAATACATGCTCTTTGGAAAGAAATTTTGATCTAACTGTAGAAGTGAGATTTAGCCAGCCATGGATGGAGGAATCTTCAAGTGCTTGTAGATAGGAATCATGCTTTCTTCAATCTCCTTCTTCCTCCTTTTTTCCTTTGCTTCACCCTTAAGTAATTCTAAAGTAGATCCCCAAGAGGAAGAAAATTTTCAGTGTCGGGTGAGTATTGTCCACGTGGTACCCGCTCGCCAATCTCAGCCGTCCAAAGCACGATCCGACGGTTCGGAAGAGGAGAGAGAGAGTGGTCAGGTGAGAGGAGTGAGAGGGAATCAATCTGGGCTGTCCAAAACACTTTTGGACGGCCGAGATCGTGCTCGGCATGGACAGGTGGTACCCATTCGGTACCCAAAATTTTTCCCCAATTAACCAGAGTTGTTATCACCTAAGATGGGCCCAAGGGCTTAAACATTGCTCCCAGCAGAAGTTACCCCTTCAGAATTCAAAAAGTCAAACAAAATGGCTTAAGTCGGCTAAATCCATCCAGTGGGATGAGTGCAATCTGTCTGGACGCATGGACTATGGCTAAAAAAATAATTCAAGAACAAGCTTCTGGTATGTCTGGACACATTGGGAACCCGTCTAGCCACATGGAAGGGTTCTTTTGTGGAATTCTCACTTCAACTTGACTCCAAGCTATACTCATTGCTCCTAGTTCTCATCCACAAGTTCTAACTCACGCCGTTTAGCTTCCAAATCCAAAACAACCGGCTTTCAATAGCTAAAACGCAAATACCGTGTATTAACATCCAAGTAGCATAAAAATATCCCTAACAAAGACAGGTTGGGGAGCTTAAATGTTCACCTTTAAACTCCTATCACGGCCATGTCTAATGCAAATACCAAGGTGGATATTGGGAACACTCTTCTCAAACTATTCGACAACCAAAAACCACGACAGAATTAAAGCTTTTTTTTCTTCAAATCTAGATCATTATAATTTTCATGATCAGCATAATTGCAAAACATCATACCATCAACCTAAATAGAACTAAAAATTAGATAATGAAAGGATTAGACACTGATAGGAGAGAAGAGAATTACACACAACAAGCACAAACACAATTTTATACAAAGTACACACACAATTACAATATCTGACTCTCACTCACAATATCATTTCTTTTCTGCTTCTGTCTTTCTCTCACTCTACTCCCATACTTTGCACTTAATGCACGACACATATTTATACACAAACAATACAAATTTCAGCCACAAAAAACTTATGCCCATCTACACAACTTCAATTCAAAGCTAGTGCCCATCTACACCACACACACACATGGCACTGATAATTGTGTTTATTATTCCTAACAGACACCACCATTAGAATTTAGGACCAACCCAAAACCTTGAGAAGTTAGGTGAGTAGACTGAGCCCAATTCGATAACAAGCATAAGCATCGATACAAGCGTACTCAATTTGCTTCTCAGAAAGAACCCTAGCCTCCCAATTACTCTGACAAACATGCTTCGGCTTCTCCATATAAAGTCCCGCCACTACATCAGCAAGCCTTTTCAAACCTGGTTTGCGGTAAAACCGAATTGGCCACCGCGTCATAGACACGGCTTGAATGTCAGTCGTGCTGGTGACCACCAAGCCATACTCATCATTAAGTTTCGATGCATCATCGCCAACCTCAACTCCGACAAAAGTAATGTTAGGGTCACTGAGGAAATTCTTAATGGATTGAGGAATATAGTCCATGTAGAACATTTGAAGGATAAGGCAATCGGTGCCGATGCACAGCTGCAGTGTGGCTGTTTTGTTAGACAGTGAGCTGATGACGGGAGGCCTCCACTCGCAGTCTAGTCCGACAATCATCTTGCCATTTCCGTTGTGAAGAGAGAGTATGTTTTGGACCCATTCATCGACCACGGAAGCTTTGTCCGTGACTGTCGCTTCGATAGTCTTGCCGGAGAAAGAAATCATGTGTTTGTAATTGTTAGCCATATCTCTCAATTTGTCTCTTTGGTGGTTTGTCTAATTAAGGATCATCACTTCAGTCTTTATATAGAGGTAATAGGGATACGACATGGAATACAAAAGGGTGCATTCAGAAGGGATACCATAAGACAGATGCATTGCAGATTTCCATTAGTTTCATTAAAGTGATTAATTTTACGCTCCTCGGAACAAAGGAAAAGTTTACTACGTGAAGATACTATTAACAATCAATAACAAACCCTTAGCAAACGGGTGGTTTGAATTACCTTTAGCAAACTATTACCCAATCGGATCTTTTGGTGAATGGATTACATACTCTGGATCACGTACTAGAACAACAACAATTTTCTACGATGGAGTGATACTAAGAGGTTTGAGTATCACCCTCAATTCCATGACCCAAAACCCTCGTATCGATCTCTAATGGTAGAGAGAGAATACTAGGGAGAAAGATTTCTAGAACTCAAAGATGGATAATTTTTTTTTTTCCGAGAAAACATTATTTCCACCACCAGAGGAAACAAATGTATCCTCCAAATCAATCACAACGGTCTATGTGATTGTGTAGTCAATGTAATTGTGTAGTACACAATCACATAGACCACGTAACAAATGTGATTGTGTGATTGTGTAGTACACAATCAAACAAATGTAACAAATGTATCCTTCAAAGTACACAATCAAATTCTATGGATCAATGTGATTGTGTAGTACACAATCAAACAAATGTAACAATTGTATCCTTCAGAGTAATTGTTTCCGCGTAAGATTACCAAATTAAAACAAACATTAAAATAAAAATAATCCAGGTATCCAATTCTTTGAAATTTGATCCCCCGTAATCATATTCCAATTCATATCCCAAGAAAATTTTTAAGAATTTAATTTCTAGTAATCATATTCCTATTTCTACTCATAATTCTGGTTATCAAAACACGGCCTTAAGGCCTAAGCATAGACATACGAATGATATGACCTTAAAGTCGGAAAGAAAGTAAAAGGTAAATGAAAAACAGACAACACTTCTTTTCCGTACTCTTTGAAGTTGGTAAGGCACCCGACTATTTACTACGATAAATCCTTTGTGTAAACAACAATGCTATGGGTACTTTAATCGTAAATGAGGAGAGGCCCATATTTTGGGTGAGCTCCATATTGGGCCTCTCCTCATTTGCCATCTCAGGGTGGTGTGCATTTGGGGTGCACAAATGGTATATCCATTTCATTTTCCGTGTGCAAATACTACTCTCCCCGTCCCAATTTGATAATTTATTACCAAATGCAATTTTCAAAATAAAAAAATAATGTGATTACGAAAATATTTTTTGCACCTTATAAAAGTTCTCAATGAGATCTATCAAACAAAATTCATATTTGTATTTTTATAAGTACATTATTGTTTAATTTGAAAATGGCACATAGTTTTGTAGTGGATTATCAAATTGAGATGGGGGGACTATTATACATTACAAATGTGTACGGCTTGAGCAATCGACGCACGTACTAGTGAACTTGTGCCCGTTCAGATGCCAATTCTCTAAAATTTGAAGGACCATAAATTATTGGCACGTGCACAAGCATGGGTTCCCCAGCACATGCGTCGATTGCTCAAACCTTGCCTTTAGGCATAGGCACGTGCATGTACTAGTATGTAAAAATGAGATGTCCTTTGGCTATGTTTGGATGACGAAAATCTTAGGAAGTAATAAGAGTATGATTTTCGAGGATCAAATTTCTAGCAATTTTCTTGGCTAGGAATAGGAATATGATTGATGAGCATCGAATTCCGAGGAATTGAATACCAGGAGTAATTTCACTTCTGTGTTTTGTTTAATTTAGTAATCTTACGAAGGAAATAATTATTTGAAAACTTAACAAAGTCAACTTTTTCTTTTCTTAATAAATAAGTTAGGAATGTAAGATTTCCATGAGGGAGAGATCATATTCCCACTCAGTTTGGGAATGTGATTCATGCCTGTTCCAAATGTTGGAATCATATAAGCATGACATCACATTCTCGTCCCTGTCACTTCCAAACGTTGGAATCAGGAAAAGAAGGTATACCATTTTCATTCTTCCTCAAGATAATCGTCATCTAAACTGAGCTCTAAAAGAAAAGTAGAAGGTAGATGGAAAATAGACAACATGCTTTTCTGTAGACTTTGAAGTTGGTGAGTAAGGGACGGGGTAACGTATGTAATAAAACAACTTTTAAAGCGAAAGAGATACTCCGTCCATTCCTTTTTCAGTGTATAGCTTCGTAATTCTAACTTATTAAGAAGCATCATCATTACAGTTTTCACATCAATTTTTACATTCACTTTCCACTGTTGTCCTTAATGAAGATATCATCATTAAACTTTACCCACTAACTTTTCAAAAATGAAATCTACTTTTAAGTGAAAAATAGGAAATGTATCAACTATTACGCGCTAACTTTTTAACATCACACTTATTTAGGAACAACGCAAAAAGGAATACACTACTCTTTTTAAGGGAACGCATGGAATAAAGAAATATGTCTACGGAGGGAATAAAGAAATATATATGTTGGTGCCCCCTACTTTAATTTGCTTTGGAAAAAGTTTCCACTTGATTAAGATTAGTTCCTTTTATCATCCACTCCCTAAGTCCCATAATTTTGGTTCTTTTTTTTTTTTTTTTTTTTTGATGTTCCAAAATTTGTCCACTTTCCTTTTTTGGATGTCCCAAATTGAGTCGTTTTTTTTTCCCCTCTCATCTCCACATTAAAATTCAAACACAAAAATAGATGAAAAATATATTGAGTATAAAAAAGTAATCCTTGAAAGTTAAAAGGAAGGGAAAATTTGAAAGTTTATATTGTATATTTTGAACAATAATGATTGTGTCTCATTAAAATATTGAATTCCCTCGAAGGGACTAAAATTTTGAGACGGAGGAGTAAAATCAATTGGCTTATCGATATTTCTCCCTCCTTTATTAAAGACAATGTTGTGATTTGAGTGAAAGTCATCCCCATTCAAGTTCTTCTTGCTTAACTATTCTTAAATTCTTTTGTTGAGTGCAAAATTAATTTATCTTGTCTGTTCACATATTTAAAGCGTCTGCATCTACACCCAAATTTTCTTTAGAAAAAGTCCACTACAAGAAATTTCACCTTTAGCAGCATTTTTCAAATACTGGAAAAATTACTAAAAATGCCGGAAAAGAGTATTACCGGCATTTTGTTAAGCATTACCGGCATTTTTTACAAATGGCGTCTACACAAGTGTCGGTAATGCTACAAATGCCGACAATACTCAACACTATTTGCGGCATTTTCACAAATGCCGGGAAAGGCTATTAATAATTTATAAACAAAATGCCACGTGGCACCCACATGGCAGCCATGTGGTGCTTGCGTGTTGCCAACGTGGCTGTTGTGTTGCTTGCGTGTCAACCGCATGGCGAAAAAATTTAGGGAGAAATTACTTCCCCCAAGATTCGAACCGGTGACCTTTGCTCCTCGCGCGCGCGTTCTTACCAATTTATTGATTTACCGTTTTTACCATATTCACACGTAGATGTTATTGCGTACAGTAAATATGGTTTCTTAATGTATTATGTTTTTTTAGGGTTAAAATGGTCGATCGAAATGGGAAGGACTACATGTGATTTTAAGGTGCATTACATGTTTTTCATGGCTTTGGCTTGGGTTGTGGATTATGGTGCATTAATATCTCATATCTTTCATGGTTGTTTTATGTAGTCTCATTAATCTACCATGATTTTAATCAATAAATCATCATATTCCAAGTGTAAACTCACCATGAATATGGTTAATCAGTAAAACATGAACATTATTGTCGTCATTAGTTTATCATGTTTTTTGATAGTCTATGAAAATCAATTAATTTGTCATGTTTTCTTTATTTACTGTCATAAGGAATTTTTCATGCCGCTCAAAAAAAAAAGCAATTTTCAAGATAGGCGAGAGATAGAGAGATTGAGATAAGTTAGGAAATCTTAGGAGAGAGAAATGTTAGGAGATTGAGAGAGAGAATTATTAAGAAAATCGAGAGAGAATTATTAGGATAATTAGGATAGAGAAATGGTGTTTTGGTGGTTATTTGAATTTCAGGATGGAATCATAAGTATTCAAATATGATAGGATGGAATCATAATGATCTTTTTTGTACAGGATACCTAATTAACTCTCCCAAAAAAAAAATATATATATATATATTATACAGTTGGGTTTTTTTTTTAAATTAGACTTTTACTGGCATTTGCATAAAAATGCTGGTAATATTTTGGCGGGAAATTTGGCTTTTGCCAGCATTATTTTAAACAAATGCCAGTAAAAGGTTCTTTTTTCGGCATTTCTTGAAATTCCGGCAATAGTGGCTTTTTGCAGCAATATTATAATGCCGGGAATAAAAATGCCTGAAATGGCCATATTTGGCGTAGTGGCCCATTATTGATTGTTGAGATATTATATGTGTGTCCAACCAGCACACAATAAACACACAAACAAACAAAAAAAAGAACACACACTTGATAAGCCTATATATTTTGGAAAAATTAGTGAAAAATGCAATATTTCAAACTTGTTATAAGGGCAGGACACGCGATATTATTTTGTTGTTATAAGGACAGGGTTAAATCGAAATGACAAAAACGCCCTTCTGCTCTTATGTGCCCTTACAGTCCTGTATACGCTAACTCTTGCTGAACGACGAAGAAGACGATCGACGAAGAAGACGATGCTTTCACAGAAACGATTAAGGGTTTTCTGATCCGAACTAGGGTTTCAAAGGAGTTGAATTCTCTTCATCATAATCTAAATTCGAACCTTGCCTACTAACGGCTACATCAATTCTATCAAGTCCAAGAGGACACACTACTATCAACATGTTTTCAAAATCGTCTTGAGATTCCAGCATACACTTACAGTGATTGGTTAAGGAGTATGAAAGGCTAATCGAACTAGAGGTCAAATTCTTCCATTTGGCACACAGAGTATTCACGAGTTCATCAAAATCCATAGTGACGGAGACCCTCACAACACAAGTAGACGATCCATACGTGCAGAGCAACATCAAAGGGGAATCCATACTGCAAAACAAGAAACAGATAGAACAATTATAATTGCACAAAAACTAGTTAGTTCTCACTAATCATCATAAAGTACAAAGAATAGAACACTTACAGTGATTGGTTAGTTCTTACTAATGTTCATGAAACCTTTTTAAGTCATGTTGAACTCTAGAGTAGTAAAAGCTGATTTGCAGACAACTAGTAAAAACAAATTGTAGCATGAAACGTACACCATTTATGCAGGAACCCTCCCTCATTTCACTGTCTACCGAAACTAGTTAGTTCTCACTAATATTCATGAAACCTTTTTAAGCCATGTTGAACTGCACAGAAGTAAAAACTGATTTACAGGCAATTAGTAAAAACAAACTATAGCATGAAACCTACACCATTTATGCAGGACCTCTTATTTCACTGTTTATGAAAACTAGTTAGTTCTTACTAATGTTCATGAAACCTTTTTAAGTCTTGTTGAACTTCAGTGTAGTAACAGCTGATTTGCAAATAACTAGTATAAATAAGTTGTAGCTAGAAACCTAAACCATTTATCCACGAACTCTTATTTCACTGTTTATAGAAATTAGTTAGTCCTCACTAATGTTCATGAAACCTTTTTAAGTCATGTTGAACTCCAGTGTAGTAACAGCTGATTTGCAAATAACTAGTATAAATAAGTTGTAGCTAGAAACCTAAACCATTTATCCACGAACTCTTATTTCACTGTTTATAGAAATTAGTTAGTCCTCACTAATGTTCATGAAACCTTTTTAAGTCGGGTTAAACTCCAGAGCAGCTCCTCATATTCCTAGTCAAACAAAGGCAGATTTTCATACGACTAGTGAAAACATATTTAAGCATAGAACCTAAAGCATAACGTGCAAAAACTCATATTTTGCTGTTTACAAAACTAGTTAGATCTTACTAAACTCATATTAAACTGTGCGATCTAATCTTATCTGCCTAACTAACTCAACATGCATCAAAATTCAAACAAAAACATCAACAATGGAGATCGAAGTCAATACAGCTGAAGTCGAAGTCGATAGGAACTCATGTTTCGCTGTTTACAGAACTAGTTAGAGCTTACCAAACTCGTATTAAACTAAACTGTGTGATTTATCTTATCTGCCTAACTAACTCAACATGCATTAAAATTCAAACAAAAACAACAACAATGGAGGTCGATTGTTGAATCGAAGTCAATACAGGGAGGGACGATGCGAAAATTACCTGGTTTTTGTGCGATTCCTTCGAAACAAAGGTGATTCAAATTGTTGCTGCAATGAAGATCGAATTGAACAGCGGCAATGGAGATCTATTACCAAAGGTGATTCGAATTTTGCAGCAACGAAGATCGATTACGAGAGAGAGAGAGAGAGAACGCGGGCTTTAAAAGAGGCGGGTATTGTTTTGGGGGTTTTAACGACCCTGGGCATTTTGGTCCGGGAAATTTGTTTTGGCCTTATGGCCCAGCGGGCCCAAAAATTGATGAACCTTCTCCTGTAAAAATTTCCCTGATGTCCTTCCTCTTAATAAGGTCAAATGTTTTGGATTTTTGACTAAGTGGCCCATATATTTTACACACATTTTACACTTTTCAATACACTTTCACATATTCCTATATATTTTTTACACATTTTAATACACTTTTTCAACCATAACCGTACTGTGAGGCCTTGTTTGGTTTGGTTTCCAAAAACCGGTTTTCTCAATTATTATTCAATTATTATCCCTATTTTAAAATATTATTTATATTTTTCTCTCTATTTCTCTCCAATCATTAATACCTATTTTTTAATTATTATACTTATTTCTCTCTCTAATCATTACAAAAACCAAAACTCAAAACCAAACCAAACACAACCTGAGATTCTTAAGGCCTTAAGGCCTAAGCATATAGGTACAAATGATTTGGCTAAATAAGTTAGCTTAACTTTTTTTTTCGTCTTTATTTGATTTTTTTTTGCGTTTGTTAGTTTTGCATCGATTTTTTGAGTATTATTGGTTCGTCTTGGCGAGAGGAATCCAACAAGGTAAAAGATTATGACTAGAACTTTCAATTTTTTGAATAAGATCGAAAAAGGTGTAAAAAACTAACATTTGGCTTATTTTTTACTTTATTCAAAAAAAATTATGATTAGATCATAATTTTTTACTTTTTTGATTCCTCTCGCCGAAATGAACCAATAATACACAAAAAGTTGATGAAAAACTAAAAAACACGAAAAAAAATCAAATAAAGAGAAAAAAATAAGCCAGCTAACTTTTTAGGCCAAACATCATCTTATAGTCAAAAAGAAATGTAGAAGGCAAAGAAAAAACAGACAACTCTGTCTTTTCGTACTCTTTGGTCGACAACTTAAGGAAAACTTTCAAAATTTTCCTTAAACTTTGACCTCAATGCCTTATCATCTTTCAAACTTTTAAAAAAATTAATTTTACTCTCAAAATTTGCTTCTGTTATTCAAACTTACTCCTTTCGTTTTAATCCATTAACTCACTAACAAAATTTGATGATGCAAGGACTCGGTACCGGTAAAAAACATGTTAAACCGATCTCTCACCCCATGAAATAGGCCCCGCGCGCGCGCGCGCACACACCCCAATCGGCCAAAATTGACCCTTGTTGATCAAACAATTGAACCAGTGGGTTTTGGTCAGAATCGAAAATTGACCTCTCTCTCTCTCTCTCACACACACACACACATGCACAACGTGGTCTATTTTTGGTATGAATCAAAGTTGATCAAAAACTTGGTTGAACAAGTAGGTTTTGCTCGCCTTAGTGAGACGATTGCAGCATTGTGTGCGTGAGCGTTTCTCATCGCCAGAGTAGACCGCCCAGGCAGATTGAACCAGTGTGTTTTCTGTAGCTACCATGGGTTTTGCAATTGAACCAGTGGGTTATACTCGCCTCAGTGAGACGACTGCAGTGCTGTGTGCGCGATCGTTTCTTGTCGCCGGAGTAGACCACACGGGCAGATTGAACCAGTGGGTTTTGCGCGGCTACCGTGGGTTTTGCAATTGAATACCGTTTCCGACGTTTTTTCTCTGTGGCTGTACGTGTCGCTGTTTCTCTATTGTTGATAGTTAATAGTAATTTGGGTACCAAATTTAGTAGGGCTTCATCATGATTTTCATTATCAGAAGGCTTTCTTTAATCCACTCTAATACTTTGGAAGGAAGAAGTCAGTGTGAACAATTTCGATCCAACCCTACAAATCCATTTTGGAGGGAGAGAGATGAAGGGGGAGAGAGGGAGAGATTTTTTTCTTCGAAGTTAAGTGGCGGGGTCCACCGTCCCACGTGGACCGCCTTGTCGGAGGGTGTGGATTTGTTTAACGTTTTTTCTGCCAACAATAATACATGTACAACAAAAGTCTCAAACTAGTCTCCAACACACTCACATGTTACGTGAAGCCCGCACACACTTTACACTCAAGTGAGTGTTGGCTCCACACACTATGTGAGTGTGTTGGAGCTAGTTGTTGTATACTTATCATTTTGGTTTTTCTACCATGATCATCTATGTTGTCAAATCCTGTTAGTGAGTTAAAACTAAATGAGCAAGTTTGAGGAAGCAAAGTTTGGGAATAAACTTGCAGACTTTCCGCCCACACCCTAAAATGCAAACCTTCAGTTCACACCATACCTACGCAATCAAATTTTTGTGATCTGGACCGTCCAATGCGTTTAAAACATGATACAGTTTTATGAAAAACTGACCGGATCAAGCCATTACCAGTATTTTATTTTATTTTTGTTGATTTCTCGTGGTGACTCTTAAAAATCCATTTTAAACTCATTGAGCGGTTCGGATTGTCAAGATTTGGTCCGGAACTATGAGGTCCGGACGGAGTCTGGATAAAACTATACATACAAGTTTTATCAAAAACTGTTCGGATCAAGCCCTTTCGGTTTTTTTTTTTTTTTGATGAATCCTCGCGTTGAACCTTAAAAACATGTTTTAAACACATCTAACGATTTGAATTGTCAAAATTGGATCCCAAACAAAAAATTCAGTACCGTAGAGTTTAAGGGAGCCCTTATTAGATATTTGTTGTGTGTGTGTAATCAAATTACTTTTACGGTGAAAAGGAATTTGGGGGAGGCGCTGTGCGGTAGGTGTTGTGTGCCATGTTGTGCGGCAAAACTACATCGTTTTGCTCATTTTCTTAGTATATCCAAGGGCCCTGTTTGGAGAGTTAAGTGTGGGGTTTAATTTTGGGGTTCAATTTTAGGGGATTTAGGCTCTTTGGGATAGGATATAGTGCGTTTTGGCACTTGGATTTTACACACTTTGGGTTTAGGCACTTCAAGTTTAGGGTTTAGGCACTTTGGGTTTTGGCATTTTGTAATGGTTTTTTCTTCCTCCAAATAAGGCCTTTGGAAGCTTTGGAAGTTTGCACAAAAATCAAGCAAAATGACGTAGTTTTGCCGCACAATATGGCGCACAACACCTACCGCATAGCACCCACCCCGGATCCGGTGAAAAGAAACAGAGATTACTCTTCCTTTAATTTGCATTGGTAAAAGTTTCCACTTGATTAAAAGTTGCTTATCTATGTTTCTCCTCCTTTCTTTATTAAAGACATTTGAGTGGAATTCATCCACATCTTAATGTTCTTTTTGCTTACCACATTCTTTTTGTTGAGTACAAATTAATTTCTTTATGCTTAGCAATTCTGGCTTTCAATTGCCCTTTGTCTTCTTGCAGACTGAATTTATGTAGTAGCTCAGTCACAAGGCGAGAGATAAATCATGAGTAGCCCATGTTGTATAGATAATGAGGATCAATTTTTGTTTTTATTTTTTATTTTTTAGCGACCTATGTGGATAATATTGAAGGTAAAATAAAAGAGGGAAATCCAGTTAAATTAGGGGGTTTGGCCTTACTTTTAATCATTTTGGCTACTTTTTAACTTTTAAATTTGCGATTTCAGAATGCAATTTTAACTTGACCAAAACTTGCGTGCTGAAAGTCTGATTTTCAATTATTTTCTTATAAAGCCTGAGGACTACCCCCGAACTCTCACATGTTTATGATGATATCGCAATGAAAAAATAGAAAAGGCCCCTATTTTGTTGTTGAAAATAATTCTATAATTTTTTATGAGTTGTTTGGTGCTCCAAATTCTAAATAGTCTCTTAAGTTCATGTGTTGTGAAAAGGTCTTGTTGTTTGAATCTGGACAAATTCTATATTGGTTAGGTTTTGGTTCTTAATTTTCTAGAACCGGTTAGAATGGTCTGGTAATTTGATTTCAAGTAAATCGGTCCCGTGTGTCCAAGTTTGCTCTTGCGTTAATTAGACCCCATTTATAAACTGTTGGATTGATCTCCTAAATTAATTTGGTTGGTCCAGTGGAATGGATATTGAGTTGCTAAAAAAACTGAAGCTATCTTGTAGAGGGGTTAAACAGGAGAGCTTAGAGTAGCCAATGCATTGGTTAGAGTGACCAGTGACCTTCTGCTTGGTTAATCAAATAAATAGTACTGTAGAAGATAATTAAGCAACTAGTAGTAGCAAAGAAGGAAGGAAAAGGCTACAATACACATTTTTTATTTGGGTGTGTATTATATGCACCCTTATAAAAGTTTCGATTTTTTTTTTTAAAAGATACGAAATACACCAAAATTTTACTTATCATAAAAAATGTTACGCGCGACTCATATTGCTAAAAAGTTACGAAATACTAAAAAATGTTACGATTGCTAAAGAGGCGGTAGAATTTGGACCATATAATAAGTGCATATGGTACACACCTTTAATAGCTGTGTATCGTATTCATTTCCAAGAAAGTAACCCTTATGAGCAAAAACTGAAGCAATACTACGAAAATCTTCACGGAAATCTTGACCTTGCCTCAATCTGCATTTTTCAATGATCAAATATGAATGCAGAAAAATTGCTTCGCTGAAAAATTCAACTCATACAAGCAACAGAAGAAGATTTAACATTCGATTACGAAGAGGATTTGAATTTTACATATAACAACAAAAAGTTCACATAACATACGATGTTGAACCCAAAAAAATAAAAATGACTGAAGCAAGAAATGCATAAACCTATTTACCTCAAGTTATCATGCAGCATGATTTAGAAAAACAAGACTATTTGAACAATCTTCACTGATTCCATCAGTCGCATAAGAATAGGAGCGTTCACTCTCTGACAAGTAGTTATCACGACAAAGCAACTCGTGTGACAGTTGGATTTGCTTTCCAGTCAATCTGATTGGGGTTTTTTTTTCAGATTTTGTTTTTCAGATTTTTTGGGGGTTTTTGGTTGTTGAAAATGGAGGGGAAATGGTGACGTGGATAAAATGGCCGGGGCCATTTCCTCAGCCAAATTTGGTCAGAGAAATGGCCGGGGTCATTTTTGGCTCCCACAAATGGCTTGTTGTTGGAGGCCCTGAAAGTGGCTTGGGGTGCCAAAAATGGGTATGGCTCCCCATATGGCACCCAATTGGAGATGCTCTATCTCAATCTTCTCCCTCTTTTTAGACCAGAACCGGTCCAAACCGGTCAGTAATCGAAAATCCATTACACCCCGTTACGTACTGGGAACCGGCCAGTTCACCTGTATTTCAAGCCCACGGTGGTATACCGGCCTGTAACCAAAACGGTCCTTCGAAAATTCGTTACTAATCGGCCAATTCAGTTCGTAACGGCCGGTTTTTGAATCCATGCATCAGTCGTAACCATTGTTTTGAATATCGGCCGACACGTATACGTATCATACCATATCGGCCGATACGCCTAAAAAGTTAAAAAATTCACAACTGTTACACTCGATTCCCGCTATGTATCATTCTATACGCCGGTTTTCGATGCACAGATACCGAGACCGATACTTCTATTTAAAACTATGCTCGTAACAATCTCGGGCAAGTGACGTCATGCATGACACTCAGAGCCCAAGTGGCCAAACACGTGTTCAGAACTTGCCACTTGGATGCTATGTAGATTATAGCTGCTAAGTCACCATGGGAGTCGAGAATGCTCTTTCTCGGCCCGACCCTACGGTTTCCACCGAAGTTCATGGTCAAGACTTGCATGTCATGGGCCCGACATGTCGTCGTGCCATCCAACCGGCGCAAGTGACGTTCATCCCATCGAGCCCAAGGAATGGGCTACCCGCATTGTCAGGCCCATGTCCTTCTTGATTAGGCCCACTACACATGAAATTTAAGTATGGCTAAACATGCATTAACACTCTCGAGTTAGACAAAACACATCTAGGTCCCTGCACGTTCTGAGTAAATCACCGTACTCTCTTGAATTCCATTTCACTTCTTACCACCAACCTATTAGTCAACGGCTACAAAGCACAGAGCTTGTAGAAGGGTGTCATATTGTTGTATCATATCAGAGATGGATACTCCCCCGGTACGTAAGAGATACTTGACAAACATTTCCTTAGGAAATGTATTTTGATCAGTTTTCTCTCATTGGATGAAGTTATCATGCATCAACAAAATGAGGCTGGATACTTGAATATTTGTCAAGTACATAAATTACATAAAATTCCAAAATGGAGAGTACATTTATTTACAAAAAAAAAAAAAAATTATTTTTTTCACTATAAGATTTTTTTTAAAAAAGCATGAAAATACTTAGGAAAAGCATGAAAATAATTTCTCTTAAGTTTATTGTCTTGCCTGGCATGCTCGTGTCAGCAAGTAGTAATCTAAAAAATTACCCATGGTAAATCAAGTTCCGGACAATACAATCATGTCATTGCCCATAATGACAAGATTGGAGTACACCTTATTCTATTTGTAGCCACTTTCTTCCCATGGATCCCTTTTTAAGGGTCATTGGCCTCTATAGCAGCTCTGATGTAAAATTCCAGATCACCTATATTCGGGGTTTGTTTGCGTTTTTACCTCCAGATACAACAACTTGGGTACTATTTAGTCCTTCAACTCGAATAAGATAAGGTCATTCTCGTTCCTGCCCAAAAATTTGAACCTTCTACATCCAACTTTTATTTACAGAACCTCCGTTATCGATTCCAGAAATGTTATGATAACGTTTGTGTGATTGTTGTAAATGTAAGATTGTCAAGGCATAGACTATACAGACAAATGATGACCTTAAAGTCGAAAAGAAATATAGAAGGAAAAGGAAAAACAGAACAGCTCTGCCTTTCAGAATCTTTGAATTTTTACCCAAAAGATCCTGTAGCATATGTAATCAAATAACTTTTATAGTGAAGACGAATAAAGATGTCTCTTACTATAATTTGTAAAAGTTTCCACTTATCAACTGGAATAATGAGGCTTTAACTTGCATTTAAGTTATTTTTCCTAGCAATTCTAGCTTTCAATTGTCCTTCGTCTGTCATCTACAGAAACAATTGTCTTCTCTCAACATCCTGAGTTAAGGATTGTCTGGAACGGGAATGAATAGAAACGAGTTTATTGGCCTATAATCAGTCCATTGAGCCCTGGTCTTTGTAGGCTAGCAATTTAATCAAGAAGAGTGTAGTGAGTTTAATAGAGAACTCCACTTGTGATGCTTGTCTCGGTTTCTTGTGAGATTGCTCCGATTTCTCTTTGGAGTACCCGATTTTCGAGAACTACGTAAATATATATGTTGTTTGTGTTTCACGTGTTTGGTAAATATATCTGTTGTGTGTGTTACAAATATTTGGTTTTGATCCTTGGGACACAATATTGTCTTCCTGCGAGACTGAATGAAAGCTATAGTTGCTCGGTGATAAGGTGAGAGATGAATCATAAATAGTCCATGTTGTGTAGAGAATGAGGACCCATGTAGATTTCTCTTCTTAGTTTAACTACCCGCGTAGATATTGAAGGCAAAATAAAAGAGGGAAATCCAGTTAAATTGAGGGGTTTGGCTTAACTTTTTCATTTTGGCTACTCTCCGTCTTTTCAACTAGCTATTTCAAAAAGCAATTTTGACTGACTTAAATGTTGTGTGTTGAAAATTCGATTTTTCGTCGTTTCATAAAAAGTCTGAGGATTGGCGCCGAATTCTCCTTGTTTATGATGAGACCGCAATGCAAAATAAAAAGGCCCCGATTTTGTTGTTCAAAATATTTGACGGTTCAACCAACTCAGGACCAGTTTGCAATGGTGGAAGTTTTAAACATGTTGAGAAATCAATCAAACTAACAAATACACAATGCATGAATAATGATCAAGAAATGAAAGTAAGGAGCACAAGACGCATTGGATCCGAATAGTCAGCGAAGCCCAAACCAAATCCAATCAAGTTCCACAAAACCCACCAATCTCCCACTTGAAGACTGATCCATTACATCTAGAGGACATGCAAAATTGTTATTCACGTAGAAACCTAAGACCTCACAAAGCCTATAACAGGGATTCAACTCTTCACACATGCTTTAATACAAGTGTTGAGTTAGTCCATATAATTTTGCTCTTGTTTTAATTAGACCCCATTCATAGACGGTTGGATTGATCCCCCAAATTAAATAGTTGGTCAAGTGGATTGGATACCGATCCAGTTTTTTAAAAATACTAAAGCTATCTTGGAGGGGTTAAGGGATCTCCAACTCATCCTCCATTTCTCCATTTGAGAGCATCATTTTTTGGAGGAAATACAACTCCAAGCCATCCGTCCATTTCAGAGGATCAAGTTTGGTAATCCTATGGCGGATGAGAAAATAAATGAAGGATCTCCTCCATTTCATTGTTCACCCTCTCCAAATTCCATTTTATTCATCACATTAGTTTTGATATATTAAGTTTTTATGAAATTTGTACTAATCAAAAGATATTTACAATAAGTTTAAAATAAGACCAATATTGAGTTTTGTTTAATGAATTTAAAAAAGAAGAAGAGAATTTGAGTTTTTTTAGAGAGAGCGGTGAAGTTTGAGGTTTGGATTGAGTTTTTTAAAAGAAGAAATAGATCATAGGGTTGGAGCTAGAGAATAAGGTTTATTTCTTCAAAATCACTTTTTCATTGTATGGTTGGAGATGCTTAAACAGGGGAGTGTAGAGTGGCGAGTGCATTGATCAAACAAATAGTAGAAGATAAGCAACTGGTCAAGTATTGAGTTATTAGAATTTTCCAATAGTTCCTGTGGCAAGTAAGCTAGACCCAAACTGGGGCATTAGCAACTAATAGCAAAGAAAATTACCCTTAGGAGCAAAAACTGGCGCAATACTGCAAAAATCGTCAAGGAACACTTGACATTCCCTCAATCTCCATTTTCCAATAGTCAAATATGAATGAAGAAAAATTGCTTCCAATTTTCTTAGATAACTACTCCATAGTAATTACTAAGAAGCTGTAACTAAGAAAAATTCAACTCATACAAGCAACGAAAGATGATTTAACATTCGATAAAAAAGAAGATTTCAATTTTACACCCGACAAACACAAGTTCACATGGTCAACATACGATGGTGAACCCAAAAAATAAAAATGACAAATGCGACCGAAGCATGATATGCATAAATCTATTTACCTCTAGTTCTCATGCGGTATGATTTGGGAAAACCAAACTAGGGTTCGAACAATCTTCACTGATTCCATCAGTCGCATAAGAGTAGGAACTTTCACTCTCCAGCAGGTACCTTTCGCGACAAATCAACTCGTGTGATGGTTGGATTTGCTTTCCAGCCAATCTGTCTAGATCTGCTGCTACTTCTCTCATGCTTGGCCTTTTCTTGGCATTCAATTTTAGGCATCTCTTAGCCAGTTTAGCCACAACAAGAATATCTTCTTTCAAACCTTCCTTCACCACTAGTGGATCTAGAATTTCAAACAACTGATTCTGTTTCATAGAAGATTGGAGATACATTACCAGGCCAAGTTTGGACACATCCAAAGATACAGCTTTGACTCCAGTTAGAAGTTCAGCAAGAACTACACCAAAGGCATAAACGTCACTCTTGTCCGTAAATTGCCCTGACCGAAAGTACTCTGGGTCTAAATAACCAAATGTGCCCCCAACCACAGTGGTCAAATGAGTCTTTTCAATGGATACAGACCTTGAAAGCCCGAAATCAGACACTACAGCCCTAAAGTTTTCGTCCAACAGAATATTAGCGGATTTGATATCCCTATGAAATATGGATGTGGAAGCATATGAATGCAAATAAGCAAGTGCTCCTGCTACTTCCTTAGCTATTCGCAGACGGTTCTCCCAAGACATCGTTGACACACACCCTTCGTCATGAAGATGGTGCGATAGGGTGCCATTAGACACATACTCGTACACTAATAATGGAACATCGGTCTCAAGACAGCAACCTAACAATTTAACTATGTTCCGATGGTTTATCTGCAACAGAATGGAAACTTCATTGATAAATTGGCCAACCTGGTTTTCATTAATCATATTAGACTTTTTGACAGCCACTATGCTTCCATCTTGCAACATTCCTTTGTAAACTGTACCAACTCCTCCTTTTCCAAGAACTCGACTTTGGTTGAAATTGTCTGTTGCCTTCTCTAACTCTTGTGCCTCAAAAAGTTTTGTTTTCATTACACTTCCTTCACTCGAAGAGACCTGCTGCTGAAATAGCAATCCACCATTTCGTTTGAAGAACTTCTGTTTGATTCTTATTTTCTTCCTTCTCTCAAAGTGTCGATATAGCCAGAAACCAAGAGCAATTAGGATTAGAACAATAGTAGCAATTCCAACACCTGCAAGTACAACACAATTAGTACAATTCACACGCGGACACACATGCACCTAGAGCCATGGATGGGGAAGTAATTGTTTACATCATATTTTACCACCTGTCAATATCGATAAGAAGGTGGCATTTATGGAAATACTAATTTTTTTATCATCATCATTATTATTATGATTATTATTATTATTTTGTATTTTTTTTACATGTGCAGGACAAGTGACATGTTCCAACGCATTTGGAAGTTAGAGAGAAGTATTTCACATGTGGAAGCAAAAGCTTGAAGAAGAAGATAGGAAACTCTATCAAACAAATCAAAAAAATATACAACAATAACAATAACATAACCCATTAAGTCCCCAAAAATTGGGGGTATGGGCGGGGGATGGATAGGAGACAAACCTAACCTTTGGCAATAAATGCACGAAGTGGCTACTTCCAGAATACCACTGAAACAAATGGATTGGAGACAGATCTAACCTTTGGCAATGAATGCACAAAGTGGCTGCTCAAGAATACCATCGGAACAGTGGTCCCCCTATACCGTCGCGTTTGCTGCGGAATCATGCCCTCAAATCAAAGCCAAAAGGCATCAGAGAGGGCAGACCCAAGAATCATTTTGATTTATGTGCACATTACCATGCTTCTTTCATTCAGCATCCAGAGCATTGGCGTTGCACCAAAACAAATCGAACAAATCAAAGTCTATCTTTATTTGTCTTTAATTTTTGTCTTACTAACCCAATTTTGGGTTATAATTAGGAGTAGAAGTAATTTAGGTCCTACAATTGAATTCATTCTTGAATATCGGTAACGATTTTCTTTTATGTGTTGATATATCACCCGATGATTAATAGAAGTCTCTTTCATTTGTCTTCAATTATTTCCGTCCATTTCACATTTGATTTGCTTGCCATTTTACATTTGGGGAAGTCCTGAAATACGGCGTGGAACCACAGATTCGCAGCCGCATTTTTGCCCTTATTTTTTTGTTGTTAACTTTGTTTCCCGAAATCCTTATCGATTTTGATCGAGGAAAAATTAAATAGGTAAACAGTGAGTTACCTAGCAGAAGAGTACTTCTGGGAGAAAATTGATGTCCCTGGCCAGGAACGCATCTCAATCCATCATTAGCAAGATTGTAGCTGTAGTAACCCACAGGGCAAGTGCAAGTGTAGCTGCCTGGAGTGTTGTTGCAAATAGCATAATCCTTGCACTTATTTTTCTTCGGGTCTTTGCACTCGTCAATATCTAATTTTGAGAACCGCCACTATTAAAAAAATCAAGTTTTTGTACATTTTGTAATCACTGGATCAATATAATTGAAACATAAGAAAGAAAGGAAACTACTCCAGTAAACAAAACATGGGTCCGAGCGTGGAAAAAAAAAAAAAATCGAAACTTAATACATGCTCCCACTGGCTCGGTAAAACAAAAACATAATGTAGAAGCATTGTCTCAAAGAAGTTACACTCCACTTTCTCCAAATGCACTTCTTTCTACTATTATTGGGTTCTCGTAGTGGGTAAAAGTCAGGGAAAATTACAAAAAAGCCCTTGAAGTTTCGCCAAATTCTTAAAAAACACCTGGACTTCGTCCGTTAGCAAAACGACACATGAATATTATATTCCGTCAACAAAAAAGCCCCTACCGTCATATTCTGTTAATGTTTTTGACAGAGTCAGTTAACGATGGTTAACTCTCTCTGTTATCTCTCTCTAAACGACACCTGAACATTATATTTCGTCAACAAAAAAGCCCCTACCGTCCCATTTTGTGACGTCTCCAACAAAAGGAACCAACGAAGAGAGTTAACCCCTCAAATTGGCGTTAAGTTGAGGTTATGTGGACCCAAACCTACTTACCATTTTGGTTGTGCACCAGGATAAGTTTTCCGAAAACATGCTCTATGATGTACCGATGAATGTGTTGGGCCCGGAGTGCCCCCATGGATTTGGTTACACAATGTCACTCCTTGCGACCGCTCTAAAAACAGACTTGCGGGTGCGATGTCGAATGCCATAAAGGACTTAATTGAAGCCCTTCCTAACACCAATTGGTTTTAGGAGAGTTGGTGGAAAAGCGGTCCGACAAGTGGTATCAGAGCCAGGAGGTCATGGGTTCGAGTCGCGGGAGCTTCATCGTGAGGGAGGGATTGTTGGGCCCGGAGTGCCCCCATGGATTTGGTTACACAATGTCACTCCTTGCGACCGCTCTAAAAACAGACTTGCGGGTGTGATGTCGAATGCCATAAAAGACTTAATTGAAGCCCTTCCTAACACCAATTGGTTTTAGGAGAGTTGGTGGAAAAACGGTCCGACAGAATGACCCAAACCGTTCATTATTTTCCAAATAATTTTTCTAGCTAACCTTAAAAATTTCAAGTCAATCAGATACATGTAAGTGCTTGATCGAATCGTCAATTTTTTCGTTCAGAATTCAGGATCATTCGTGTGGGAGCCTGGAATGGGGCCCACACATAAACCACAGCCACCCCCCATCTCTGACTAGCACAGGATCCTCTTCTCCCTTGGGCCAACACGTGCAGTCCGTTGGCGATGGATAATGTACCAAAAGGATGAATCTAGTACAAATCGTAGTTTATATGGGTATCAATTAAAAAAAAATCAGATGAATTGGTGGTGGTCGTACAGTGCGGCGATGGTGGTGATTCACTGGAGTATCAATAAATATAACGGTGGAAAAAAAAATCGGTAGTGGTTCGAATTGTGGATGGTGGTGTTCGGCGGGTGGTGATTTTCCTTGTAAGGGGTAACGGGGAAATTGGGAATTTTGAGTTTTTTTTTTTTGTTTTGACATCACGAAATGAGACGGTAGGGGCTTTTTTGTTGACAAACTATTGTTCAGGTGTCGTTTTGAGAGAGATAACAGAGGGAGTTAACCATCGTTAACTGGCTCTGTCAAAAACATTAACAGAATATGACAGTAGGGGCTTTTTTGTTGACGGAATATAATGTTCAGGTGTCGTTTTGCTAACGGACGAAGTCCAGGTGTTTTTTTAAGAATTTGGCAAAACTTCAGGGGCTTTTTTGTAATTTTCCCTAAAAGTCACTATACCCCATAGTAATCTCAATTGTAGGCCCTTTAAAATCTTTATTTGGGATCGGAATTGTTCATATTTTAAGGAATATTGAGCACATTATGGGTACAAAAAATTAGGATCATCGGAGATTGGTAGGCATGCAACTGTGGCAAATTTGTCATACTGAGTATTTTCCAAATGATATTGGTCATCCATATAAATGGTATTTGAACCTATGGCAACCAATTGAGTGTGATTTTTTACATGAATAATCTAGCAAACATTCATGATAAAGTGTACGGTTCTGATCCCTAATACAGATTATAGATAGCCCATAATTGAGGTCACTATGCGAATGGAGTGACTTGGCTCACTATTAGGGGTGGAATTTCGGACACTACACGAGAACACGACCCGAACACGACACGAAGTTAGCGGGTTAGGATCAGCCATTTCTGACACGAAACACGAATATGACACGACACGAGAACACGAAAGAGTTAAACAGGTCGGGTTAGGGTTAAGAAAATTCTGACACGAACACGAGATAACACGACAAACACGACACGAACACGACACGACACGAGAATTTATGGAAAGACACGATGACACGACACGAAGTTAGCGGGTTAGGGTTAGCTATTTCTGACACGAAACACGAATATGACATGACACGATAACACGAAAAATTAAACAGGTCGGGTTAGGGTTGAGAGAATTTTGACACGAACACGAGATGACACGACATGAACACGACCCGACACGACTCGATGCCCACCTCTATCATTTACAAATGACCAATGACCGATGACCTCCCTATCATTTACAAATGACCAATTCGCCTCGTTGTGGTTTAGGACTAAAGAATTACCGTTAGATTTTCCTTCCAAATTGACAAAAAGGTGTAATACGCATCCGTGTTACTCGAGTTGGGATGGATAAAAAAATTAAATAAAGTTAACTTCCATATAAGAAGGCACTACGTACCCTTCCTCATATCCTCCAAGTTAGAATAAAATTTTGACTAGTAAATATTTTCAAAACTTAGTTCCCCAAATCGTTCAGACAGGAAACAAGAGGGCGCTGCGCGGCATGCGGCGGCCACACTTGTCCGAATCGCGCAGAGCTCATGGAGTACTACAAGTGTATTAAACATTAACTCGATCAGATATCGTTAAGTGCGCCATCAGAACACAAATAACTTGAAAAAAAAATGGTTTCAATGGTTTTCATCCAGTGTTTCAAGTTATACGTGTTCCAATTTTTTTCAGTTTATATGTATTCCGACGACGCACTTAACGATATCCAATCAAGTTGATTTTCGGTACACTTGTACTACTCGACGAGCTCTACACCATGGACGACTTCGATCGTCAAACCAGCATTGGACGCTGGGTGCCGCACAGCACGCTGCGCATCACCCACCCCAGTTCCGTTGCAATAACCCCCACCCCACCAAATGTCTAAGAAAATGCCTCAGATCTGTTAGGACAATAGGCCACGGTCTCCATTTATTGGCAATTCCATGGCAAATCATACATCTTATTGTATCCCCAAGTATCAAGTTGTAGAGAGTGTGTCTAGGAAGTGGAGGAAATTAAATATTTTGTAAATTGAGTGGACGAGATCTTTTGGTAAGATTCGAAATGGAAGTGATAAGCTATCAAGAGTATCAAGGATTTTGTTTATACGTGGCAGCTCAATAAGGAAAGCAAATAAAGCAATTAAGGATTTGAAAAGATCAAGTCATATTTCGTGGAAGATACTCCAGCAACTCGACATCCATTGAGATTGGATTCAAATTGTGCTTGAGCAACTCTCCAGTTTTCTACCACTTATATATATGCGGCTCATTTAAGTTTTAAGATTGATGAGAAGTGTGCCGCGCTTTTCTTGCTTAGAGCCTGAAAAAAATATTGAAGGGAGCGTTAAGCTTGTCGCTTGGAGAAAATAAATGATCCGTTGATCATCGGACTTTCAGAATAACTCCAAGCTAAGAGTTATTTTTCAACTTTGATTTTATTATTTGAGATGTTCTTCCGGTGGATTCTAGAAGTATTTTGTAGGACTTGAGGATTCAAGGCATGCGGCAATCAATCACTAGGTGCGGTGTACGTGGATTCAGCAATTTGATCATTGGTCAGTCGGTGAGGATTCACGATTGTTTTAATTAAGGTGGCTTTGTAACTGCACAATGATGTTTTTAGTGTGTTGATTTCCTCTCGTGGTTTTTACCATTTTAAGGGGTTTTCCACGCATGTCCTAGTGTTCATCTTTCGTTGTTTTTCGATTACTTTTAGTTTGCTTATTGAGTATTTGGTAGCATAAAAAAAAATTCACTTGGTATCAGAGCAAGTCTCTTAGAATTTTTTTCTTAGAGCAGATCTTTAGTAAGAATGAACACAAACATGACTCATATATCTAATCGTATTCCTATTCTAGATAGTGAAAATTTCAATTTTTGAAAAATTAGAATAAAAGTTGTAATTAGATCAGCTAATGAGGAAATTTGGAATTCATGCGTTAGAGGGTATAGCTATCCCATGAAAACTGTAGAGGAGAAACAAGTTCCTAAACTTACTTCTGAACTATCTTTCATTGAAAAAGCAGCGGTACAAGCCAATAATCGTGCTTTAAACATATTATTTAGTGTTGTTGATATTAATGATCATCGTAAGGTAGCTAATTGTGAAATTGCTAAAGAAGCTTGGGACATTTTAGTGACTTGTCATGAAGGAACAAACGTTGTTAAAACAATCTAAGTTACAAAGACTCACTACTGAATTCGAAATAAATAATTAGAATGCAAGAGGAAGAAACTTTTAATGAGTTCTAGTCTAAATTGATCTCTATTGTTAATAGGTGGGAAACCCTCGGTGAGCCTATTCCTACTTTTTGGGTTATTAAAAAAATATTGAGGTCTTCGACAGAACGTTTTACAACAAAAGTCACTATGCTTGAGAGCAAACGTAAACTCAAAGAAAAATCTGTTGAAGAATTAGTAGGTGTCCTTCAGATTTATGAAATTGATATGTTACAACCTAAATCTCAGAAAATAAAAAATAAACCTTCGACTAAGCCGATTGCTTTTTCTGGTTCTCAAAGCGAAAATAGATATTCATGAAGTGATAATGATTATGACCTAGAAGCTACGACTTTATTTATAGAAAATTGAAAAAAAAATTTCAAGAAGAAAGCGACTGGTAATGATTTTAATAACAAAGAGTCTAATATAAAAAAAAAATACGAGGCTTCTTCTGGAATAAAGAAAACGAGGGTTAAAGATCTCCTGAAGGGCCAAAGTGTTATGAGTGTCAATGGTATGGTCACTTAGCGCATGAATATATTAACAAATTGAAGAAAAATATTAATTTCAAGGCCAATATAACTTAGGATGACAATAGTGAATCTGACAACTCTGAGGAAGAACATGTAGATAATACAAACTTTATCGCTTTTTGGGCGTCTTTACAATCAAACTTTACTGAGCATGAATCCTTTGACGAGAGTGTGAATCAGGAAAACGATGAGGTTTTGAGTTTTAATGAGCTAAAAGAGTCTTATGATATGCTATATAAAGAGAGTGTGAAGATTAGTGAGACCAATATAAAATTGGCTGAAAAACATAAAAATTCTAACATGGAGTCAGTGATAGTTAAAAAGCAAGTTGAAGAGCTGCAAGGGTCGTTGAGCAGTGTCAGTAATGAGAAAGAAAAGTTAAATAATGAGGTTGAGAGTCTTTGAGAAAAGAACAAGGTCATAACTGATTTAAACAACACCTCGGAAGGAAAAAATAGAAATGTTAAATATTGAAGTTGATAATGTTAATATTCTATTTGAGTGTTTAAATATAGGGTCAAAGACACTGGATGACATTCTCAGCGTATAAATACCGGCAAGTGACAAAGCAGGGCTTGAATTTTATGAAGCTTCACCCGCAAAAGCACTTGAAGGTAAAGTGAATGAGTTGCAATCGAAAAAGGTAATATCGAAATTCCGCACTATAAATACTACCGATAACGTGATTGAAAAGGCTCTTATGCTAAAATCATTCCTACATGCCATTATTGTCGAGTAAAAGGTCATATTAGACCTAATTTTTTCAAACATCACGGCTACCATTATGTTGATCATAATCATGTTTGTCTCAGTAAAAGTGTCTTCAAGCATCACGACGCACATAAATCTTTGGTTAATCATGCAAACTATGATAATGATAGAATCATAAAAGTGAAGCTCAAGACCTACATTTAGACCTAACAATCAAATTAAGACATCTCAAGTCAAGACTCGATCCATATGGGTCAAGAAGTGCGATTTGCATTGCTTTGTTGCTCAAATGGCGTTAAATGCTAGGAACTCTCACATGTGAAATTTTAATGGTGATTACTCACATCATATGTCTAGCGATAAGTTTGGTCGGGGTATGCCTCGTTGATTGAGTCTCTTTGAAGTGCTTTACTTGGTAGTGTTTTGGATTTTATTTTTAATATTTTTTTATCGTGTTGATATTTTATTTTTGCTCATAATAAAAAAATACAAAAAATTCATATATGAAAAAGAAAAAAAAAAAAAATTGGGCTTAGCATGCTTTTTGAAGATGAGTAGTCAATCATGAGACTCACACATAGGCACATATTTGGGATTAATGCATGCGCATTTCTTATTAACTGCACTCATGAGATGCATTCAGACATTTGATGTAGAATGTTTTATGACTCTATGTTCACAACCTTTACATGTCAAGGTTAGAGAGATTACTTCAAGAAAGAAGTTGATTCTCATGCACCTGGGTATATCTTGTCTTTTCCCTATGCACTTGCCTTTCTTTCTTTTTTTTTTGGCATCATTGTTGGATACGAAGTTTTATGTGTCATGTTTATGCATAATAAAGAAAAAGAAAATACATTTGTTGTGGTTGAGAAAAAATGTCTATCCGGGTGTTCACTGAGTAACCGGATTCATTTGGCTCTATCCAGTCCGAACGTTCACGTTAAAAAGTGGATAGACCTCGTGAAGGCATTCGTATTGGACCACTTGCCTAATAACCGGATCCATTCGGCTCTATCTATTTCGAATGTTCGCGTCAAATGGCAGTGGAGTAAAAGATGATACTTAAAACACACACACACACACACACACACACATATATATATAGGATCCCGTTCTACTAAGGACTCCCTCAAACTCGTAATTTGCAGACCTCATGGATCGGGGTCGAATCTCGACGATCTGAACCGCTCAATGTGTTTAAAACGTGATTTTAAGGGTCACCGCGAGGATTCGTCCAAAAAAAATACTCGAAAGGGCTTCATTCGAGCATTTTTCGATAAATTATATATGTACGGTTATTATGAAAAACCGCTCGGATGAAGCCCTTTTAGATATTTTTTTTTTGTGATTCCTCGCGTTGGCCATGGAAAACATGTTTTAAACACATTGAGCGGTTCGGATCGTTGAAATTTGGTCCGAAAAATAAAAAAAAGGGTGGTCCTCACAGAGGAGATCTTTGAGGGAGTCCTTAATAGAACATCTTCCTATATATATATATATGTAGTCCACTTCCAGTCAGGGCTCCCGCGTTTTTTTAAAATCCGGACCTCCACTTTCCGGATCGAATTTCGACGATCCGTACCGTCCAATGTGTTTAAAAGATGTTTTAAGGGTCCCTGCGAGAAATCAAAAAAAAAAATTACCAGAAAGGCTTGATTCGAGCAGTTTTTCATAAAAACGAACATATACAGTTTTTATGAAAAATTGTTCGGATCAAGCCCTTCCCGATATTTTTTTTTTGCTGATTTCTCGCGGAGACCCTTGAAAACACCTTTTAAACACATTGGACGGTTTGGATCGTCGAAATTCGATCGGGATCTATGTGGTGTGGATTTTTTTTTAAATCCGGGATCCTTGATAGGAAGTGTGGTGTATATATATATACTATTAAAAAAAAAAAAAAAAAAAGGATTTTTCAAGATTACTCGAATCTGGAACAATTCTTTTCTCACTGGCTCAAGTGTCCGAAAGTACGTGTCATTCGAAGCTGATTCATCAATTGGGTCAAGCTAGAATTTTTATTTCAACGCTCGTTTCGTTATAAGTAAATCGATTCCCTATTTTCGGCTGAAACATCAATCGAAAACAGAGGCAGAACATCGAGCGCAGTTGCCGGAGAGACGAGAGTTTACGACATCGGATTTCATTGCAAATCCCCAGCTTAGCACCGTCACGGGTGCAGTTTTCCAATAGGAATTGTAGTTTTCGGAAAATGAAATGAAGCTCAGATAAGCTCAAAGCAGAGGAATCAGAGAGAGAAGACTGGTTTTCGTGGACCTCTTTGAACAAAATTGATTCATTTCTTTCTTGTCTGGAAACTGTAAACCTCCAACAGTTTATTTTGATATGGTTTTTTCTGTCAATAATAAATTCATTAAAATGTAAAGAGGTGATTTAGAGTAGGACAATTTAGGGGAAAAAAATCTTATAATGGATGTACTAAAAGCAAGAGTTTTTGGTAAAAGTTGATTGAAATTTAGTTAGCGTGAAAATTGTGAAAATGAAAAGGAAACTAAAAATGAATTAGGCTAACATAATTGGACAAAAAATATTAGAATTTTATATGCCAATTATTTCCTTTGCAAAGAGAGGAGAAAGAAGAGAGTAAAGCAGGTAACTTGTCCTAAAAAGGTACAAGGGTACCCTAGTCTTTTAACATTTTCTATTAACAAAGTTAGTGTTACAATTAAGTTCAAAAGAATAGGGAGATCATTTGGGCCTGTTGGTTTTCCAGTTTAGTTTTAATTTTGATGACTTCATCATTTCTCTCTCTATCTCTCTCCACTCATTTTACCTGCTGACATCATCAAAACTAAACTAAACTATCTAACCAAACACAACATTGGTCATTTGTAAATGTTAGGTATGTCATTTGCAACTCAGCCTAACCACAAGGGTCAGGTGGGTCATTTGTAACTCGGCCTAACTACATTTTTCCCTATTATCTTTTTGGGATTATAGAATCACAAATAATACCCTTCGACGAATATTTCCAAATTTTCTTCTGCACAAATGTTTTAACCAAGGAAAGAGGCATCTTTGAAGAGAGAGAGAGAGAGAGAGAGCGTGTTACCTTGGCATCCCTCAAATAGGTAAGGGTTCCCGCGATAGCCCTGCAGGCAGTGACAATTGTAACCCGTTCCAGTTGCATTGCTGTCTCTGCACTCAGCGTTCCAGCTGCATAGATAATCCTTCCTTTTGGTTGCTTCATGACAACTGATATTACCAACCCACCAATCAAGCACAACAGGGATATCATAGTATATGTTCTCCAAATCACTATAATTAGAGATCGTACTGTTGAACTGGTCAAACTTCGAGAACTTCTTGTCAACAATGAATGCATAATTACACGGCTTTTTAGTCCAGTCTCTTGTCAAAGTATTCACGCTATAGACTCCTACCATAAATCCGTTAATAGTTCGTGGGAGAGCAGTTTCACAATAACCTCTATCAGTAGAAGTATGATTTGACTTGTTTGGGTTGTCGCAAAAGGATGCACACCCAATTGTAGCGGGCATGTTCTCGTCTACTTGAACATATGCATAAATGTCACATCCTAATCCTACAAATTTGTTCCTATCGTAGGAAATTGTGAACGGGTTACCAACATAATAACCAACAGAACCACTACCGACTAAAAAACCCCCAGAATTGTTGTAGCAGGTAGGAAAAGCTCCACCAGTCACGGTAGCATAGCCCAGTAGAGAGATCTCTTTGAATTCCATTCCATCATTAAGGTCACCAGGAGGAGAATAAATTAGAGAGGTGGAATTTGAGGACTTGTTGCATTCAACCCTAAAGGTTTCATCGAGGTAACAGTGTTTTCCTATGCCAAAGGGAAAAGGGATGGTCACGTTGCCACATTTATCTGGGCAAGACTTCGGCAAAACCTTCGGCATAGTTTAACACGTTGCCTCGTGCCTATTTTCGGAGAAATCAAGTTTGGCACAATTTTGACCTCCCAAGAGATCTAGGATTATATAAGGAGAGGACTTGTGTATCACATGGTTTGTCCAAGTTCTTAATGGGAATCTCAAATTCAAGAAGTTTCCGGCCAAAAAAAAAAAAAAAAGACCCAGTAATTTTCTTACACTGAAAAAGTGAAAAAATTACAGACAAATCCTCTCATGTGACAAGATTTGTGGGCCAAAACGACTGACATTTTTGTTTCTTTTCTCCCCTTATCATCGTTTTTCACTTGGGGTGATTTGGCAAAAATAATCTACATGAATTATTTTTTTGTTCTTATTTAGATTTTTTTTCACATTTGTCAGTTTTGCGTCAATTTTTTGTGGATTATTGGTTTGTCTCAATGAGAGCAATCTAAAAAGAACGTATAAAATTTTGATTAAATTTTTTAAAAAGTTCATTAACGACAAAAAAAATCCATATTTTTGTGGTTTATTGGATTATTTTTTTCTTTATTCACAAAATTTAAGTTTGGTTAATAATTTTTTACATTTTAGATTCTTTTTGCCTAGACGAACCAATAATCTAGTGGTAACTTAGGAAATAATGAAGATGGGGTGATTCATAAACTTAAAGTCAAAGATAATCATATAATAACTTCATCTATGTTAGTGAAGGAAGTTGTAAACTATTCCCAACAAATCACAAATCAAAATCTAAACTGGACGTCTTTTCAATTAATTACTAAAAGATACCAAACGATATACATTACCGATATTAGCGAAACTGCCCACATATATAAAAATGTGTCATAGATTGGGGTCGAATCTCGACGATCCGAACCACTCAGAACTTATTCTTTAAGCGGTGGCCCCGCTCCGCCCCACCCCACCCCACCCCACCCGGCCTTATGTTGGTTGGAGTCCACCTAAGGAAAGAAATAGGGGAGTCCGCTGAGAAAGTCTTCCGTTGTGAGATTGTTAATACCCAACTAGCGGTACAATAACTTTATGTACAGAAAATGTACATATCGCGTATGGGGCTCACTTTGAATCTCAAACAAATAATCTGATCCGTTCATTAATCTTAAAATAACTTTTCAAGCGCTTCTGTGAAAAATCAGCTCAATCCGATATGCGTAAGTGGTTGATCCAATATTCCCCTGTTTCATCCTAAATCGATTCAGAATGAAATAGGGGAATATTGGATCAACCACTTATGCTATCAGATTGAACTGATTTTTCATTGATCCACTCAAAAAATTATTTTAAGATTAATGAACAATTCAAATTATTCGTGTGGGATCCAAAAGTGAGCTCCATACGCTGTATGTATATTTTATGTACATAAAGTTTCTGTACAGTTAGGATTTCCGATAAGCATAGACATAGAAATGATAGGATCCGTCTACGGGTACAGAGGTTGGGGTACAGAGAATGTACCGACCGTATTTGGGGACCCACTTTTGGGTCTCACACAAGTGATTCGAACCGTTCATTGTTCTTAAAACATTTTTCCGAGGGGCCCCACAAAATTTCAGCTCAATCGGACGGTTAGAAGTGCTAGAACCAAAGTCTCACCGTTTCAATCGAAAAAAATTTGTTTGAAACGGTGGGACTTTGGTTCTAGCGCTTCTAACCGTGAGATTGAGCTGAAATTTTGTGGGCCCCTCAAAAAAAAAAGTTGAAGGTAAAGGAGAAACAGACAACTCTTCTTTACCGTACTCTTTAAAATTTCACTAAAGGGGCCAGTTAACATATGGAATCAATTACTACTTCTAAAGAAATAAAGATGTATTTCACTTTAATTTGCATTGGAAAAAGTTTCCACTTGATTAAGAATTCTTTTTATCATCTAGAATTATGGCTTAACGTTCTCTTGTGGCTTTCAATGTTTCTCCCTCTTTCCTTCATCGAATACGACGTTGTGATTTGAGCGAAACTCATCCCCATTTCAAGTTCTTTTCGCTTAGCTTTTCTTGTATTATTTTTGTTGAGTAAGAAATTAATTTCTCATTCCTGTCCAAATATTCGAAGCGTCAACACCTGACTTCTATTTACAAGAAGTCCATTATTGATTGCGGAAATACTGGTATTACAAATGTGTGACTGTTACCAATGTAAGATTGCGAAAGATAAATTATAAGTAGTCCATGTCGTGTAGATAATGAGGATCATGCTCATGATAGCAAGTACACTAATCTCCAAGACCAAAATCCACCAAACAGTTTGGTGGCCCTCAACAATTGCCACAATGACAGGATGGGGTTACCAGTTACTGGGAATTCAGTAGCCCTTAGATACCACACCCATTGAGGATGTCCTTATTCTATTTCTAGCCACTTTCTTCCCAAGGGCCAAATTTTAAGGATCATATGGAGGGGATACACTACGGCAGCTCTGATATAACAATCCGGGACACCTATGTTCGAGGTTTGTTTGTGCTTTTACCTCCGGATATAACAATTTGGGTACTTTTTGGTCCTTCCACTTGAATAATATATGGTCATTCTCATTCCTCCCCAACATTTGAACCGTCTATATCCAACATCAATTTAAAGAAGACTTATCTATTATTTTGGTCCTTGAAAAATACCATAAGTTTCAAAATCGTCCTTGTAAGAATTTTAGTTTCAATTTCACCCTTGTCAAATCTTGAGGATTTCAATGTTATCATTTCCGTCCAATGGGTTACAGAAAAACTTATGTGGACTAATAGACCCCAAGGCATCCTATGACTTGTCTCATAATAGAGACGTGGCATGCCAGCTCAAGTGAGTGGTCCCCGCTGTATTTACCCAAACCAAACCAAACCCAAATGGAAGGTCACTGCCTTACCAACTGCAACAACATCCAATTCAAGTTAGATTTTGGGCAAGTTCAAATATATTATGTGTTCTGCTTTAAAAATTTAAAAACCAAAACCACACGATTGTAAGCGTGAAGAGTTTAAGCGTTATGTTACCTTGTTGCAAATTTACCTTACTTTTATATTTATAAAGTTCAAATAAAAAGTACTCCGAAGGTAAAAGAAAAACAGACGACTCTTCTTGTCCGTACCCTTTGAAGTTTCACTGAAGGGACCAGTTAACATCTGTAATCAATGGAGTACTCCTAAAGCGAAAGAAATAAAGATGTCTTTTACTTTAATTTTGCATTGGAAAAAGTTCCACTTGATTAAGAGTTCTTTTTATCATCAAGAATCAAGTGGCTTTATTGGAGACAATGTTGCCAGTGTTCGGTTGCTTACATCATCATTTTCCTCATTTTTCTCTCTATCTCTCTCCACTTATTACACCTGCTTATATCATCAAAACTAAACTAAACTAAACTAAACTAAACCTACGAACCGAACAAGGCCGTTGTGGTTTTGAGTAAAATTCATCACCGTTCAAATTCTTTTTGCTTACCTATTCTTATATTCTTTTTGTTGAGTACAAAAATTGATTTCTCATTCTTGATCAAATATTTGAAGCGTTTGCACCTGACTTCTATTGACAAGAACTTCATTATTGATTGTGGAAATAGCATTACAAATGTGACTATTTTTTTGTTGAACGGCGAAAGAATTTTTATTACTCTTGGAAGTGATTACAAGATTAAAAGGAGAGGAGAAAACGGCATCACAACGAGAAGGAAGAATCCCAACTTGGTTGACACTCAACCTCTCGACAATCATATGCCTCTCCAACCCCACAAAGCACGGTTGTGACTATTACTACCAATTTGAGATTGTTACAAGCATAAACATATACATAAAGTCGTAAAGAAAAGTAGAGGGTAAAAGAAAAACAAACAAACTCTGCTTTTCCCTACTCTTTAAAGTTGGAAAAAGAAATATGTTTCTTACTTAATTTGCATTGGAAAAAGTTCTCACTTGATTAAGAGTTCTTTTTATCATCTAGAATCATATGGCTTTAACATTCCCGGGTGGCTTATCAATGTTTTTCCCTCCTTCCTTTATTAAAGACAATGTTGTGATTTGAGTGAAACTCATCCCCATTCAAGTTCTTTTCGCTGACCTACTTAAATTCTTTTTTGTGGGTACAAATTAATGGGTTTTTTTTATTATCAGCCTACTGAGCTGACAATAAGGCAATAAGAAAACAAAAAAAACACAAGTTTCAATGCACTTTTTTCACTTTCTTATACATTTTCACATATCTCAATACACTTTTTCCACATCTCAATACACTTTTTAATCCTTAATGTCAGCCCAATGGGCTGATTTTAGAATTTTTCCATACTATTATATATTACCAATGTGAGATTGTTAAAGGCCTAAACATCTACATAAAAATGATATGATCTTAAAGTGGAAAAGAGAAGTAGAAGGTAAAGTCGTTACCATTTTGGCAAAAAAAAAATGTACTGCGAAGGAAAAGGAAAAACGGACAACTTTGCTTGTCCGTACTCTTTGAAGTTTGAAGTTTGGAAGGGAGGGTAAGCCTTAGTTTTCCATTTGTTGCTAAAATCATCCAGATTTTAGCAAATGAGTTCAACATGTGTTAAAATCATGACATTTCAAATCAAAAAATAAAGTGGTTTCGTGTATCATTTTTTGATTTTTTTCTGACGCAGCGGAATTCACGAGAAACTAGTTGCGTACTAGTTCAAACGATAATAGGTCTCGAATCCACGAGTGTTCTTGAATCCACAAGAGAAAGTGAATAACTCTGATTTATAATTGATTAAAAGTTTCATATGCCCATAGGCTACATCCTTATTTATACTAGTAGAAGTCCTAATTCAAAGGAAATTACTTAGAGTGGCGACCAAGCAAAGTATTACTTGGAAACCTAGACTATAAGAAAAGGGAAATAAAATCAAATCTTACCAAAACTAAATTAAAAACGTGCAAAACAGGCAGCACAAATAAAATCTCCTAATACTAATCGTAAATCAAAATTATTACATAAATAATGATTCCATAAATAATAGGGGTGTATATCTTGTCCTACATCATTCTCCTTTTCTTCAAAAGAACTCGCCCATGAGTTCTCGTTGGAAATCTGCCATCTTCCATTCCAAAGGAAAAGATACTTGGAAAACTTCAACTTCTTGATTCCCTTCAAAAAATGTTCCACACCAAAAATTACTTGCAATGATATTTTCTCAGCATGTTTCAATTGATTGATAAGATCCAATAGATGAATATTGGGAATCCAATCATATCGCTGCACTCCAGGAAAATCAACATCAACTTGACTTTGTGGATTCTCTTGATTTTGTACTAGTTTGTCATTGGTTGACACGTCAATGATCAACTCATTTAGAAAGGCCGGCTTGCTCATATAGCCATTACATAAGGTGGCAGCATCGATCACCTCTTGTGAAAAATTGTGTTGGTCCTCAACAACTTGATCACCAACAACAATATCAATTTTTTGCTTATCACTCAAATCCATATCGATTTGCTCTTTATTAATAACTTCAATCACGATATTCCCGTTGCCGCTATTGTTGATATCAACTTGCTCTTTACCATCAACTTTAATTGCCTCTTCTTTAACATCTTCTTCAACAACATCGGGAGATGTGTGAATTGTATGTTGTTGCTTTGACCCATATTTTTCTTCCAAAAGTTGCTCATAATTACATGGTAAAAATCTCTCCATCATAAGTCTTTTGATTCTTGACCATGCGCGAATACGACGCTTTCCCAATCGTTCTCTCTTATCTTGCATATCTAACCACCATCGTAGCGCTCGTCCCGTAAGTTTTGCCAGCAAATATTTCCACCTTATTTCAGACGGTATTCTCACATATTCAAAGAAATCATCAATATCTAAAATCCAATCTAAATATCTTCAAAATACTCATAACCACTTAATTTAGGCAAATTATCATAAGACCTGAAATCGGGTTCTGATTCATCACTATCGGCACAATTAGTTGGGTGTCTCCCAACTACAATCTGGTTACCGGGCTGGCGTTGGGCAAATCCCACCGCGCTTTCCCGATTCTGGTTAAGAGGACGGCGTTGGGCAACTCCCACCGCGCGATCTTCTTCAACCCTTACTGCTCCTTAGTCGAGGCATACAGACAACTGCCGCAACGTTTCTTGAATTTCCGTCAACTGAGTTCGTGTTTCGTCATGAAATTCATGAAGCCCTGTCAACTGGGTTCGTTGTTGTTCTACCATCTTCCTCGGATCAGCAAACCTTTGAGCAACGTCAAAGGGTGTGTCATCTACCTTGTTTCGTGACATCGAGCCAGGAAAAACCCGCTCTGATACCACTTGACGCAGCGGAATTCACGAGAAACTAGTTGCGTACTAGCTCAAACGATAATAGGTCTCGAATCCACGAGTGTTCTTGAATCCACAAGAGAAAGAGACTAACTCTGATTTATAATTGATTAAAAGTTCCCTATGCCCATAGGCTACATCCTTATTTATACTAGTAGAAGTCCTAATTCAAAGGAACTAACTTAGAGTGGCGACCAAGCAAAGTATTACTTGGAAACCTAGACTATAAGAAAAGGGAAATAAAATCAAATCTTACCAAAACTAAATTAAAAACGTGCAAAACAGGCAGCACAAATAAAATCTCCTAATACTAATCGTAAATCAAAATTATTACTTAAATAATGATTCCATAAATAATAGGGGTGTATATCTTGTCCTACATCATTTTTGCACCAAATTAAAGTACTCCTCGTGTACTTTAATTCGGTGTGAAAAATTCAAAAAATAATACATAGAAACACTTAATTTTTTTATTTGAAATACCATGATTTTAGCACCTGCTGAACTCATTTGCTAAAATCATGGTTTATTTTAGCAACTGGGTTGCTAAAATCAAATGGAAAACTAAGCCTAACATATGTAACCAAATTACTTTCAAAGAGAAATAAAATAAAGAAGTATGTTTCTTACTTTAAGGGTGTTTGGCTGTGAGCCTCATTTTTTCAGTTTTCATTTTTGAACTTTTTGGCTTTTTAAATTATGGTAAGATTATATTTTGAATCTGGTAGGAGTGATTGAGAGAAATGTGCAAAATATATTTGGGTTATATACCTGGACACCCCCTGTAAGTATACGTTTTTCTCCAAACACCCCCTGCAAGAAATAAAACCTACGGCGGCACCCCCTCTATCTTCCAAACTTTACCCCAATGCTGCTGCCGTCACTCTTTCGTCTCAAATATCAAAGTTCCGGGTCATGTTTTGATGATCCAACTCATTCAAGTTGTTTAAAACATGGTTTTAAGGGTACTTGCGAGAAATCGGCTCAAAATATGATCGGGAAGGGCTTGATCCAAACAATTTCATGTATTAAAAATTGTTTGGATCAAGCCCTTCCCGATCATATTTTGAGCCGATTTTGTCCACGGGTACACTTAAAAGCATGTTTTAAACAAATTGAATGGTTTGGATCATAAAAAAAAAAAACTGATGGTTCTAGTCGATTTTAGACGAAAGGGAGACAGAAGGGGTCTTGGGTTAAAGTTTGAAAGATAGAGGGGGTGTCGTCGTAGGTTTTTTCTTGCACGGGATGTTTGGTGAAAAACGTATACTTAAAGGGGGTGTCCAGGTGCATTTTGCAACGGGAGTAGTGTTTAAAGATATGTGCATAATACATTTTGTACGTGTTTTTGTTAATCAAAATGAGAAAAGTGAAAAAAATGAGAAGTAAAAAAACTCCTTCCAACCTACTTTTGGTTTCTCCTTTTAATGTGAAAATATTATAATGAGTTTTGGCTTAATGTGTTTTGGATTTGGACAGCCAAACACCCAAAATTTAAAAATGAGAAATGTGAAAACTTGTGGGCCAAACAGGCTCACTTGCATTGGAAAAAGTTTCCACTTGATTAAAAGTTCTTTTTGTCATCTAGAATCATGTGGCTTAACATTCTTGTGTCGCTTATCAATGTGGGTGGCTTATCAATTTTGCTTCCTCCTTCCTTTATTAAAGAAGATGTGATTTGAGTGAAACTCATCCCATTCAAGTTCTTTATGCTTCCCTACTCTTAAATTATTTTTATTGAGTACATAATTAATTTCTCACTCCTGTCTATATATTTGAAGCGTCTGGACCATACTTTCTATTTACAAAAAGTCCTTTATTGATTGCCGAAATACTATTATATATCAACCCCACGATACATAGAGATGACATTTTACAGATTGGGTACCGACTGGTTCATGTGGGTCCCACACAAATGGTTCGAGCCGTTCATTCATCTTAAATCAAATTTTCAAGTGGCCTAACAAAAAATCAGCTCAATCCAACGTGCGAAAGTGGTTAATCCAAAAAAATCCCGTTTCATTGGGTTAGAAATGGGTGCCGGAGCATTGGGTTAGAAATGGGTGCCGGAGCATTGGGTTAGAAAGGCGGGGAGCTTGGGCGGGAGAGCTTAGCTAGGTTTCTTAATTTATCCCATCATTACTCTCTCTCTCTCTCTCTCTCTCTCTCATTCATCTTCTTCTTGTAATTAGTTCCTCAGTCGTCATTGGATTTACGTTCAAATTAGGGTGCATTAGCTACTAATAGCAAAGAAAACATCATTACACCTTGCACATCAACTTTTACCTCTAGTTTTCAAACTTATCATTCACTTTTACCCATTTACTTGTACCCATAAACTTTTTACCCCTTAAACTTTTCAAAATGACAAAATAATAATTTTACAAATTTTTAACCATTAACTTTTCAAAATAAATACTTATTAAGCGACAACCCAAAATGAAATGCTCAACTCTTGTTCGGGGACAGAAGGACGAGTTTAGGGTGGCCGATGCATTGGGTTAGAAATGGGTTATGGTTGTTCTACAGGAGGGGAGCTGCTTGGGCAGGAGAGCTTAAGTTTCGTTGAAACTAGGGTGCATTAGCTACTATTATTCTCTCTCCTCTCCGACTCTGTAATTCATCTTCTTCTTGTAATTAGTCCCTCAATCATCATTGGATTTACATTGAAACTAGGGTGCATTAGCTACAAATAGCAAAAAAAAAAAAAAAAATTATCATCAGCAGCAAAAACTAGTGCAATGTGACAAAAATCTTCAGGGAACACTTGACGTTGCCTCAGTCTCCAAAATATGAACGCAGATGCTTTGAGTTTTCGTAGATAACTTCCTACTAAGAAGTCGTTGTCAACACTACTACAAAAACCTTAAACCATGACAGTTAAAAAGGTGTCATGAATCACAAAAGATGACAGTTTTAAAACTGTCATCTTTGGAGGTGACATTAAAAGTCTAGATTTGTTATGACAGTAAAAAAACGTCATTGAAACATTTAAGATGACGGTTTAAACCTGTCATCTTTGCAATAAGATGACAGTGTAAACATGTCATCTTTACAATCAACGATGACTGTTTTAAACTGTCATCTTATCTATCCTCCATTCTAAAAAAAAAAAAAATTCCAATTCTAGTTCGAACACGTGGCTCTCGTGTGGCCGCCCTCACATGACCGCCTAGTGGAGTTCACATGCTACCCTCGTGGCGCTTGTGTGGCGCCTACGTAGCACTTGTGTAGTTAGGTAATATTTGCTTACCCCAAGACTCGAACTCAAGACCTTGACTTCCTCGCGCGCGCGCATGTTACCAACTGAGCTAGCACGCTTGTTGTTGACAAAACACCAACAAAAATATTTATACTATATTTTTGAAAATTTTTAAGCTGAGTACTTTTTATGTCAGTTTTAGATTTAATATAAGATGACAGTTTTAAGGGTTAATGACCTGGACACCCCCCTGTAAGTATACGTTTTCCCCCAAACACCCCGTACAAGTAAAAAATCTACGACGACACCCCCTCTATCTTCCAAACTTTACCCCAAGACCTCTTCTGTCACCCGTCCATCTCAAATCTCAAAGTTCTAGGTCATGTTTTGATGATCCAACCCATTCAAGTTGTTTAAAACATGGTTTTAAGGGTACTCGCAAGAAATCGGCCCAAAATATGACCGGGAAGTGCTTGATCCAAACAATTTTTCATACATGAAAAATTGTTTGGATCAAGCACTTCCCAATCATATTTTGGGCCGATTTCTCCACTAGTACACTTAAAACCATGTTTTAAACAAATTGAACGGTTTGGATCATAAAAAAAACTGATGGTTCTAGACGATTTTAGACGAAAGGGTGACGGAAGGGGTGTTTAGGTAAAGTTTGGAAGATAGAGGGGGTGTTGTCGTAGATTTTTTGCTTGCAAGGGGTGTTTGGGGGAAAACGTACACTTACAGGGGGTGTCCAGACCATTAACCCCAGTTTTAAACTGTCATCTTATACGTTTAATGACACTTTTTGACAGTCATCTTTTATGATCAATTTCAATGTCGGTTCTAATTAAAACTGACATTAAAATGGCTTAGCTTCAATGTCACTTTTAAGGAAAACTGACATTCAAATGTTATCCATATGTGCTTCTGGAAGCGCCTTGTTTTAATGTCAGTTCTAGGAAAAAACTGACATTAAAGAAATAGATAATAATGTCACTTTTATTATAAACTGTCATTTTATATCGCAGAGATGACAGTTTTTAGGATAGACTGACATCAAAACTCTACCCTCGTATTTTCGATGACAGTTTTACAAAAACTGTCATTGTTTCAATTTTTGGTGTGTCATCTTTAACCATTATTGTAGTAGTGCAAGAAAAATTCAACTCATATAAGCAACGAAAGAAGATTTAACATTCGATTAAAAAGAGGATTTGAATTTTACAGACGGCGAAGGCAAGTTCACATAGTCAACATCAAATGTTGAACCCAAAAAAATAAAAATGACAAATGCAACCGAAGCATGAAATGCATAAACCTATTTACCACAGGTTATTTTGCTTTATGATTTGGAAAAACAAGAATAGGGTTTGAACAATCTTCATTGTTTCCAATATCAGTCGCAAAAGAATAGGAACATTCACTCTCTGACAGGTAGTTTTCATGGCAAATCAACACGTGTGACAGTTGGGCTTGCTTTCTAGTCAAACTGTCCAGATCTACTGCTAGTTCTCTCATGTTCGACCTTTTCTTCGCATTCAATTTTAGGCATCCCTTAGCCAGTTCAACAACAACAAGAATATCTTCTTTCCATAATTTCAAACAACCGATTTTGTTTCAAAAAAGATCGGAAATACATTACCAAGCCAAGTTGCGACACATCCAAAGAGTCAGCTTTGACTCTTGTTAGGAGTTCAACGAGAATTACACCAAAGGCGCAGAAACATCACTCTTGTCTATAAATTGCCCTGGCCGAAAGTACTATTGGTCAAAATAACCAAATGTGGCCCCCACCACAGTGGTCAAGTGAGTCTTTTCAATGGATACAGACCTTGGACACCCGAAATCATATACTAGAGCCCTATAGTTTTCGTCCAATGGTATACTGGTGGACTTGATATCCCTTTGAAATATGGACGTGGAAGCATATGAATGCAAATAAGCAAGTGCTTCTGCTACTTCCTTAGCTATTCACAGACGAATCTCCCAAGATATCATTGACACACAACCCTCGTCATGAAGATGGTGTGATAGGGTGCCATTAGAAAAATACTGTCAGAAAAAGCTTTTAAAAAATCTCTTTAAAGCACCTTATTGTGTCTAATTATATTTGTGGTTATTGGGTATTAATATTAGTAACTCCCAAATATTATATTGTATATTTAAGTGCTATTATATGCATTGGTTAATTGCATAAGAGGTTTGATTTCCTATATAAAGGTGGCTAGTCCACAAGATAAAAGAGATTGTTCTTGACGATAAAAGAGTTATATCTAACACATATATATTGAGATTTGTTGAGATAAATATCTAATATTTTGAGCATACGGGTGGTTCTTGATTCGTGTGGAAAGCTTTAGCTGCACACAAAGCTTCCGTGGATGATCGGTGTATCATGGGAGTGGAATGTCACACAACTCGGTGCAAGCGGGGACATATCTTCTCTTAGGAGAGCGTTATACGCTTGCCTCGATCAATATAAGTTTTCCTAATTTCTCTTATATCATATTTGTAGTATTGTCATATTATTTATTTGTTGTGTCGTTATCTCCAATAATATAAGTTTACAGAAATTCTAACGATTATTTCCAACAAATACTCATACACTAATAATGGAACTTCAGTCTCAAGACAGCAACCTAACAAATTTAATATGTTTCGATGGTCTATCTGCAATAGAATGGAAACTTCGTTGATAAATTGGCCAACCTGGTTTTAGGTAATCATATTAGACTTTTTGATGGCCACTATGCTTCCATCTTGCAACATTCCTTTGTAAACTGTACCAAGTCCACCTTTTCCAAGAACCCGACTTTGGTTGAAATTTTTTGTTGCCTTCTCTAACCCTTCTATCGTAAAAAGTTTTGTTTTCATCACACTTCCTTCACTCGGATGAGATATGTTGTTGAAATAACAATCCACCATTTTGCTTGAAGAACTTCTGTTTTATTCTTATTTTCTTCCTTCTCTCAAAGTGCCAATATAGCCAAAAACCAAGAGCAGTTAGGATTATAACAAAAGTAGCGATTCCGACACTTGCATGTACAACACAAATAAGTGCAATTCACACACGCGTAAGAGGCATGGATGGGGAAGTGAGTATACCTAGCAAAAGTATACTGGTAGCATTTTGAGCATGTCCATGGCCAGGAACGCATCTGATTTTATCTTCAGCAATGTAGCTGCCTGGAGTGTTGTTGCAAATAGAATTTTTTTTTTTTTCAACGGTAAAAAAATTTATTAATCTTTGAGGGATTACAAAGATTAAAAGGGAAGAAGTATAGAAACTTCAGACCCAAAAAGAGAGCCAAACAGTTAGCGAGAAGCCAACGAAAGAGTACAAAAGGACTATGAAAAACCAAAACAAGCAGCGATAGGAAGAAATTGAAACCAGCTTGGAGCGTCACAGGGATGCTATGACATTCTTGAGCCTGAAAAAAAGGTCATCCATCGAGTAACCATTACCCCCCAAGTTCGGCTTTATCCATAGAGCAATTCTTGTCTTGATGATGTCCGCCGCTCTCTGCCGATCAGGTGCTACCTTATCGAATAACCAATTGTTCCTCTTATTCCAGATTGTCCACAAAGTCGCCATGGGAATGACTTCCCAAATCATCTTTTTGTCATTTTTCAGATCCCAGTCCTTCCACCATATTAGGAGATCAACCACAGATTTGGGAGTAGCCCATAGGACACCCCACCAATCTAAAATTTCCATCCATAGATTCCAGACACAGTTGCAGTGCAACAGAAGATGATCAACAGAATCAATATGTAATGAGCAAAATTTGCAGATAACATCCTCAAAGTTATGGATAACACAAATATTAAGAAAAAACTCAGAGGTTTTAATTCTGCCAAGGTGGATCAGCCAGCAGAAGCATTGCACCCTATAAGGGGCCACATTTCTCCAAATAATATCAAAGGCATTATTTGATACAGCAAAATGAGGTCTTGCCAATACATATAGGGATTTTACTGAGAATGAAGAGTTACCTGCCCAAACTAGGCTGTCTTTCTGCTCCAAGGAGATTGTGATTTCAGATCCGTCCAGTATTGTGAGAAGCTCATCCAACAGAGCCTGTTCCCAATCATAGAGTCGTCTCCTAAATTGGAATTCCCAACAGTGTGAGTTATCCCTCCTAGAAAGAACAACACTCAGAGATTCATTTTGGTTGATTAACACTCTGAAGATAGGTGGAAATGCTGAGGCTAAGCTTTGGGATCCCAACCATTCATCTATCCAGAAAAGGATTGATCTACCATCACCCATTAGAAGCTTGACATTATCTGAAAAGGCAGAATGCATAGCAGGATTTCTGACTTTGGTAAGCAAGATGTCTTTCCAAATGGTTGAGACATTTCTTGAAAGGATGGTGTTTGGAAGCCAATCACTTCCCTCCCCTTTGTATTTGGACTTGATTACCTTCCTCCAAACTGCATCCTTTTCCATCCCATAGCTCCACCACCATTTTGTAAGCAAGTCCTCATCCATATCCTTTAGGTTCCTAATGCCCAGCCCACCACTGTTTTAACTATGAGTAATCTTGGCCCAAGCTACCAAGTGTAGTTTTTTCTTAAGATCAGTGCCACCCCACAGGAACTTTGCCTGAATGGATTGCAAGGTTTTTAGCAGTCCATCAGGCATTTTAAAGACAGACATGAAGAAGATTGGCAAGCTACATAACACTAATTTGATTAGGAAAATTCTACCACCGAGAGAGAGCGAGGTATCTCCTTTTCCAAGAAGAAAGTTTGGTTCTAAATTTATGGATGACAGGCTTCCATGTAGATATACGTTTAGGACTTGCTCCAAGTGGTAAACCAAGGTATTTGATTGGCAGCTTTTGCACTTGACATCCCAGAACTTGTGCCAGAATATGGAACTCAGTATCCGACACCCCAACCCCACTCAGAATAGTTTTGTGGTAGTTGATCCTCAGCCCAGAGATCTCTTCAAAGTCTCCTAATAGCTTCTTAATTACTTGAACTTCCTCCTTCCTTACTTGCTTTGAAAAACACCAAAGTATCGTCAACAAATTGTAGGTGGGTAATAATAGGGCCTTCATCTGTCATTGATAGCCCACTAAGAGTACCTTGAATCAATGCCTTTTTGAACAATCAGTTTAGCCCTTCAGCAGCTATAATGAACAGAAAAGGGGAGAGAGGATCTCCTTGACGAACGCCTTTTTGCATTTGGAATTCACTGCATGGGGATCCATTTACTAAGACTTGAATCCATGCAGATTCCAAACATTCTCTTATCCATTTGATCCATTGCCTTGGGAAGTCCATTAGCTTCATCATTTTCAGGATGTATTTCCAATTGATTTTATCAAAAGCTTTCTCAAAATCCAATTTGATGATTATTCCCTGCTTTTTTTTTTCTTCCAACCATCTACAATCTCATTTGTTATTAAGATTCCATCTTGGATGTTCTTTCCACCAGAAAAAGCAGATTGCACATCACCAACAACCACAGGGATTGAGCTTTTGATTCTAGCAGTTAAGACTTTAGACAATTTTATACACGCTACCAATGAGACTGATAGGTCTAAAGTCAGCTAGAGCTTGAGGGTTCTCAACTTTTGGGACCAGAGTAATGAAAGAAGAATTTATACCTTTTGGGAGCTTTCCATTCTTGTGAAAATCTTTGAGGAAATCCATTATGTCCTTCTTCATGAAGCTCCAACCTTTTTTGATGCCGAGCATGTTGAACCCATTGCACTTATTTGTCTTCCGGTCTTTGCACTCGTCAATATCTAATTTTGAGCACCAAAATTAAAGAACAAAACAAATTTTACACATTTTGTCATCATTCGAACCAATATAATTGAAAACATTTAACCTTTTTGGTGAAATGTCTCGATTGGGGATCAAATTGGCAGTAAGCTAATATTTTGGGACCAAAAAGGTCAATGAACCTAAATTTGTGAAATAAGCACATGATAGATGGTGAAATACGAAGAATTCTCCTCTTTTTGATGGAAAAAAGTAAGGGCATTAGGACCGGGGACCATTTTGACACACGTTTTAAACGTTAGAGACTAAACATAAGAAAGAAAGGAAGCTAGTAAACCAAGCACTGGTTACAGGATCCGGGTTCAGAGCCTGAAAAAAAATAATGGAACCTAATGCATGCCCCCAGATCTGGCTCGATAGTACCGTTGTTTTTTATTTTTGGGTAAATGAATATAGAACCGTTGTTGTATTAAAGAGTATAGTAGTTTACACTCTACGTTCTCGAAATACACTTCTTTGTACTATACCTATAGTTCCCTTTCTTTTTTTTTCGCATTAATGCCTTAGCTAGGTAACATGCATCTTTATAGGGCGAGCTAAACGAGAGAGAGAAAGAGAGACCGTTACCTCGGCATCCATGGGATAGATAAGGGTTCCCCTCATAGCCCTGCTGGCAGTAACAATTATAACCCTTTCCAACAGCATTGCTGTCTCTACACTCGGCCTTCCGGCTGCGTAGATAATCCTTGCTTTTCCTTGCTTCACCACAACTGATATTACAAATCGTCCAATCAAGCACAACAGGAATATCATAGGTTCTGTTAGCCCAATCACTATAGTTAGAGATCGTGTCGAACTGGTCAAACTGGGAGAATTCCTTGTCAACAACAAACGCAAAACTACATGACTTTTTGGTCCAAACTCCAGTGCGAGTATTCATCCTATTGACTAAGACAGCAAATGTATAATTGGTTCGTAACCTCTGCCAGCGGAAATATGATTCAACACGTTTTGGTCATCTTGGCAAAAGGATGCACACCCAGTTGCAGTGGGCATGCCATCGTCTCCTTCAATATAAGCATGCTACAAACTTGTTCCTGAGGTGGGAAATTCTGAGAGGGGGGACAAAGCAGCAAAAGTAGGCCAAAATTAGTTTATCACGAAGGCTTTTTTCTCCTGCCTTTTCTGCCTGCCAAACGGGCCGTTAGGGCATCGGATATATTGTCCGTTTAGTTATGTAGGGTTTGGTTTTAGGGTCTAGTGGGTTTGAGTGGGCCAAAGCAGCCTAGTGTTTTTGGGTCCGTGTCTATGTAATTTACACGAATGCTAGCTGCTACGTTCACACTCTTGCTCACACCCTATTGTGTGGGACCTACCTTAGGGTCTCAAATGAATGATTGGAGCCGCTCAATTTGTTTAAACTATGTTTTTAAGGGACTTTGTGAAAAATTAGCTTAGTCAAATACCAGTAAAGACTAAATTGATTCGTTCACGTTTTAGTTCCTGAATCGAACGAGCTAAAACTTTAACAAACTTATCAAACTTTTACCGATATCTAACTGAGCTGATTTTTTCCCAAAACCCTTTAAAAAATATTATAAACAAAATGAGCAGCTTCGATCATTCGTGTGAGACCCCGAGGTAGGTCCCACACAATGGGGTGTGAGTGAGGAGTGATCGAGATGGTGTGAGAGTAGACTTATTGAATTTACACATTGCAATCGAACGAATTCACATTGGAAATTTTCAAAATATTAAATTTTTTTTTTAGGTTTGGAATTTTTTTAAAAGATGTCGAGAGAGGTTTATGTGAAAGGTTGCAACTTCCAGCACCTTTTCACATAAGTTTTGACTTTATTGAATGGTTAAAACACCCATTAGATAAGGATGTGTTTATTTGGAAGGAATGTGATTGTTAGGAAATTAAGGATGTGAAACATTGGGTGCCTCAAAGAGGCATGACCCTTCTTAATTAATTAGTGTCTATTGAAAAGACACGATCATTCTAATGTATGTCTACTAAAGACATGATCTTTTACATAAGAGTGCCTATAAGTGTATAAATAGGCTTTAAGTATAGTCATTATTGATACCAAAAATTCCATAGCGAATTGCTCTCTCTCAACATACTCTATTCCTAGAATTTTAGGCACACTCATATTCTGTTATTCTGCAAAAATAGAATATCAGTTTTTAGTTCTTTTACGTTTAGATAGTGGATATTAGGTATGTCTTCGTACATGCAAATGTAGTCAGAAAGAACCTAGAGTTCGATTTTGTTGTATATTGAAGGCGGATTTGCTGTAACCCGGTACACACCATTTGGTGGGAGCAAATATTGTCTTTATGAAAGCGTTGTTACAACGTGCCTCGAATATTTTATGCAATCCAAATTTTTTCGGTAGAGACGACGCCATCAACACATTTTGAAGACCGAATTTTCAACAATTTAAAGACAGTATTTTGCAATGGCAATGTCTCCACAGAAATTGAAGCAGGACTTTTTGAAACTTGAACGGTTCAAAGGAAGTAACTTCTGGCACTGGAAAACAGATATATGGGATTGGAGATTTCTAAAGGAAAGGGTTATCTTGTTAAATTACAGTGAATTGGTGAATTAGTTTTGCGTAAGTTGCCTCTCATTAAATTATTTATTCTCGAGTATGGTACGCTCTTAATATTCTTTTGATATTGCCGTGATCTTTATAATGTGAACTCAATTTTTACTTAGTGTTTGCTTTTGGCATGCATATTTATTAAGGTTCACGTAAGGTTTTGAGTCTTACCATGCCGAGCGTAGAACTGGTGTCTCTAATAATGAATTTCTGACTGTGTGATGGCCAAGTGCAATCATTAGTGTCCTTTGAAGGTTTGTAGTTTTGGCGGTTGTGTATCTATTTTCAACATGAAAAGTTGCAACCTTCCACGAGTGCCCTCATTGGCTATGTTTGGGCCTTGGTACAAAACATGAAAGAAAAACATGAAACAAAGCATGAAAACACATGTAACAGATGATATCTATCTGGTACAATGGACAAACAGTGTACCGGATGGATCTTATCTGTTGGATCTGTTTTCATATTCTTTTTCATGTTTTTGTTTCATGTTCCAAACCTTTTCCCGATATGATAGGGGGTCTACATATTCATGACTTGTTTTTCGTAGGGTGAATGACTGTTCAGAGAGAAATGGGGCAACAATTTCCGAGATGATGACGAGGTTTTTGGAAATTCCCCATCGCATGGGAAGGAAAATTTTATTTACACATAAATGGTACCATCAAAGTGAAAGACAAAAACACCGCTACTACAATTTTAGCCCTTATCCTTCCCCTCCCATTTCCCTCTTCCCTCTTTCTTGCACAAACCCTCTTCATCATCAAATCAATAGGCTGGTCTTGTCGGCTCCAAAATACGGATCCCCATCATCATCATCATCAAATCGCAACCATTTAAGTTCTTCCTTTTGCATGTATTCCTTGAAAAATAGTGCTCCTCAAATCCAAGGATTTTATCACCATCATCATCAGAAAACACCTCCATTCATGGCCATGTACTTCAATTTTTTGCAAAGAAATCGATGGCGATCCCAACAAAAAAACAAAAATTCGATTTCACCCTTTGAGAATAATCCTACTTTTTATTTTTGAAAAAATAGCATTGCTCCTTAAATGAAACAACATTTTACCTTGAGTGAATTATTTTGGCACCCCTTGAGAATATCATCTTCTTATTTTTTGAAAAAATAGCATTGCTCCTTAAATGAAACAACATTGCACCTTGAGTGAATTATTTTGGCACCCTTTGAGAATAAATCATCTTCTTATTTTTTGAAAAAATAGCATTGCTCCTTAAATGAAACAGCATTGCACCTTGAGTGAAATTATTTTGGCACCCTTTGAGAATAACATTGCACCTGAATAAAGATTATTTGCTAGTTTAATGTCTAAATTCAACCTTTTATTTTGAAAAAAATAACTGTGGGCCCGACACGCAGTTGTGCCGTTCAACCGGTGCAAGTGACATTCAGCCCAATCGAGCCCAATGAATGGGCTACCTGCATTGTCATGCCCATGTCCTTCTTGATTAGACCCACTACACAGGTTGGAATTTAAGTAAGGCTAAACTACATGCATTAACACCTCTCGAGGTACCTGCAATTTCAGAGTAAATCACTGTAGTCTCTTGAATTCTATTTCACTTCTTACCATCATCAACCTATTAGTCAACAGCCACAAAGCACAGAGCTTGTAGAAGGGTGTCATATTTTTGTATCCATATCAGAGATGGATACTCCCCTGGTACGTGTGGGTACGGAAGAGATACTTGGTAAACATATCCTTAATTTGCAACATAAATATTTTCTCAGTTTTCTCTCATTGGATGAAGTTATCATCAACAAAATGAGGCTAGACAAAGTTAGTTACATCATGTGATGCCTGGACAAAGGAGATATACTTGAATATTTGTCAAGTACATAAAATTCCAAAATGGAGAGTACATTTATCTACAAAAAAAAAAAAAAAACTTTTTTTCACTATATGATTAAAAAAAAAAGAGCATGAAAATGCTTCGGAAAAGCATGAAAATAATTTCTCCTAAGTTTATTTTCTTGCCTGGCATGCTCGTGTCAGCAAGTAGTAATCTAAAAAATTACCCATGGTAAATCAAGTTCCGGGCAATACAATCATGTCATTGCCCATAATGACAAGATTGGAGTACACCTTATTCTATTTGTAGCCACTTTCTTCCCATGGATCCCTTTTTAAGGGTCATAGGGAGGGGATACTCTATAGCAGCTCTGATGTAAATATCCAAGTCACCTATATTCGGGGTTTGTTTGCGTTTTTACCTCCGGATATACCAACTTGGGTACTATTTAGTCCTTCAACTCGAACAAGATAAGGTCATTCTCGTTCCTGCCCAAAAAATTTGAACCTTCTACATCCAACTTTTATTTACAGAACCTCCGTTATCGATTCCAGAAATATTATGATAACGTTTGTGTGATTGTTGTAAATGTAAGATTGTCAAGGCATAGGCTATAAAGACAAATGATGACCTTAAAGTCGAAAAGAAAAATAGAAGGCAAAGGAAAAACAGAACAGCTCTGCCTTTCCGAAATAGATGTCTCTTACTTTAATTTGTAAAAGTTTCCACTTATCAGCTGGAATAATGAGGCTTTAACTTGCATTCAAGTTATTTTTCCTAGCAATTCTGGCTTTCAATTGACCTTTGTCTGTTGACTGGTAGATAGATTGTGGCTCCCAATCCACGAATCCTCAGCTGTACTTGGTTGACGTTGTGCCTTCATTGTGCTGTCATCTACAGCAACAATTGTCTTCTCTCAACCTCCTCAGTTAAGGATTGGCTAGAACGGGAATGAACAGAAACGAGTTTATTGGCCTATAGTCAGTCCTTTGAGCCCTGGTCTTTTGTAGGCTTGCAATTTAATCAAGAAGAGTGTAGTGAGTTTAATAGAGAACCTCCACTTGTGATGCTTGTCTCGGTTTCTTGTGAGATTGCTTCTATTTCTCTTTGGAATACCCGATTTTTGAGAACTACGTAAATATATCTGTTGTTTGTGTTTCACGTGTTTGGTAAATATATCTGTTGTGTGTGTTACAAATATTTGGTTTTGATCCTTGGGGCACAATATTGTCTTCTTGCGAGACTGAATGAATGCTATAGTTGCTCAGTGATAAGGTGAGAGATAAATCATAAATAGTCCATATTGTGTAGAGAATGAGGACCCATGTAGATTTTCTCTTCTTATTTTAACGAGTAACGACCCATGGAGATTTTCTCTTATTACTTTAACAACCCATGTAGATATTGAAGGGCAAAATAAAAGAGGGAAATCCAGTTAAATTTTTTTTTGCAAAGCGAAAAGGATAATAACATTAACTGAATAATTGGAAACAACAAATACAATGGAGCAGAAACAGACGGCATCACAACGAGGGGGAAACGTCCCAACTAGGTTGGCACCTAACCCCCTCGACAATCACATGCCAAAGCTCCATGAAAGCATGGTTGGCTAGCTATCAACCAGCAAAACCAGAGAGCAACAATCCTAGAATAAAACAATACATGGCATGATTGTGCAATCCAAGCTGAAAAACTACAAGGCATCATCTTTCCCAAGTGTGTTGGAGAATCCCAGAAAAGTAGCATTTGCAGAAATCGGCAACTATATAAGTAAGCAGCCCCAAGAGTGGTGTCTATCAATAGTTGGTACCAGTAATCAAATCCCAGAGATGTAGCAAAGAGAGATCCCAGAAATGTAGCCATTGTAGCTAACAACAAAATCAATAGAGTCAGCGGCAGAGCCCAGAAAGCAATCAAGTGATGAGGATCTATGCAGCCAGAGCTTGAATATGCAAATAGTAGAAGCATATGAAACAAGAAGTCCAGAGAGCAACATATTTGCATACAGTAGAAAAAATGAACCAGATTTGCAGCCAAGAAACATTCAAGTAATTTCGTAGACAGAGCTGGATATCAGCAACCCAAAAGGCAATCAACTAGAGAGGACCAATGCAACCTGAGCTTGACAATGCAGCCAGTAATCAAATGAAGCTCAGAGAGCAATAAAAGTGAGATCCAAAATGCGGCCAGGGCATGAATTTGCAGCTGAAGAAACAAGAGCAAGACGAAAAAAGATACAACCCAAACCCCAGACACAAAGGACAAACCCCAACCCCAGACACAGCAGCAAAAGACAACCCAGACATAGACGCAAAACAGAAATAGAGACACAAAGAGAAAACCAGACACCAACCCCAAAAAGGCCACAACATAGCAAGACCAAACCCAAACAAAGAAAACAGAATAAAGGAGAGATACAAGGAAGAGAAACCTAGACAAAACTAAAACCCCCACCAGAAATCAAATAAAAGAAACCCAGCCCATACAGAAAAAACACCCAAACAACACAACACCAAACCAAACCAAACAGACCAAGACACCACCAGAGCCCAACCCCAACCCCAACCCAACCCAATATACAACCCTGAAAACATTGCTTATAATGCATCAAGGATGCTATGGAGCTTGAAAATAAAGTCATTGATGGAGTAAGGATTTTGATCCCAAGAAGCTTTTATCCAAAAAGCTACTCTTAATTTGATTAGATCTATCAATTCTTGCCAGTTGATGACCTTACCTTGAAAGATATGCTCATTTCTTAACTTCCAAGTAGACCAAAGGACAGCAAAAGGGATGCATTTCCAGATTGTTTTGCACTTTGGTTTGATTTTCGCACTCTTCCACCAATTGAAAAGGGACTCCATATTATGGGGGGAAACCCATGCCATACCCCACCAATTCAGAATCTCACACCAGACAGACCATATAGGGTAACATAGAAGCTGGGAGTGATTGACAGATTCCACTTCCAAATTGCAGAATTTGCAAAGGAACAGGTTTTGCTCTTGAAAGATGCCTATGCTCAATAGGAAATCACCTGTTTTAAGTTTACCTAGGAGAACCATCCAAGCAAAACACTGAACTCTAAATGGAGCAGCATTCTTCCAAATCCATTTGAAAGTATGTCTAGAATTGATTTCAGAGGTTGAAGATGGGATAAGTGATAAGTTGTACATGGAGGAGACTGAGTAAGACTTTGAATTACAGGCATTCCAAGAGAGATGGTCAGGGTTACCCGTATGGATGGATATGTGAATTCCATCAAGAATGGACAGCATCCTATCCAGCTCTTCATATTCCCAGACGAAAAGATTCCTTCTAAACTGAAACTCCCACCTGAAAAGTTCTTCTTTCCTTGAATGAACCTCAGCCAAGGATTCTTCTTTATTGACAATTATGCTGAATATTCTAGGGAATAAAATGTTCAGAGATTTTCCATTAATCCAGGGATCACTCCAAAATTTGATAGAATGGAATTTCCATTCCCAATAGAGATCTTGATGTTATCACAGAATTTGGAGAATAAAGTAGGGTTCTTATTCTGAATTTGTACAATGTCCTTCCAGATTGTTGAAACATTTCTATTGATTTCCATTGATGGCAGCCATTGGTGTGGGTTTAGCTTATATTTGGCACATATTACTTTCCTCCAAAGAGCATCTTTTTCAGTGCCAAATCTCCACCACCATTTTAGTAAAAGAGCCTCATTCATTTCTTTAATTCCTCTAACTCCCGACCCTCCATTTTCTTTTCTCTGTTTGATTTTCTCCCATCTAACCATGTGGATTTACCTTTTCAGATCGCAGCTACCCCAAAGAAATCTTGCTTGTATTCCTTCCAGAGTTTTTGCTACCCCTTCAGGGACTTTAAAGAGGGACATATAGAAGATGGGAAGGCTACTTAGAACTGACTTGATGAGTGTGAGTCTTCCTCCAAATGACAGGGTTCTATGTTTCCACGAGGCTAATCTTGATTGGAATTTTGCTATGATAGGGTTCCAAGTGGATTTGAGTTTAGGGCTGATACCTAGGGGCATTCCCAGATACTTGATTGGGAGTGATTGAGCCTTGCATCCTAGCAAATCTGCAAAGATTCCAACATGTGGTTGATCCATCCCTATCCCACAAACCACAGTCTTGTGGAAGTTAATTCTGAGGCCAGACATTAATTCAAAGGCACTTAGTAGACTCTTGATGGTGTTGATTTCATTGGGGTCTGCTCCACAAAAGATGAGGGTAACGTCAACAAATTGTAGATGAGTTAGGAGAGGGCCATCTTCATAAATTCTTAAGCCATTTAAGGAGCCTTGAGAGATAGCATCCTGGAAAAGGTAGTTCAAACCTCAGCAGCTAGGATAAACAGGAAAGGTGAGAGAGGATCACCTTGTCTAACTCCTTTTTGCATTTGAAATTGTTTGGTTGGTGAGCCATTTACCAAAACTGAAATTGAGGCAGATGAGAGACATTCATGAATCCACATAATCCATTTGTCAAGAAATCCTAGCATTCTCATCATTCTGAATAGAAATACCCAGTTAATGTTGTCAAAAGCTTTTTCAAGATCAAGTTTGATAACTAGACCCTTGACTTTCCTTCTTTTCCAGCCATCCACAATTTCATTTGCAATGAGTATGCTATCTTGAATGTTTCTGCCCCCAATGAATGCAGATTGCACCTCACCAATGATGGTGTATAGGGTTGGTTTGAGTCTAGCTGCAAGAACTTTTGACAGAATTTTGTATATGCTTCCAATCAGACTGATTGGTCTGAAATCTGAGAGTTTTGTTGGGTTTTTACATTTGGGCACCAAAGTGATGAATGAAGAGTTGAAGCCATTGGGAAGGTTGGTGTTTTTATGAAATTCCTCCATGAATTTCATTATCTCATCTTTCATAAATACCCATCCCTTTTTAATTGATTGTAGATCGAAACCATCTGGCCCAGGGGATTTGTTACCATCACAACATTTTAAAGCATTCCACACTTCTTCTTCAGAAAATTTGGAAATGAGGCTATTACTCATTGCTTCATCAATAGGATTTCCTCTATTGGTGTTGAAAAAAGGTCTAACTTCCCAATCCTCAGAAAACAGACTTTGGAAGTGGTTAAAAGCTTCAGTTTTTACCAACATAGGGTCATCAATAACTTGATTGTTGATGGTTATAGAGTTGATTGAATTCCTACTCTCTCTGGATTTGGCCATAAGATGGAAGTACCTTGTGTTTCTGTCTCCTTTCACGTGCCACTGAACCCTAGACTTTTGGAGCCACATTCTTTCCATCATTCTGCTCAATTTCCACATTTCAGCTTTAAGGCTTCTCCTCTTTTTGTTATCCTCAGGTTGAATAATTCCATTCTCTGCCTGTAAGTCAAGAGTGTGGAGTTTTTCTATAGTATCATCCAACTTTTGCTGTAAGTTTCCAAACTCCTCCTTGCTCCAGCTCTTCAATGCTTCTTTCATATTTTGGAGCTTTTTCATCAATCTGAAAGCTGCCCAATCTTGATTCTGGTGTTGGCAATTCTCCCAAGCAATTTTCATAACTTTGAGACAATTAGGGTGTGAAAACCAAAAATTATAAAACTTGAAAGGCTTTGGACCCCAGTCAGTTTCATCTTCCATCAGGATAATTGGGCAATGATCAGAGATAGTTCTAGGAAGTCCCCAAAGTTTTAGTTTAAATTGCTCAATCCATTCCTTATGGACTAAAAATCTATCAAATCCAGTTAAATTGAGGGGGTTTGGCTTAACTTTTTCATTTTGGCTACTCTCTGTCTTTTCAACTTGCTATTTCAAAAAGCAATTTTGACTGACTTAAATGTTGCGTGTTGAAAATTCGATTTTTCGTCGTTTCATAAAAAGTCTGAGGATTGACGCCGAATTCTCCTTGTTTATGATGAGACCGCAATGCAAAATAAAAAGGCCCCGATTTTGTTGTTCAAAATATTTGACAGTTCAACAAACTCAGGTCCAGTTTGCAATGGTGGAAGGTTTAAACATGTTGAGAAATCAATCAAACTAACAAACACACAATGCATGAATAATGATCAAGAAATGAAAGTAAGGAGCACAAGGTGCATTGGATCCGAATAGTCAGCGAAGCCCAAACCAAATCCAATCAAGTTTCACAAAACCCACCAATCTCCCCCTTGAAGACTGATCCATTACATCTCGAGGCTATGCAAAATTGTTATTCACATAGAAACCTAAGACCTCACGATGCCTATAACAAGGATTCGATTCTTTGCACACGCTTGAATACAAGTGTTGAGTTAGTCCATATAAATTTTGCTCTTGTTTTAATTAGACCCCATTTATAGACGGTTGGATTGATCCCCCAAATTAAATAGTTGGTCAAGTGGATTGGATACCGAGTTTTTTAAAAATATTGAGTGGCGAGTGCATTGGGTTAGAAGAGGGTTATGGTCGTTAATAACAACTTGTTATATACGATGGGAGGTTGGGTGGGAGAGGATTGGTTTTGTAATCCCATACTCTCTCTCTCTCTCTCTCTCTCTCTCTCTCTCTCTCTCTCTCTCTCTCTCTCTCTCTCTCTCTCTCTCTCTCTCTCTCTCAACTCTGTAATTGATCTTCTTTTTTTAATTAGTTCTTGGCTTGTAATTAATTAGATTAATATCAATAAAACCATGGATTTACATTGAAGTTTCTGGTTCTGAATAAATCAAACAAATAGTAGAAGATAAGCAACTGGTCAAGTATTGAGTTATTCGAACTTTCCAATAGTTCCTGTGGCAAGTAAGCTACGCCCAAACTGGGGCATTAGCAACTAATAGCAAAGAAAAATATTACTCTTAGCAGCAAAAACTGGCGCAATACTGCAAAACTCGTCAAGAAACACTAGACATTCCCTCAATCTCCATTTTCCAATAGTCAAATATGAATGAAGAAAAATTGCTTCGAATTTTCTTAGATAACTCCATACTAATTACTAAGAAGTTGTAACAAAGAAAAATTCAACTCATACAAGCAACGAAAGAAGATTTAACATTCGATAAAAAAAAAGATTTCAATTTTACACACGACAAAGACAAGTTCACATGGTCAACATACGATGGTGAACCCAAAAAATAAAGATGACAACTGCGACCAAAGCATGATATGCATAAATCTATTTACCTCAAGTTCTCATGCAGTATGATTTGGAAAAACCAAACTAGGGTTTGAACAATCTTCACTGATTCCATCAGTTGCAAAAGAGTAGGAACTTTCACTCTTTGACAGGTACTTTTCGCGACAAATCAACTCGTGTGATGGTTGGATTTGCTTTCCAGCCAATCTGTCCAGATCTGCTGCTACTTCTCTCATGCTTGGCCTTTTCTTGGCATTCAATTTTAGGCATCTCTTAGCCAGTTTAGCCACGGCAAGAATATCTTCTTTCAGACCTTCCTTCACCACTAGTGGATCCAGAATTTCAAACAACCGATTCTGTTTCATAGAAGATTGGAAATACATTACCAAGCCAAGTTGAGACACATCAAAAGAGACAGCTTTTACTGTAGTTAGGAGTTCTGCGAGAACTACACCAAAGGAGTAAACATCACTCTTGTCTGTAAATTGCCCTGACCGAAAGTACTCTGGGTCTAAATAACCAAATGTGCCCCCCATCACAGTGGTCAAGTGAGTCTTTTCAATGGATACGGACCTTGAAAGCCCGAAATCAGACACTACAGCCCTGAAGTTTTCATCCAATAGTATATTGGTGGACTTGATATCCCTGTGAAATATAGAAGTGGAAGCATATGAATGCAAATAAGCAAGTGCTCCTGCTACTTCCTTAGCTATTCGCAGACGATTCTCCCAAGATATCATCGACAAAGAACCCTCGTCATGAAGATGGTGCGATAGGGTGCCATTAGATACATACTCGTACACTAATAATGGAACATCGGTCTCAAGACAACAACCTAATAATTTTACAATGTTTCGATGGTCTATCTGCAACAAAATGGAAACTTCATTGATAAATTGGCCAACTTGATTTTCGTTAATGATATTTGACTTTTTGACAGCCACAATGCTTCCATCTTGCAACATTCCTTTGTAAACTGTACCAAGTCCTCCTTTTCCAAGAACCCGAATTTGGTTGAAATTGTCTGTTGCCTTCTCTAACTCTTCTGCTGCAAATAGTTTTGTTTTCATCACACTTCCTTCACTGGAAGAGATTTGCTGTTGAAATAGCAATCCACCATTTCGCTTGAAGAACTTTTGTTTGATTCTTATTTTCTTTCTTCTCTCAAATTGCCGATATAGCCAAAAACCAAGAGCAATTAGGATTAGAACCATAGTAGCGATTCCGACACCTGCATGTACAACAAGAATTAGTGCCATTCACACATACACAGACATAAGGGCATGGAAGGGGAAGTTAGTATACCTAGCAAAAGATTTCTGGGAGAAAATTGATGTCCCTGGCCCGGTACGCATCTCAATCCACCTTTAGCATTGTAGCTGCTGTAGTAACCAGTAGGGCAAATGCACTCGAAGCTGCCTGGAGTGTTGATGCAAGTAGAATTGTACTTGCACTTATTGTTCTTCTGGTCTTTGCACTCGTCAATATCTAATTTTGAGCGTCAAAATTAGAGAACAAAACAAGTTTTATACATTTTGTAATCACTTGAACCAATATAAATCAAACATAAGAAAGAAAAGAAAGGAAACTAGTCAACAAAGCACGGGTCCGAGCGTGAAAAAATTAATCAAACATAATACATGCCGATAACACAACCATAATATAGAACGCTATATTAAAGAGTCTACACTCCACTTAAAGTTATTACTATATTTGGGTGTCATTGGGAAGAATTAGAGATACTATATTTGGCTGTCATTGGGAAGAATTAGAGATCCTACCCTTCAATCTATATTTGGCTGTCATTGGGTAACGAGGCATCTTTGTAGTGTGATCCAAGCGAGAGAGAGAGAGAGAGAGTTACCTTGGCATCCATTTGATAGATAAGGGTTCCCCTGATAGCCCTGCTGGCAGTTACAATTATAACCCCCTCCAGCTGCATTGACGTCTCTGCACTTGGCATTCCGGCTGCATAGATAGTCATTGCTCTTTCTTGCTTCACGACAACTGATATTACCAATCGCCCAATCAAACACAACAGGGATATCATAGTGCATGTTCTCCCAATCACTATAATTAGAGATCGTACTGTTGAACTGGTCAAACTTGGAGAATCTCTTGTCAGCAACGAATGCAAAATTACACGGCTTTTTAGTCCACCCTCTTGTAAATGTATTCATGCTATAGACTCCTGCTCGTACCTCAAATTGGTTAATGTTTCGTGGGAGATCAGCTTCACAGTAACCTCTACCAGCAGAAGTAGGATTTGAATTGTTTAGGTTGCCGCAAAAGGATGCACACCCAATTGAAGTGGGCATATCATCGTCTCCTGGAATATAAGCATAAATGTCGCATCCAACTGCTACAAACTTGTTCCTAGAACGGGAAACTGAAAACGGGTTTGCAGTTAAATAGACATAATCTGAGACAGAACCATCCCCAGACTTGTTGTAGCAGGTAGGAAAAGCTTCAATAATCACGGTAGCATAGCCATCTAGTGAGATCTCGATGATTTTCCTATCCCAATAGAAAGTAGAGTAAAGAGAAGTGGAATTTGAGGACTTGTTGCATTCAACTCCATAGGTTTCATGGAGGTAACAGTGTTCCCCTATGCCAAAGGGAAAAGGGATGGTCAAGTTGCCACATTTATCTGGGCAAGACTTCGGCATAGTTTAACACGTTGCCTCGCGCCTATTTTCGGAGAAATGAAGTTTGGCACAATTTTGACCTCCCAAGAGATCTAGGATTATATAAGGAGAGATGGACTTGTGTATCACACGGTTTGTCCAAGTTCTTAATGGGAATCTCATACTCTAGAAGTTAATGCCCTGTTGATAATGTGAAATTGTGAATCACAAGACTTTCAACATATCAAAGGTGGCTTATGACCAAATTGAACCAATTATTTCCATGTCTTAAGGTACGATCCACCACCATCTAAATGATCATTTTGTGGTCTAGATACAATACGCTTATAAAGCAGTTCGCAAGTAAAATTAGGATTATTTCGGTCAGCTTTTCAACAAAATTTTTGAGAATTTGTTATTCGTCTTAATGAGAGGGTTCGATAAAAATAAGAACGAAATTTTGAAAAAATAGGGATCGAGTTCAAATAGAACAACGCTAAAGACGGTAAAAATTATTGGTCCATAACAATTCATCTTCAATGTTCTTTTTCATTTTTCTATTGGTCATAACTTTTAAAGTTTTTTACTCATCTCATGAACACAATGATTAATCCAGACATCATAATGCAAATCCAACAAAAATTGAACAAATAACAATGTACCAAAAATAAAACTTTAAGGCCAAAGTTCATCTCTCCTCATATAAGGTTGGGTTTGGCACGCATGGAATTTAACAGAAATGTTATGGATACAAAACTTTGGTGTACACCAAATGTACACCATCCGTATGTGACAAATTTAGAGTCTCACGTAAATGATTGGAACTGTTCAATTTGTTTAAAACATAGTTTTAAGTATTCTGGTAAAAAATCAACTCGTTTAGATATCATATGTGTGTGTGCGCGCGCGCGTGCGCAGTACGGATCTCATAAAATATCCATTCGGGACTCACCTTTTCCGATTAAATTTCCATAATTTGCACTATCCAATGTGTTTAAAACGTGGTAAGGGTTATAAAAAAAATGACGAGGATGGACTTCATCCAATAATTTTTTTCATAAAAACCACAAATGTATTTTTATGAAAAACTAATAGAACAAAGCCCTCTCCGGTCATTTTTTTTTTTATGATTTCTCGCGTGGACTCTTAAAAACACATTTTAGTTCACTCTGTTTTTTTTTTAGACCTAAAGCTCACCAAAACAATGTCGTTTTGGTGCGCTACGTGATGCAGTTTTTCCCCTGCCCTGCTCCCGCAAAGGAAGATGACAAAAAGTATGTACTGATAGACGAAGTGGGGTCAATGACTTTAATAAGTGTATTGATTTATGATCAGGCAAGTAGTTGAATCCTTGAATGAATGTACTGAGTGTATTGATTTATGATCAGGCTAGTAGTTGAATACTTGAAATTCTATCGTGGTTGAATGTTCAATTCGTTCAAAATTTAAAATTAGGATTATTTTGGTCAGCTTTTCAACAAAATTTTTGAGAATTTATTATTCGTCTAATGAGAGGGATCGATAAAAATAAGAACCAAATTTTGAAAAAATAGGGAGTTCAAATAGAACAACGCTAAGTACAGTAAAAGTTATTGGTCCATAACAATTCGTCTTCAATGTTCTTTTTCATTTTTCTATTGGTCATAACGTTTAATGTTTTTTACTCATCTCATGAAGACAATGAACCATCCCCAGACTTGTTGTAGCAGGTAGGAAGAGCTACACCATTCACGGTAACATATCCAAGTAGTGAGATCTCGCTGAGTTTCACTCGATCAGGAAAAGAAGAAAGAAAAGTGGAATTCGAGGACTCGTTGAATTCAACTCTAAATGTTTATCAAGGTAACAGTTTTTCCCTATGCCAAAGGGGAAAGGGATGGTTAGTTGGTTACGTTGCCACATTTATCTGGGTAAGACTTCGGCATAGTTTAACTCGTTGCCTCTTGCCTATTTTTAGTGAAATGAAGTTTGGTACAGTTTTTACCTCCTGAGAGATCTAGGATTACATAAGGAGAGATGGCCTTGTGTACTGAAGTTCTGCTATTCCTTGAAAAATTTGAGCCGATTTGTTGAAAGTTCATCAGAATAAATGCCAAGACATGCACACAACCACACTCACACACAACACCAAATGAAAAGTAAGGGCAGGGAAGATGATTGGGTGTTGGTACCATAATGTGTCGAGAAACCCCTGATCCCCTTGATGCCCTTGAGATAGTTGAGAGTTCCTTTTCTACGTCTTCCTTAGAGCCACAAGCACAAAATAAAGTCACATACTCATGATTGCAACTTAAAATCTTTAAGTGGAAACAAACCTTCCGTAAATATATCGGGCAACGTCTATTTCTCTTCTTCACTACCAGAAGGTCTGACTGTAAACACAAAAGAATAGTTGCCATAAACAAACAATACTACTTGAGACGCAATTCTTCTTATGTTCATTGAACCTTTCTTGCCGGTTGTTATTTCATATACTAACATTTTCTCTGAAGCTAAAACCATAAAGGTAGAACTCCTAAGTTCCAAACCCAATCTCACCCAAACTAAAAACAGCAAAAAACAAACAAAACTTTAAAAAATAATAATAATAACATAAAAGACAGCTCACAATACTGATGGTGTGTATATTATTTTTTCCCCTGTTGCATCATGCGCTACCTTCTCGGTTACAGTATTTAAAGACGTGGACTTCGAAATAAGTAACATGATATTTTAGCATAAGTAGAATATGCAAGTGTAGTGAATCTGCAAATTCTAAGATTCACTACGTGGAACATCCACAAAAGGTATGCCCTCACATGGACCAAATCAAAAGTCACACTTGTTTTGAGTAACCGCTTACGTGTAAATAATTATGTCCAAGTATTTACCTGAGACAGGGAATTAACTATCAAATTATCAAGAATTCTTGATCTTCTTTGTGAAAATCACCAAAAACTAGCAAGCACACGGCCAAACTACTTTACCTACGAAGGTCAATACTTACCCGATGACCACACAGGATCAAAATTTTGTTCTATATGCATAAAGAGAACTAAGAGCATCCTCATTTGGCTCCCTACTTTAACTTTTGAGTTAAAGTTGAGAGCCAAACCCCCAAAATAAGCCAAAATCAGGCTCACCGAATGGTTGATCAAATTGGTTAAGCTTCTAACTTTGCTACAGTACCGCAACAAATTTGGTGCGTCACTGTTCACTCACCAGGGCACTATTCACGTACTGTTCATTTTTTTAATATTACTTTTGGAGAATAGGAGTAAAAAAAAAGAATAGTTTAATGCAGTAAAGTTAGAATAGAGAGTCTGATTCTGTGAACTTTTGTAAAAGTGACTTGCTAAATTTTAAAAGGTGTTTTTGAAGTTAAATTTGGTGATCCAGATAAGGATGCTCTAAGGTTTACAAACGGGTGTTATTTCATTGGTAAAAGAACTTAGGGTTTACAAATTGGGGGTCGTAAATCTACTTTCGCTAGATGACAGTGGAGACAAGTGATTCTTCGACGATCGTTTTCCCGTATCACAACACAAAAACACACAGAGCTAAAAGTAGTAAATCTATCTTGGCTTTTCTAATTACTCTTTGCATGTTCGCGCTCCAAAAACTCTCCAAATGATTAGGCAAATCAGGAAACAGAGTTAGGGCTATGGATTGAAGGTATAGGGAGAAAGATCAAACAAAGTTACCCAATGCTGGTGTGGAAACGAGGTAAGACGACGTTCAATGGCTGCAGATGATGGAACTAGATCAGGCCGTGATAAACGCTTTCCGAAGAAACGAAGTTAGGGTTTTCTGATTTTAGAATGGGGGAAAGGAGAAAGAGGAGACATACCCAATGCAAAATGGAAGACGATGTACGGAGAGATGGAGCGTGGAAAGACTATCGCCGTCCATCACACTATCACAGATTGGGAGTGCTAGGGTTTCTGCTTGCTGCAAGAGGGAGAAAGAGACTTGCCCCAGTCCCATTCGTGAGAGGATAGGAGAGAATGCGGGGAGTTGTGATTTCAGCTAACACTGAAAGGCACATTTATTTGATACGGTTATTTTTAGGCTGTTGATAATGCCAAAACCCCTTTTGTTCTTGTCAAAACTCATTTTTTTGCTGTCAAAACTCTTTCTCCATCTCTCTCATTTTGCTTAATTTTTTGTTGTCTATTAATTGTTACTAGACTAAATTCAGGTCAAATTTTTCCCTTAAAAAAATTCCCACCACCTCTGGTCGAGGAGATCCTCCTCCTATGCTGCTTGGAGACCCTGTTGTTCTTGGAGAACCTACAGCAGCAACATCTCTTGGCGAAGAACCCGTAGCATTCTGCCATGTTCTTATGCCGAAACTAAACATGATTTCCTCCTACACACCTGCAAAATTAGGTTTTTAGACGCCATGCAGATTGTTTTGTGATGGCAATCAATAATTTGATTAAAAAAGGATGTGGATGACATGTTATGAGAGAGAACCTTTTTGCATCTTGATAATTTTTTTTTGAAAAAAAAAACCTTTTCCATGGATTTTAATCTTACTTTTTGAGTAAAAAGTAATGATAAATGACGGGAACATCTCCTTGCTAATTGTTTACCAAAATGATGCGACTCCATACAAAATAACTCAAATTCAAAGAAACGGCATGGCTACGACATTTTTTTGGTGGTGTTTTTTTAGGATGAATTATCTATATGATAAAATTGATACCCATTAAGAGTAGCAATGAAACGACGACGTCGAGCTTAATTCATTGCTTCTGTCGTGCCACGTGAACGCAAACTCCTCGCAAGAGGAGGTGTTCTACCTCGATAGCGACGACAATAGGCAAAAGAGACTGCTGACCATCAGCTTCTGAGCGGACGAAGAAGATCGGTCGTTGAATTCAAGATCATATGGAGCACACGCTACTCGGCGGGTTGGAACATAGAGCTATTGCTTGGACCATCATGATTCCACAACGAACCTTGTTTCGAGCTTAATTAGCTCAAAGTTTGGAAATTTATGAATTTTTTACGAGAAAAATTAGAGATTTCAATTTGAATGTGGATTCGATCGGTTTGACATCGGTGAAGAGAGATGATGAGTTGCCGTTTAGTATGGAGGGTACCTTTTTGGAGTCAAGTAGTTCTGAACCACCTTATGCTAATGAGTTGTTATTGGGTGCACAATTGAGGCACAAGACCGTGTACGGGAAAAAAGATATAGGGGAAGGGAGGAGAGATGGGGAGGATGGAGGTGGGTTTGGGGGAAGAGAGAGATGAGGGGCAATTCAGTCAAGGAATGAAAGGGTTTTGGCAGAAACAAAATGTGTTTTGGCATGAACAAAAGGAGTTTTGGCATTATCAGTAGCCTATTTTTAATCTCATCCTAGGTAAAAAGTGAGATGAAAAGGCTAATCTTCTATCATGTTTTTTGCCTAGCCGAGAGAGTAAGCACATATAATCTCACCTTATGGAATAATGCATGACTAAAATTTTAGCATGCATTTCTTTATCACGCTTTTTACAAAGTTGAGATCTTTTCAATTTTCATAGTGCGATCTTTATCTATTATTGTAGTAGTGTAACAAAAAACTGTTTTTTCCAAAAATCAAAAAAGGTCATTCTCTCACAATATATCACATAAAAAACTGTGAAAAACCAGTTTATTCAAAAAACTAGCTTAGTGGAACACCCCCTAAGTGTGCTTTGTACAACAATGGAGGATTTGTGGTCTAAAACCAAATGGATCTGACCGACACGTAACTATCTCAATCTTCTCCCTCTTTTTAGACTACCGAACCGGTCCAAACTGGTCAGTAACGGTTCGAAAATCCGTTACACCCCATTACGTACCGGGAACCAGCCGGTTCACCTGTGATTTCAAGCCCACAGCAGTATACCGGCCTGTAACCGAACTGGTCCTTCGAAAATCCATTACGAACCAGCCGATTCGGTTCGTAATGGCTGGATTTAGAATCCATGCATCACTCATAACCATAGTTTTGAATATCGGCCGATACGTATACATACCGTACTGTACCGTATCGGCCGATACACCCAAAAAGTTAAAAAATTCATAACCGCGATACCTGATTCCCTCAACGTATCGTTCTATAAACTGTATTTGTACGATTATCATGAAAAACTGCTCGAAAAAAGCCCTTTCGGGTTTTTTTTTTTTGGCAATTCATCACGTTGGTCTTGAAAAACATGTTAACACATTGAGCGGTTCGGATCGTCAAAATTTGGTCCTGAAAATCAAAAAAGGGGTAATCCTCGCAGAGGAGATCCGTGAGAGAGTTCTTAAGAGATCATGATTATATATATATACTCCCTCTGTGCCAATTTAAATTTCCTCTACGGAAAATCGAGATTTTTAAGAAGTTCAAATTTTTGCTCTAAATTTTCAAAAGTAACCTTAAAAACTGTGAAGTCAATTAAATGTATTTAGATTGTTTATATCCTTCAATATGGATCTCAAAAAATAAAAATGTCATATGAATCTTGTTTGATAGATTTCAATTAATTTTATTATACAAAATCTTCAAAATCATGAAAAATATTATATGTTGAAAGATATTTTCACTTTAAGAATGATATGACTATCAAAAACTGTCAAATCAATGAGTTCTTTTTAGGTGTAGAATTGAAAGTATCGTATGTTTTGATGGTTATTTATAGAAAGTGGACACTTATTTTGGGACATTCCAAAATAAAAAGGTGGACATTTAAAATGGGACGGAAGGAGTATTTATATAGGAGGGATGGAAAATTTTAGCAGATTTTACCCAAGATAGGAGTTAGCGGGGAGGAAAGGGATGGTAGGAGACTGGAAGGTTTCCGCCAGCGTGGTGTAGAACAGGAAAATAGAATACTCCTAACAGAGAATGGGACAGCAAAACGTAGACCATCCTAGACCCACGGTGTTTCTTTGGTGTGTATCTATTATGCTTTAAGCGGTGGCCCCACCCCGCCCTATGTTGTTTGGAGTCCAGCAAGGAAAGAAAGAGTCTTCCCTTGTGAGATCGTTAATAAGCATAGACATACAAATGATATGACCTTAAAATCGAAAAGAAAAGTTGAAGGAAAAGGAGAAACAGACCACTCTTTTTTTCCGTACTCTTTAAAGTTTCACTAAAGGGACCAATTAACATATGGAATCAATTACTTCTAAAGTGAAAGAAATAAAGATCGATGTCTTTTACTTTAATTTGCATTGGAAAAAGTTTCCACTCGATTAAGAGTTCTTTTTATCATCTAGAATTGTGGCTTAACGTTCTCTTGTGGCTTTCAATGTTTCTCCCTCTTTCCTTTATCGAATACGACGTTGTGATTTGAGTGAAACTCATCCCCATTTCAAGTTCTTTTCGCTTAGCTTTTCTTGTATTATTTTTGTTGAGTAAGAAATTAATTTCTCATTCCTGTCCAAATATTCGAAGCGTCAACACCTGACTTCTATTTACAAGAAGTCCATTATTGATTGCGGAAATACTGGTATTACAAATGTGTGACTGTTACCAATGTAAGATTGCAGACTGAATGAATGTAGTAGCTCGCTGACAAGGCGAAAGATAAATTATAAGTAGTCCATGTTGTGTAGATAATGAGGATCATGCTCATGATAGCAAGTACACTAATCTCCAAGACCAAAATCCACCAAACAAAGTTTGGCGGCCCTCAACAATTGCCACAATGACAGGATGGGGTTACCAGTCACTGGGAATTCAGTAGCCCTTAGATACCACACCCATTGAAGATGTCCTTATTCTATTTCTAGCCACTTTCTTCCCAAGGGCCAGTTTTTTAAGGATCATATAGAGGGGATACACTATGGCAGCTCTGATATAACAATCCGGGACACCTATGTTGGAGGTTTGTTTGTGCTTTTACCTCCGGATATAACAATTTGGGTACTTTTTGGTCCTTCCACTTGAATAATATATGGTCATTCTCATTCCTCCCCAAAATTTGAACCGTCTATATCCAACATCAATTTAAAGAAGACTTATCTATTATTTTGGTCCTTGAAAAATACCATAAGTTTCAAAATCGTCCTTGTAAGAATTTTAGTTTCAATTTCACCCTTGTCAAATCTTGAGGATTTCAATGTTATCCTTTCCGTCCAATGGGTTACAGAAAAACTTATGTGGACTAATAGACCCCAAGGCATCCTATGACTTGTCTCATAATAGAGACGTGGCATGCCAGCTCAAGTGAGTGGTCCCCGCTGTATTTACCCAAACCAAACCAAACCCAAATGGAAGGTCACTGCCTTACCAACTGCAACAACATCCAATTCAAGTTAGATTTTGGGCAAGTTCAAATATATTATGTGTTCTGCTTTAAAAATTTAAAAACCAAAACCACACGATTGTAAGCGTGAAGAGTTTAAGCGTTATGTTACCTTGTTGCAAATTTACCTTACTTTTATATTTATAAAGTTCAAATGAAAAGTACTCCGAAGGTAAAAGAAAAACAGACGACTCTTCTTGTCCGTACCCTTTGAAGTTTCACTGAAGGGACCAGTTGACATCTGTAATCAATGGAGTACTCCTAAAGCGAAAGAAATAAGGAAAAGACTACAATACACACCCCTTGTTTGGGTGTGTATGATACACACCCTAACAAAAGTTACGAATTTTTTGTGTAAGTTACGATTTTTTTGTATAAGTTACGAATTTTTTGTAGAAGTTACGATTTTTTTTGTAAAAGTTACGAATTTTTTTATAAAAGTTACGAGACACACCAAAATATTACGAATCATATTGCTGAAAAGTTACGAAAAACTAAAAAATGTTACGATTGCTGATGAGGTGACACAATCTGGACCACACAATAGGTGCATATGGTACACCCAAATAAGGGGTGTGTATTGTAGCCATTTCCAAGAAATAAAGATGTCTTTTACTTTAATTTTGCATTGGAAAAAGTTCCACTTGATTAAAGTGGCTTTATTGAAGACAATGGGCTCCTTTGGGTAAAAAACTTAATCCAGTTTTTTGGTTTTTGGGTACAAAAAATCAGAGTGCTTTAGGTAATAATCTTAATCCAAAAAACCAGAATGCTTTGGGTAATAATCTTAATCCAAAAAACCAGAGTGCTTTGGGTAATAATCCAATAATCCAGATTATTCGTTTGTCCTTATTCAATTTTTTTTTGCATTCGTTAGTTTTACATCAAGATTTTGTGGTTTCTGGATTCCTCTCGACGAGACGAATCTAACAAGTATAAAATTATGGTCAGAACTCAAATTTTTTTGAATAAGGACAAACGAATAATCCAATAATCCATAATCTGGATTATTAGCCAAAGGAGGGAATAATTTGGATTAAGTTTAAGAAAAAACCAAACCAGTTTTTTGGATTATTTGACAAAAAAACCAAAAAACCAATAATCTGGATTAAGTTTTTTACCCAAAGGAGGCTAGTTGTGGTTTTGAGTAAAATTCATCACCGTTCAAATTCTTTTTGCTTACCTATTCTTATATTCTTTTTGTTGAGTACAAAAATTGATTTCTCATTCCTGATCAAATATTTGAAGCGTCTACACCCGACTTCTATTTAAAAGAACTTCATTATTGATTGTGGAAATACTAGCATTACAAATGTGACTATTTTTTTATTGAAAGGCGAAAGAATTTTTATTAATCTTGGAAGTGATTACAAGATTAAAATGAGGGGTGAAAACAGTATCACAACGAGAAGGAAGCATCCCAACTTTGTTGACACCCAACCTCTCGACAATCATATACCTCTCCAATCCCACAAAGCGCGGTTGTGACTATTACTACCAATGTGAGATTGTTACAGGCATAAACATATACATAAAGTCGGAAAGAAAAGTAGAAGATATAGGAAAAACAAACAACTCTGCTTTTCCCTACTCTTTAAAGTTGGAAAAAGAAATATGTTTCTTACTTTAATTTGCATTTGGAAAAAGTTCCCACTTGATTAAGATTTCTTTTTATCATCTAGAATCATATGGCTTAACATTCCCGTGTGGCTTATCAATGTTTCTCCCTCTCTCCCTCCTTTATTAAAGACGATGTTGTGATTTGAGTGAAACTCATCCTCATTCGAGTTCTTTTTGCTGACCCATTCTTGTATTCTTTTTTGTGGGTACAAAATTAATTTGTCATTCCTGTCCATATATTTGAAGTCTGCACCCGACTTCAATTTACAATAAGGCCTTTATTGATTGCGGAAATACTATTATATATTACCAATGTCAGATTGTTAAAGGCCTAAACATCTACAAAAAAAGAAAAGATATGGTCTTAAAGTGGAAAAGAGAAGTAGAAGGTAAAGTCGTTACCATTTTGGCAAAAAAAAATTGTACTACCGCAGAAGGGAAAGGAAAACGGACAACTTTGCTTGTCCGCACTCTTTGAAGTTTGTAAGGGCGGATAACATATGTAACCAAATTACTTTCAAAGCGAAAATAAAGAAGTATGTTTCTTACTTTAAAGGTGTTTGGCTGTGAGCCTCATTTTTCAGTTTTTCATTTTCAACTTTTTGGCTTTTTAAATTATGGTCAAATTATATTTTGAATCTGGTAGGAGTGTTCGAGAGAAATATACAGAATATATTTTACAACAGGAGTAGTGTTTAGAGATATGTGCATAATACATTTTGTACGTGTTTTTGTTAATCAAAATGGAAAAAGTGAAAAAATGAGAAGTCAAAAAGCTCCTCTCAACCTACTTTTAACTTCTCCTTTTTAATGTTAAAATTTGAGAATGAGTTTTGGCTTAATGTGTTTTCGATTTGGACAGCCAAACACACAATTTAAAAATGAGAAATGTGAAAACTTGTGGGCCAAATAGGCTCACTTGCATTGGAAAAAGTTTCCACTTGATTGAAAGATCTTTTTATCATCTAGAATCATCATCTAGAATCATGTGGCTTAACATTCTCGTGTCGCTTATCAATGTGTGTGGCTTATCAATTTTGCTTCCTCCTTTATTAAAGAAGACGTGATTTGAGTGAAACTCATCCCATTCAAGTTCTTTTTTTCTTCGCTACCCTTAAATTCTTTTTATTGAGCACATAATTAATTGGGAAAAATTCAAAAACACCCCTGTACTTTGATGTCAATGTCTCATCGCCCCTTAAACTTTCAAAATTATCAATTGCACCCCTGAACTATTATTCTGTTATCAATTACACTCCTACCGTCTCAATCTGTTACTTTGCTAACGGAAGACACTGAGGTGGACACTAACGGAGGGATACTTTGACAGCAATGTCTCATCGCCCTCCAAACTTTCAAAAATTATCAATTGAACTCTTGAACTATTGTTCTGTTATCAATTACACTCCTACCGTCTCAATCTGCTACTTTGCTAACAGGAGATGCTAAGGTGGACACTAACAAATGGATAAAATGATAAAGGGTAATTTTTCGAAAGAGACTTTTCTGATGTGTGGCACATTGATATCACTTTCCAAGTAACAATGCATTTCCCAAAATAATTTTAAAAACAATGTCACCATCCACTAATTGTCATTTATTTTAGAAAATCAATTATAAAGAAAGGAACATTATTATTTTGTTCGTTCTTCCTTAACTACAACCCGTCCGTAGGGATGGAGCTGGGGAGGGGCCAGTAGGGGCTGTTGCAGGGGGGAAAAAAAAGTCTAGTATTATATAGAAAAAACAAAATTTCCTATGAAGCAATTTAAGGATTTGAGATTTTATCTCCAAAAGTGCCATGACTCATCCATATTTTCCTCCATTTCGAGTCATGTCACAAGTTAACATTAGTGTAACGGAGTTAAAAGCGAATAGTGTCCACCTCAGCGTCTCCCGTTAGCAAAGTAACACATTGAGACGGTAGGAGTGTAATTGATAACGGAACAATAGTTCAAGAGTTTAATTGATAATTTTTGAAAGTTTGGGGGGGATGAGACATTGCTATCAAAGTATCCCTCCGTTAGCGTCCACCTCAGCGTCTTCCGTTAGCAAAGTAACAGATTGATGTGGTAGGAGTATAATTGATAACGGAATAATAGTTCAGGAGTACTGCAATTGATAATTTTGAAAGTTTGGGGGACGATGAGACATTGACATCAAAGTACGGAGGGTTTTTTGAATTTTTCCCTAATTAATTTCTCACTCCAGTCTATATATTTGAAACTTCTGCACCATATTTCTATTTACAAAAAGTCCTTTATTGATTGCCGAAATAGTATTATATATCAACCCCACTATACATACAGATGACATTTTACAGATTGGGTACCGACCGGTTCATGTGGGTCCCACATGAATGGTTCGAGCCGTTCATTTGTCTTAAATCAATCTTTCGAGTGGCCTCGCTAGAAATCAGCTCAATCCGACGTGCAAAAATGGTTGATCCAAAAAAAAAACCCGGTTTCATTGGGTTAGAAATGGGTGGCCGGTGCATTGGATTAGAAATGGGTTATGGTTGTTATGCAGGAGGGGAGCATGGGCGGGAGAGCTTAGGTTTCTTAATTTATCCCATCATTACTCTCTCTCTCTCATTCATCTTCTTCTTGTAATTAGTTCCTCAGTCGTCATTGCATTTACGTTCAAATTAGGGTGCATTAGCTACTAATAGCAAAGAAAACATCATTACACCTTCCACATCAACTTTTACCTCTAATTTTCAAACTTATTATTCACTTTTACCCATTTACTTGTACCCATCAACTTTTTACCCCTTAATTTTTCAAAACGGCAAAATAATAATTGTACAAATTTTTAACCATTAACTTTTCAAAATAAATACTTATTAAGCGACAACCCAAAATGAAATGCTTAACTCTTATTCGAGGACAGAAGTAGTAGGAGTTTAGGGTGGCCGATGCATTGGGTTAGAAATGGGTTATGGTTGTTCTACAGGAGGAGAGCTTAAGTTTCGTTGAAACTAGGGTGCATTAGCTACTATTATTCTCTCTCCTCTGTAATTCATCTTCTTCTTGTAATTAGTCCCTCAGTCATCATTGGATTTACATTGAAACTACGGTGCATTAGCTACAAATAGCAAAAAAAAAATTATCCTCAGCAGCAAAAACTAGTGCAATGTGACAAAAATCTTCAGGGAACACTTGATGTTGCCTCAGTCTCCAAAATATGAACGCAGATGCTTTGAGTTTTCTTAGATAATTCCCTACTAAGAAGTCGTCGTCAAGAAAAATTCAACTCATAAGCAACGAAAGAAGATTTAACATTTGATTAAAAAGAGGATTTGAATTTTACACACGGCGAAGGCAAGTTCACATAGTCAACATCAAATGTTGAACCCAAAAAAATAAAAATGACAAATGCAACCGAAGCATGAAATGCATAAACCTATTTACCCCAGGTTATTTTGCTTTATGATTTGGAAAAACAAGACTAGGGTTTGAACAATCTTCATTGTTTCCATCAGTCGCAAAAGAATAGGAACATTCACTCTCTGACAGGTAGTTTTCATGGCAAATCAACACGTGTGACAGTTGGGTTTGCTTTCTAGTCAAACTGTCCAGATCTAGTGCTAGTTCTCTCATGTTCGGCCTTTTCTTCCCATTCAATTTTAGGCATCCCTTAGCCAGTTCAGCAACAACAAGAATATCTTCTTTCCATAATTTCAAACAACCGATTTTGTTTCAAAGAAGATCGGAAATACATTACCAAGCCAAGTTGCGACACATCCAAAGAGACAGCTTTGACTCTTGTTAGGAGTTCAACGAGAACTACACCAAAGGCGCATAAACATCACTCTTGTCTATAAATTGCCCTGGCCGAAAGTACTATTGGTCAAATAACCAAATGTGGCCCCCACCACAGTGGTCAAGTGAGTCTTTTCAATGGATACGGACCTTGGACACCCGAAATCATATACTACAGCCCTATAGTTTTCGTCCAATGGTATACTGGTGGACTTGATATCCCTGTGAAATATGGACGTGGAAGCATATGAATGCAAATAAGCAAGTGCTCTTGCTACTTCCTTAGCTATTCGCAGACAATTCTCCCAAGATATCATCGACACACAACCCTCGTCATGAAGATGGTGTGATAGGGTGCCATTAGATAAATACTCATACACTAATAATGGAACTTCAATCTCAAGACAACAACCTAACAAATTTAATATGTTTCGATGGTCTATCTGCAATAGAATGGAAACTTCATTGATAAATTGGCCAACCTGGTTTTAGGTAATCATATTAGACTTTTTGATGATGCTTCCATCTTGCAACATTCCTTTGTAACTGTACCAAGTCCACCTTTTCCAAGAACCCGACTTTGGTTGAAATTTTTTGTTGGCTTCTCTAACCCTTCTGTCGTAAAAAGTTATGTTTTCATCACACTTCCTTCATTCGAAGAGATATGTTGTTGAAATAACAATCCACCATTTCGCTTGAAGAACTTCTGTTTTATTCTTATTTTCTTCCTTCTCTCAAAGTGCCAATATAGCCAAAAACCAAGAGCAGTTAGGATTATAACAAAAGTAGCGATTCCGACACTTGCATGTACAACACAAATAAGTGCAATTCACACACGCGTAGAGGCATGGATGGGGAAGTGAGTATACCCAGCAAAAGTATACTGGTAGCATTTTGAGCATGTACATGGCCAGGAACGCATCTGATTGTATCTTCAGCAATGTAGCTGCCTGGAGTGTTGTTGCAAATAGAATTGTAGTTGCACTTATTTGTCTTCCGGTCTTTGCACTAGTCAATATCTATTTTTGAGCACCAAAATTAAAGAACAAAACAAATTTTACACATTTTGTCATCATTCGAACCAATATAATTGAAAACATTTAATCTTTTTGGTTAAATGTCTCGATTGGGGATCAAATTGGCAGTAAGCTAATATTTTGGGGACCAAAAAGGTCAATGAACCTAAATTTGTGAAACAAGCGCATGATGGACGGTGAAATACGAAGAATTCTCCTCGTTTTGATGGAAAAAAGTAAGGGCATTAGGACCGGGGACCATTTTGACACACACTTTAAACGTTAGAGACTAAACATAAGAAAGAAAGGAAGCTAGTAAACCAAGCACTGGTTACGGGATCCGGGTTCAGAGCCTGAAAAAAATAATGGAACCTAATGCATGCCCCCAGATCTGGCTCGATAGTACCGTTGTTTTTTATTTTTAGGTAAATGAATATAGAACCGTTGTTATATTAAAGAGTATAGTAGTTTACACTCTACGTTCTCGAAATACACTTCTTTGTACTATACCTATATTTCCCTTCTTTTTTTTCGCATTAATGCCTTAACTAGGTAACATGCATCTTTATAGTGCGAGCCAAACGAGAGAGAGAAAGAGATGTAGGATTTCATAAAAAACCCTAAACCCAAGAACTCATGTCAAACCATTGAAGAAAATAATAGCGGATACGTACCTGTCGCCATGGAGGATGAAAACCTTGTGTGTGTGGTTGTTCGTCTTCCACCTCCAAAGCCCTACTCTTGATCTTGACCTTAGTCTCACACTCGATGGGATGGTATGAGAAAAGAGATTAGGGTTTGGAGTGGGGACTTAACCACATATTTATAGGCCATGGTTCCATCATAGCCCATCATAATAGATGGAACCCTAATGGGCCTTTAATGGTCTCTACACTTAAAAATAAGCCCGCACCACTTAATGCACGTGATACAACCCAAATACGTGCTAACAGAGATTTGTCAATTACCCGGTAATATTTATTAGACGATCACAGCTTAACGGGTAGAACCGATACCACTCAAACCTTATTCGACAATATACAACATCTAATTATATGATCTATGTAGGCCCACCTACAGAAAATTGCTAACAATCTCCCACTTGGGCCACATAGGTCATCCAAATATTAGACATTGTAAACTTTAAGAGCTCAAACTTTTATTGTCGAAATTTATCAGTGTAATCTCAAAACAATCTGGTCCATTGAAAACACAAATATAGGATCATGGCGGCCTTTGCCATATTTATCATGACATGACCCATCCATGGTCACAAATATCTATGCATTCAATGACATAGATCAAGTACGGAAGTGTAGCATAGAAATTACATGCAAATGTGATCCTTTAGCATGCTTATTTCCAACTAGTCCAACCTTATAACTCAACAGAATTCCTTAGTCACGCATATAATCAGAACTTCATGTATATACCACAATTTGAAAATATGCAACTTTATTTCAGAATCATCACTAAACCAAAAGTGATCACCACAAAAGTCAAATAATTAATAATATGAGTAACACAACTCCCACTAATGAAATACTTCACTAAACTAACCACTCCTGTATGAGCTATATGCTCCTTAAACACTTTAGGTGGTAAGCCCATAGTAAGCGGATCCGCAATCATGAGTTCTATACTAGTGTACTCAATTGACGTAAGATGATTCTGAATTCTTTTATTAACGACAAGAAACTTGATGTCAATTTGCTTTAATTTTGACGAACTCTTATGACAATTCAACAGCTTTATAATCACAATAAATCTTGATTGGCTTCTCGAGTTACCGACAGTATGAAGCCATGTGATAAAATTCTGCAACCATAGCGCTTACTTTGTTGCTTTATAGCAAGCAATAACAAACTCGGAGTCCGAATATCCAACAATAATAATTAGATTCTCCGATATGTTAGCAAATCATTTACAAACATCTACAAAACATTCCAACTGTGCACACAATATCCAGACGCGTACAAACTAAAGCATATGTGAGGCTCCCTACTGCCGATGCATAAGGGATGTCCTCCATTTGTTTCAAATTCAAGTCGTTCTTTGGAAAAACCTTCTGGCTGCACCATATATATGGTTTCTTCAACATCACCGTTGAGAAACGCAGTCTTAACATCCATTTGATGAAACTCTAAAATATAACGAGCTACAAGTGCCATAACAATCCTTAAAGAGTCTTTCGATGATACCGGAGAGAAAGTCTCTTTATAGTCAATGCCTTCCTTTTGAGTAAAGCCTTTAGCAACAAGATGTGCCTTATATCTTTCGATATTGCCTTTCGAGTCCCGTTTGGTTTTAAATATCCATTTATAACCAACAGGTTTGACACCTTTAGGCAATTCGACAAGATCCCAAACGTCGTTGTCACTCATGGATTTTAACTCATCCAATATGGCATTCATCCATTTTAGGGAGTTATCACTTTGTTTGGCTTGACTGAAAGATGTCGAGTCATCTTCCAATCCTATATCAAACTCATGCTCTTGGAGATAAACCATATAATCATTAGAGATCGCTGATCTCCACTCCCTATTGGATCTCCTAATTGACACTTCTGCTTGAGTTTGTTGTGGTTTTTCTGTATTAGTAGGAGGCAACTCAAGAATAGTTTGGTGGTTTGCATCCGCATCCTGTACAAGTACAGGTGTGACCACCTCAACAGTCTCAACAGGAATCATAGGAATCTCAACTTGTTCCTCTTCAAATAAAAAATTCCTAGTTTGTGCACTCCCACTACTTTCAACATCCTCAATAAATTTGGCATTATCCGTCTCAATTATGGTATTTGTGGAAGGGCAAGAAAATTTAAAACCTCTAGACCTTTCTGAGTATGCAACAAAATTGCAGCTAAAGATTATAAACTCCTTTTGGAACCAAATTTTCTTATGTTTGTTTGCTTCCCCTTTATGCAATCAACACAGATTTTAAAATCTGAAAAATCAAGAGGATCAAGAATTCCACTTGACACAAGCCTTTCAATTCTCTCTTTCGAGATATGTCCCTAACGCTTGTGCCACAATACAGAGGAGTTCTCATTAATTAATTTTCGCTTTGTACCATAGTTGTCAACATGTAAAGTTTCATTAAACTTTAAGTGAGAGACATCCAAATCTAAACTGTATAGACTATTAACTAGAGATCCAGTACCAATAATATTTGAATTTTGATAGAGACTAAAAACTTCATGTCCAAATGAACAAGTATAACCGGATTTGTCCAAACTGGAAATAGAAATTAAATTCCGTCTAAATGGCGGTACATAAACAGTCTCATCTAAATCCAAAATTAAAAAACCAGATTCTAATTTAAGTCTAAAAACTTTTAAGTCTAAACACTTCAATTGCCTCAACACGAACTTTATTGCCATCGCCCATATTAATGAACCTTTCGGCATCACTGGGTATCCGGCTCCTTAGACAACCCTGCATGGACACACTTATGTGAATAGTTGTACCCGTGTCTATCCACCAAGTGTTGGGTGGTACTTTAGCTAAATTAAATTCATAGCAAACAAAACTAAATTGATTACCTTTCTTTGCGAGCCACTTGTGATATTTGGGACAATCCTTCTTCACATGACCAACAACCTTTTTGCAAAAGAAACAGGGAACACCTTTATCCTGTTTCTGTTGCACAGTTGTCTGTGAAGTCCCAGCATCTGTAACTCCCTTAGTCTTATGATTGAACTTTATTTTCTTAGTGCCTGGATAACCATGAGAATGAGTTGCCAAATGAGCACTTTCTGTCCTTTCTTGTTTCATCCTTTCTTCCTCTTGCACACATTGAGCTATAAGCTCATTAAGAGTCCATTTTTCCCTTTGAGTATTATAATTAATTTTGAAGGGACCAAATTGTGTAGGAAGTGAAATCAGAACAAGGTAGACAAGAATTTCCTGAGAAAATTCTAACTTTAGTGCCTTCATTTTGGTAACAAGATTGGACATCTCCATAATGTACTCCCTTATATTTCCTTTGCCATTATACCACATGGTAACAAGTTTGCTTAAGGGGTACATGCCTCCACCTTTTCCGATGCAACAAATCGGTCTGCAATTTGGCTAAGGAATTTCTTGGCATTCTCTTCCTCAGGCATTGCACCTCGAATGGTATCAGATATAGAATGCTTTATTATCACTACTACAAAAAACCAGAAACATCACGCTTTTTTGGCGTGATGTTTCACTTTCAATCACGCCCATGAAAGCGTGATGGCTCCGGGTGTGATTGTAAGTCGGCATTTTCTATCACGCTTATAAAGCGTGATGGAAAGAGAAGATCAATCACACCCAAAAAGCGTGACGGTTTCTATTAAAAACCGAGATGAAAACTAATTCCACGCAATCTTTTCTCGTTTTCTATCTCACTTTTCATGTTAAAGCGTGATGTTTTATGGTTTTAGATCTCGGTTTTCTATCTTTACCATCACACACAAAAAGCGTGATGAAAAGATGCACCGTTTTAAAAAAAAAAAATTGAATTTAGGAAATTCTGATACCATTAAATTAAGCCGTTCACTTGAAATCCTTTTCCAATGCCACCAAACACATGCAAGACCATAACAAATAATCTAACCAACTAAGGTCCCAAACTCAAGCCACACATTCGTCCCAGGCAAATAACATAATTTGAAACCAATCATAGAAGCACGATTGCAACAAATATCGCACCAGACATCAAACGAAAGAAAATCCTGGACGAGAAGCAAAAAAGGTCAAAATGTAACCTCTCATCAAAATAATGATTGATAGTAACACACGTATGACCATTACAGTAACAATAATAACCTTGCATTGAACCAGTCTTGGCAGGCTTCAGCAATGTAAGAAACATAAGGCCATAAAAATAAACAATTGATTACAAGGCAGTATTCAACAAGGTGAAACAATATCAGAATTACATAACCAGAAACAGCCCAAGACCAGACAAAAATGCACAGAGAAAGAAATCTTGGCCTCTTCCATGTGAGACACCTGCGGTCTCATAGCGGTAATATCAGCACATACCTAGCTATATCAGCGGAGGAAATAGCTAGGATAGAAAGCAGCTAGCAGCCAGCATAGCCATGTTAATTTTCAAGATCCTTTTGAACAAACTGTTGAATTATGAAACCAATAGCATTTGAAAATCCAAATACATAGAGTAATTGGTCTGACAACGCAATTAACGGTTTTCTACTAATGTGCAAATCCACAACAAGAGGATACACAAAATAATATCTTCACATTAATTTAACATAGATTCATATAGTCAAAAAGGTAAAACTCACAAACCAGATATTCTACCACACACCAAAGCGTGGTTTACCTGTAAATAGTTGCATCAGTTCCTGTAGAGCAAACAAAAGAAAATTCATTGAGCTTGACAACTAAAATAAACAAAACTCAACAAAGAACCATAATTAACCAATACCTCGACACAAACTGCAAACTAAACTCTTCAACATCGTAGATGAGATGCCGAGAACAACAAACATCGTAGATGAGATGCAGGGCACTATATTTGACAATGCAGGGCACTATATTTTGACAATGCAGGTGATAATCAAACTGACATATTGCATGGTTGATAACAGAGCATGCAAGTTTCCCTCTTTCCCTGCAGCCCACCGCTTGATCTCCACATCTAATGTTTCAGCGATCCTCTGAAACCAGGGGTCGATCAAAATCAAATATATGAAACAACATAAGTTCAATCCAAGCAAGTTTAATGTAAGCTATAGCCAAGGGACAACAACTTCTATACATGACAGTAAGGCATCCATATCAAATATCTGAATTCTGAAGACTATGAAAGAATGACGGTTAAAAAATGGAAGAGAAAGCCTCCGTTCGTGATTAAGAATCGAACTTCACAGTACCACTCGTCAAAAAAAGACACGATATTATGTTTTACAACATCCGTCTCTGTACTATATTCCACAACATACACGCACCAATGTTGTCATAGTGGTAGGTATTATTAGAAACCCTCAATTTTTCTTGATACCAAATAGAAGACCTCATTATGCAGCAGTAAACTATTGAATTATTATAGAAACTTTTGAAACTCATGAACAAGTTGCGGAACAAGGATCAATCTTTTCTACAATCCAAAAAATGTGAGCATAGCTAACATCGTTCCAGAATTCATTGCCCTACACATATATGCAGTACCAGATGCAGAAGGTACTTATTACATGTCTTTTTACTTACAAAACAGGGAACTTACATGTCTTTCTTCTTGATTCCTCTGAGTTTGAAGATCCCGCTGATTTTTTTCAGCCAGTGCTTTAGCCTGAAGAAACATAATCAACAATCAAAAACTGAAAAGCTAAACTGAGTCTACAAACAGAGCGATAATATGAATGAAGAAGAAATTGACACATTACTCAGCAATCCATCCAAACCCACTTACCCGTGAGTGCTATTTAGGATTTCAGAACTCGTTTTTGCCGATCCATTGTTCCATCTCCATTTATCCTCACGTTTCTCAGCCTTGGCTCACAGTAAGAGTACCCATTCAGTTACAGATCGGGGAGGAAAACGATGGGGATTCTGTTGAGAGGAACAACAAGGAGAAATGTGAAATTATCGATGAAAGAGAAAATAGAAGGGGAAGTGTGGATGGATATAGATCTAGAAATAGACATGCATGACCAAGAGATGGAGATCGGAGGAGGCGCTCACAGAGAAAGAGAGGAACAAAGAGAGACGATCGTATACGTATAGAGCTGTAGAGACGAGATATAGATGAAGGGAGAGAACGAACCTGGTTGAAGAAGAGCACCGGAGCCTCTTCGAAATAGGGCCCGATGCCGATTGCGGCGAAGAAGGGAGGTCATGGTGCTAGGGTTTCTCGAAGGAAACATAGAAGGTTTGTTTCGGCGGAGCAGTAGGATTTCTGAAGGAAGGGATTGTTTATACTCCTATTTAGCTTTGACTCTTTTAATCTCGCTTTTGAGCAAAAATCGAGATTGAAAAAACTGACCTTCTTTTTTGTTTCGGAAAAAATTGAGACAAAATTGACATTTTATCTCACTTTTTTTTCAAGCGTGATAATAGAAGACTTTCATCTCAGTTTACTACAAAAAGTGTGATTAATAATTCCCTCCCAATTTCTTTATCACGCTTTTGAAAAAAGTGTGATCTTTCCAAATTTCTTAGTGTGATCTTTATATATTATTGTAGTAGTGTATCATAAGACTCATACGGTTAGAACGCTCCCACTTTTCATAACTAGATTTTTCCTCAGCTGTACTGTTATCAGTGAGCTTAGCAGGCTCATCGACACGCAGTGCATAATCCAAATCCATACACCCAAGAACGATTGAAACATGCTCTTTCCATTTTGCAAAGTTGCAACCAGTAAGAGTTGGAATGTTGTTCAAATTTGCAGATATCGAAGATGCATTCACTATAGTAACATAAAAGAAAAGCTCACAATCAACAAATTTCCATAACGCGATGATAAAAATAAGAAACTTGATTATAATTATCATGCAAAAAATTGGTCTAATTGTAGGGGCAAACAATTTAGACAAGTAGACATAAAATAAAAACAAATATTATGTCTTTAGTGGTGGGCCCTGTCGAGAAACTTAACGCATCATCATAACCAAGTCTTTGGACAGTAATTATAACATGCAAGTGGTCTTCTCAAAAACAAATAAGGCTAGTTAACATGAACAATTCAAAATTAGACCTGGCCAATCAAAAGCCTTCCTTTGGGCCGACTTTTGAACGCATAGGTAAATTCTAAAAATTATATTATTCAAAAAATTAACTACCTTATACCGTTTAAATCCGGCCAAATAATAATCTTCCTTTGGGCCGATCATTACCCGCATGGATCTAAACGTTACTTTATTTAATCCAAAACTGTTACCTTTGAATTCAAGAAAATCTCCATGATAGAGACCACTTTGGCGGCTTATCACTTTAATTCTCCTGAACCTTAGGTATGGATTACGATACAATCAATCTTTATGCCCCAACTTCAAATTATTTTGATTACTTTATTGAAACTAGCACACTTTAATGGTCATAAAACTAAAATTAAACACCTCAATAGCAGCAAGAGTATATTCCAAATGAATACATAAAAATCAAGTTCCGTAGTTGATTTCCAGTAAACATGGTTATACCAGAAAACCAAATAATCATAAATAAATAAATAAAACACGTTAACTGCTAATTAAGATCTATTATATCAAGTGGGTTTGATTTGAAGTCTTGCAGATACAACTTAACATCATAATTAAATCATATGATCACCAGTATAAGTCCAAACATAAACCGAAAGGGTTTGAATGTGACGGTGATATCGATGACGTTAAGAAAACTCAAACAAAACCCATGATATGTTGAGGCCAAGTCTGTAACAATTTCTACTCAACACAATATCGGTGATGCAAGAGCAGAAAATAATATACAGATTGAACTAGTTTCACGAATCACCAAGAGGAAAAATTGATGTTTTCCTCAATAATCTTTAAAAATAATATTAGAGACAAGTAACAACACCCATAAGATGTATAGTCGGTTCAATAGATAAACACGTGATTATGCAGGATACGTGATCACCCAAAAAAAAAAAAAAAAAGACCCATGAATGGCAGAATAAACTTCTACCAATATCAATGAGCACTATAAACTCAGTGCACAATACATAACAGAAAAGTATACTGTCCATGTGCAAGATTATAAAATCAAGAGGTCAGACAAGCATATTTGAAATCCACGAAGTTGTTAGTACTTAATCTGACTAATATCTTAAAACAATGCGGTTTTCTTCATGTGCAACTTTCGTAATCGACAAGCTATTACTGTGATCAAGCCAATCGGCGGTTTACTTGTTTCAATTTAGGAAAAATAAAATTTTATATTTTCCTCAATAATCTGACAAGAGGCTCTGATACCACTTGTAGGATTTCATAAAAAACCCTAAACCCAAGAACTCATGTCAAACCATTGAAGAAAATAATAGCGGATACGTACCTGTCGCCATGGAGGATGAAAACCTTGTGTGTGTGGTTGTTCGTCTTCCACCTCCAAAGCCCTACTCTTGATCTTGACCTTAGTCTCACACTCGATGGGATGGTATGAGAAAAGAGATTAGGGTTTGGAGTGGGGACTTAACCACATATTTATAGGCCATGGTTCCATCATAGCCCATCATATATAATAGATGGAACCCTAATGGGCCTTTAATGGTCTCTACACTTAAAAATAAGCCCGCACCACTTAATGCACGTGATACAACCCAAATACGTGCTAACAGAGATTTGTCAATTACCCGGTAATATTTATTAGACGATCACAGCTTAACGGGTAGAACCGATACCACTCAAACCTTATTCGACAATATACAACATCTAATTATATGATCTATGTAGGCCCACCTACAGAAAATTGCTAACAAGAGAGACTGTTACCTCGGCATCCATGGGATAGATAAGGGTTCCCCTGATAGCCCTGTTGGCAGTAACAATTATAACCCATTCCAACAGCATTGCCGTCTCTACACTCGGCGTTCCGGCTGCATAGATAATCCTTGCTTCACCACAACTGATATTACGAATCGTCCAATCAAGCACAACAGGAATATCATAGGTTCTGTTATCCCAATCACTATAGTTAGAGATCGTGTCGAACTGGTCAAACTGGGAGAATTCCTTGTCAACAGCAAACGCAAAACTACATGACTTTTTGGTCCAGACTCCAGTGCATGCGAGTATTCATGCTATTGACTAAGACAGCAAATGTATAATTGGTTCATAACCTCTGCCAGCGGAAATATGATTCAACACGTTTGGTCGTCTTGGCAAAAGGATGCACACCCAGTTGCAGTGGGCATGCCATCGTCTCCTTCAATATAAGCATAAATATGGCATCTGTCACGGGGTTAAAAACCAACACTGAATTTTTCCCGTGATGGCACCAAGTTCCCAGCAACTTGATCCAGCCAACAAGTGTTTACACACACACATACGAGGTTTATATGAAAGTCTAGCAAGCACACAAATGTTTACGGGAACCATCCCAACCTTTTATTGCACCAACAATACAAGGAAACACCTTAGAGTACTAGACAGAACATCCCTCTGCCTTAGACTCGAAAATGAAGTGCCTAAGTAGGCTTACAATCAGGAAAACGAAATACAAGCATACAAGAGATCATGGTAACTGCCCATGATCTGCAGTTGACACCCCCAACTGCCTAGGGTTGTGCTGGCTTGCCCACAATCTACCAGCACATCATAGAAAATGCTTGGCTTTGCTGCTGGAAATAACTGCCTGTCAATTCTGCTTGGAACACCTGTCCATGCTTGCCAGCAACATATGCTGAATGTAACTACCGGTAACCGCTCGTTCTTATCCATGCCTTAGCCAAATTCGTCACTATGCCCCAGCTCAATGCCTTAGTCAAATTCCTGACTGCTTTGTCCCACAAGCTAGCTGCAACTTCAAGCATCCATGCCACAATATGTCTTGGGCCTTCACGTGCAACCATCATAGCTTAGGCCCAGTTTTTCAAAAGATTTTAGCACCCATGTGCTAAAATCATGATTTTTCAAATAAAAAAATGAAGTGGTTCCGTGTATCGTTTTTTGATTTTTTTTGCACCAAATTAAAGTACACGAGGAGTACTTTAATTTGGTGCGAAAAAAATCGAAAAACGATACACGGAACCACTTCATTTTTTTATGTGAAATATCATGATTTTAGCACCTGGGTGCTAAAATCTTTTGGAAAACTGGGCTTACTCGATAACGGGACTGTGTTGACACCGGCCAACACTTCACCTTGCCACGGCATGCCTCCTACACATGCCTTGTCTTCGCTGCCTAACTTGGGTGCAAGGTGCCACCCTAAGTCCAGCGTAGCACGCTTGAAAGATCAAGGTGCTAACAGCATCCTATTAATACAAACTTGTTCCTGAGGTGGGAAATTCTGAGAGGGGGAACAAAATAGCAAAAGTAGGCCAAAATTAGTTTATCACGAAGGCTTTTTTCTCCTGCCTTTTCTGCCTGCCAAACGGGCCGTTAGGGCATCGGATAAATTGTCTGTTTAGTTATGTAGGGTTTGGTTTTAGGGTCTAGTGGGTTTGAGTGGGCCAAAGCAGCCTAGGGTTCGTGTCTATGTAATTTACACGAACGCTAGCTGCTACGTTCACACTCTTGCTCACACTTCGCTCACACCCTATTGTGTGGGACCTACCTTAGGGTCTCAGATAAATGATCGGGCGCTCAATTTGTTTAAAATATGTTTTTAAGGGTCTTTGTGAAAAATTAGCTTAGTCAAATACCAGTAAAGGCTCAATTGATTCGTTCAAGTTTTAGTTCCTGAATCGAACGAGCTAAAACTTTAACAAACTTATCAAGCTTTTACCGATATCTAACTGAGTTGATTTTTTCCCAAAACCCTTAAAAAAATATTATAAACAAAATGAGCGGCTTCGATCATTCGTGTGAGACCCCGAGGTAGGTCTCACACAATGAGGTGTGAGTGAGGAGTGATCGAGAGGGTATGAGAGTAGACTTATTGAATTTACACATTGCAATCGAACGAATTCGCATTGGAAATTTTCAAAATATTAAATTGTTTTTTTTAGGTTTGGGAATTTTTTAAAAGATGTCGAGAGAGGTTTATGTGAAAAGTTGCAACTTCCAACACCTTTTCACATAAGTTTTGACTTTATTGAATGGTTAAAACACCCACTAGATAAGGATATGTTTATTTGGAAGGAATGTGATTGTTAGGAAATTAAGGATGTGAAACATGGGGTGCCTCATGACCCTCCTTAATTAGTGTCTATTGAAAGACACGATCATTCTAATGTGTGTCTACTAAAGACATGATCTTTTACATAAGAGTGCCTATAAGTGTATAAATAGGCTTTAAGTATAGTCATTATTGATACCAAAAATTCCATAGCGAATTGCTCTCTCTCAACATACTCTATTCCTAGAATTTTAGGCACACTCATATTCTGTTATTTTGCAGAAATAGAATATCAGTTCTTAGTTCTTTTACGTTTAGACAGTGGATATTATGTCTGTCTTCGTATATGCAAATGTAGTCAGAAAGAACCTAGAGTTCGATTTTGTTGTATATTAAAGGCGGATTTGCTGTAACCTGGTACACACCATTTGGTGGGAGCAAATACTGTCTTTATGAAAGCGTTGTTACAACGTGCCTCGAATATTTTATGCAATCCAAATTTTTCGGTAGAGACGACGCCATCAACACATTTTGAAGACCGAATTTTCAACAATTTAAAGACAGTATTTTGCAATGGCAATGTCTCCACATAAATTGAAGCAAGACTTTTTGAAACTTGAACGGTTCAAAGGAAGTAACTTCTGGCACTGGAAAACAGATATATGGGATTGGAGATTTCTAAAGGAAAGGGTTATCTTGTTAAATTACAGTGAATTGGTGAATTAGTTTTGTGTAAGTTGCCTCTCATTAAATTATTTATTCTCAAGTATGCTACGCTCTTAATATTCTTTTGATATTGCCGTGATCTTTATAATGTGAACTCAATTTTTACTTAGTGATTGCTTTTGGCATGCATATTTATTGAGGTTCACGTAAGGTTTTGAGTTTTACCATGCTGAGCGTAGAACTGGTGTCTCTAATAAATGGATTTCTAATTGTGTGATGGCCAAGTGCAATCATTAGTGTAAGGACCCGTAATTTTGCATAAGTTTCCAGAAATAATGTTGGGTAAATGTGAGGAATTGAATTTTGACTTAAGGGGTCAATGAGAGAGCATTGGATTGCATTTGGGTCTTTTTAAAACACATTTGGAAGTTTAGGGGTGGAAGTGTAAAGGGGTGTGAGTATATATGACATGTTAGTCTTTCATTTTGGGCAAGAAAAATCACTCGATCCTCTCCTCTTCCACCCGACCTCTCTCTCCTCCTCTCTCTCTCTCAAATTTTCTCCACCTTCTCTCTACAAATTCACCTCCCTCACTCACCCTCTTCAAGAACCAAGTTCAAAACCTTCTTCTACGCGTCAATTGGAGTTGGGTTCACCGTGGTTCTTCGTGGAGAGCAAGATTTTCGGTTTGGGAGCTTCTAAACCTAGGGCTTTGCTTAATCTACCCATTTCAAGCTTCAATCTTGAGGTATATAGGAAGACAAATTCTACTCCCTCTAGTTGTATTTATGTGATGTGTTGCATATATATCTTGCTCTTGGTCTCTAATTTCTCCAAAATCATGATTCTCTCTCATAAATGGGTTTTGTTCCATTTGATTTTGTGATCTATGATTTGGATTGTTGTTTGATGAAATTGATTGTTGTTTTACCCTCCCTTGATGTCCATTAGTTGCTCTACATTTTCAATTTTTGCCCTAAAACATCATATTTGCAATGTCTGTGATGCCCAGAATCTGCCCGAGCCACCCGGGCGGGATTGGGGGCCGCCCGGGAGGAAAATCCAGCAGCTACACGAAATTTCATTTTGTCCCGGTTTGTTCCCCCGATGCCCGTTTGGCCCCCGATTGTCCGTTTCTTCGTATTTTTTACCCGTACCATCATTTTTAACACCGAATTCACTTTGAAATCATAAAACTAATCTTTGGACACGTGATTTAACGAATCCCGTGGTTTTATGTATCGGACACGCGTCGGTTGACTCTTTTTGGCAAAAACGGGGAAGTTTTGGAATAAATGGGACTTATGGGAGTTTTTGAAAGACAAATTGTTTTGAGATGATATAATTGGATAATGTGAATACTAGGGTCACCATTTTGGTGTCCCTAGCCATGGGTGCACGGAGCCCACGAAATCCGGCAGAGGGATACCTCCCTATTAAAGTGATGAATGTTTTCTTGTGAAATATTGGAAATGATATATTTGGATTGATTTTGAAGTATTTGGCGAAAAATTGGTTTTTAGTGTACGTTTATAGAAATTTGGAAAATGCTTGGACCTTGTTGGACACTTAAAATTGTTTTGGGATACTTAGACACTTCGGGGAACACTTAGACACACTTTTGGGCTACTTGGGTATTTGGTGGTCGGGTTCCAATCGTTTGTTCTTTCTATTCACATACATGGATTATCTCATTCTCATACTCCATCTGTCATGCATGTGTCATGTTTATACACTTAGCGCTAGTAGAAAAAATAGTTTTCCTACTGGGCTAGTGAGCTCAACCTATCAATTTTCAGGTACTCGGCATGGAGCGTAAGATTGGATGCTTGTGGAGTGATACATACATGGAGCTTATACATGCATGAAGTTATTTTCCCATCTTTGTCTTATATTTTTTAAAGATGGTTTTGTAACTTTTATTTGTTAATCTTCTAACTATTTGGCCAATGTAATAACTCTTTAAACTTGATACTTATGCTTTCGGGATTTGGAATTTCGTTATTAGAACTCGTTGACTATTTATGGTGAGAATGTAATATTTTGACTTTGACTATTCAAAAGGGTAAATAGTAAGACTTTGACTTGATCCACGTGGATATTTTATATATTTGGTTTATTAAATTTGAGGGCGTGACAATTAGTGTCCTTTGAAGGGTTGTAGTTTTGGCGGTTGTGTATCTATTTTCAACATGAAAAGTTGCAGCCTTCCACGAGTGCCCTCATTGGATATGTTTGTATCTATCTGGTACAATGGACAAACAGTGTACCGGATGGATCTCATCTGTTGGATCTGTTTTCATATTCTTTTTCATGTTTTTGTTTCATGTTCCAAACCTTTTCCCGATATGATAGAGGGTCTACATATTCATGACTTGTTTTTCGTAGGGTGAATGACTGCTCAGAGAGAAATGGGCAACAATTTCCGAGATGATGGCGAGGATTTTGGAAATTCCCCATCGTATAGTAAGGAAAATTTTATTTACACATAAGCGGTACCATCAAAGTGAAAGACAAAAACACCGCTGGTAAAATTTTAGCCCTTATCCTTCCCCTCCCATTTCCCTCTTCCCTCTTTCTCCCACAAACCCTCTTCATCATCAAATCAATAGGCTGGTCTTGTTGGCTCCAAAATACGGATCCCCATCATCATCATCAAATCGCAACCATTTAAGTTCTTCCTTTTGCATGTATTCCTTGAAAAATAGTGCTCCTCAAATCCAAGGATTTTATCGCCATCATCATCAGAAACACCTCCATTCATGGCCATGTACTTCAATTTTTGCAAAGAAATCGATGGCGATCCCAAAAAAAAAACAAAAATTCGATTTCACCCTTTGAGAATAATCCAACTTTTTATTTTTGAAAAAAATAGCATTGCCCCTTAAATGAAACAGCATTTTACCTTGAGTGAACTATTTTGGCACCCTTTCGGAATAAATCATCTTCTTATTTTTTGATAAAATAGCATTTCTTCTTAAATGAAACAGCATTGCACCTTGAGTGAATTATTTTGGCACCCTTTGAAAATAAATCATCTTCTTATTTTTTGAAAAAATAGCATTGCTCCTTAAATGAAACAACATTACACCTTGAGTGAATTATTTTGGCACCCTTTGAGAATAAATCATCTTCTTATTTTTTGAAAAAAATCGCATTGCTCCTTAAATGAAACAACATTGCACCTTGAGTGAATTATTTTGGCACCCTTTGAGAATAAATCATCTTCTTATTTTTTGAAAAAATAGCATTGCTCCTTAAATGAAACAACATTGCACCTTGAGTGAATTATTTTGGCACCCTTTGAGAATAAATCATCTTCTTATTTTTTGAAAAAATAGCATTGCTCCTTAAATGAAACAGCATTGCACCTTGAGTGAAATTATTTTGGCACCCTTTGAGAATAACATTGCACTTGAATAAAGATTATTTGCTAGTTTAAAGTCTAAATCCAACCTTTTATTTTGGAAAAAATAACCATGGGCCCGACACGCCATTGTGCCGTTCAACCGGTGCAAGTGACGTTCAGCCCAATCGAGCCCAATGAATGGGCTACCTGCATTGTCAGGCCCATGTCCTTCTTGATTAGACCCACTACACAGGTTGAAATTTAAGTAAGGCTAAACTACATGCATTAACACCTCTCGAGTTAGACAAAACACGTCTAGGTCCCTGCAAGTTCAGAGTAAATCACCGTAGTCTCTTGAATTCTATTTCACTTCTTACCATCAACCTATTAGTCAACAGCTACAAAGCACAGAGCTTGTAGAAGGGTGTCGTATTTTTGTATCCATATCAGAGATGGATACTCCCCTGGTACGTGTGGGTACGGAAGAGATACTTGGTAAACATTTCCTTAATTTGCAACATAAATATTTTCTCAGTTTTCTCTCATTGGATGAAGTTATCATCAACAAAGGCTGGACAAAGTTAGTAACATCATGTGATGCCTGGACAAAGGAGATATACTTGAATATTTGTCAAGTACATAAATTACATAAAATTCCAAAATGGAGAGTACATTTATCTACAAAAAAAAAATACTTTTTTTCACTATAAGATTTAAAAAAAACAAAAGCATGAAAATACTTAGGAAAAGCATGAAAATAATTTCTCCTAAGTTTATTGTCTTGCCTGGCATGCTCGTGTCGGATAATGACAAGATTGGAGTACACCTTATTCTATTTGTAGCCACTTTCTTCCCGTGGATCCCTTTTTAAGGGTCACAGGGTGGGGATACTCTATAGCAGCTCTGATATAAAAATCCAGGTCACCTATATTCGAGGTTTGTTTGCGTTTTTACCTCCGGATATAACAACTTGGGTACAATTTAGTCCTTCAACTCGAATAAGATAAGGTCATTCTTGTCACGCCCCAAAACGGGAAATGACCGGCCGTGAACCACACAACTGACAAATGGCTCACGAAGCCTACATAAAATAATCCATGCACACTAAATGATCATCTTTATTATTAAACAAAATTTAAACCAAATTGTCTCAACAAAGCATGGGGCACACCATCCCGTGAACCCGACGATAAAAATCATCACCAATAATATAATGAATCCAATCTCTTACCAAAAAAAAAAAAAAAGTTTAACCATGTGTGGAAGCAAATAAATTAAATAATAAAGTTACGATGCATGCAATATCCTACGGAGGTCGACACAATAGTTCCCCAAGCGCCGCCAGAATCCTCACCTATTGACTTGATTTTCCTGAAAATGGTGTTGGATTAAATCCGTCAGCTGACAAGCTCAGTGAATGGCAAGCATGTATATTAAATAAAGTTCTAAAGCAGGGATTAAATTAAATTACCATAGCATCATAATTTGGCACAAACAATGTAAGATAAAATAAAATAAATCTTAATGGTGATCACAAGTGATATCCAATATAATGGGGAACCACAACCAAATAGTACCATGGCCAACAAAATAATAATCTCAAAATTGGATCCAATATCGAACTTAGAGTCACCAGGCGTTGGCAGACCGTGGTACTCTTCCCTAAGTCGATCCGGCGAAAAAAATAGCCGTTGAGCAAAAGGGTCACCGGCCTTACCCGGGTCTCTTCCCTAATGGCCAGGGTCACCTATATAAATGAATAATTTCCCTGGACTTCCAATAATAAAAGTTCCCAATAATATCCATAAAGTTCTCACCAAAAAGAACATTTTTTTATCGCGTGCCAATTTAAGAACCAAATAAAAATAATTCGGTTTTCCAATTAACAATTCTATTTGTTTTTAAAGGACAATTTAGAGGACACGGGGAAGTTTCGAAAGTATGTAACACACTTAACCACTCACCTGGGTCGAAAGATAATGCAACTCGAACACGCAAAAGTAGACTAACCTGTACAAAAATAAAGAATGCGAAATAACCATCTAGTAAAATGATATTACACTGAATATGTAAAGCTAGGAATATTATACACTACTAAAGTACCCAGATTATGTCCATCTAATCCTAAGTTTCCAACCATCACTAGCCACCTGAAAATACAAAAGCCAAACTACTATTTCTATTTCCCATAAACTGATCATCCAAAGCGCGCTTCCAAAACCCATTCCTCCATCCATATTTAATTCAATTCCATTGCCACGTAATTTCAATTCCACAAGCCATTGCCACAGCAATCATGAACCCAGTTACTTGGCTAATATTATTTTAAGCAATACTACCAATTAGAATTGTTTCTGACCCATGAACTTCACAACTTCCAACGAATAACATGATCTTCCTTCAAGAAGTACTGATCCAAAGTAATGAAACAAGGAGAATAAGATAAATACTTACGATGATGGTAGATGAGAACACGAGTACGACGACCAACTTGACGAAACCCTTAAACGGCTGATGCCTCCCTACTTTCTCAAAGTACCTCAAATAATAACCCTAGCAGTTAGCTTATAACTTTTCTATCTATAGGTGCAATTTTAAACAGACTACTTAACCACGTACCCTAAAAATTAGCTAACCAACTATTTAATTACTGTATTTAAGCATACACATTTATAATAAAAATAGCCTAATAAATATAAACTACTAAAATTAAGCTTATATCCTCAAAACTATAAGAATGCCAATAATATCCGAACCAAGCGCAAAAATAATTAAATAGGATACATCATAAAACTAAATATTTAAATGACCAATTATAATTATGAAAATAAAATTTAGGGCTGTAACAATTCTCGTTCCTGCCCAAAAATTTGAACCTTCTACATCCAACTTTTATTTACAGAACCTCCGTTATCGATTCCAGAAATGTTATGATAACGTTTGTGTGATTGTTGTAAATGTAAGATTGTCAAGGCATAGACTATACAGACAAATGATGACCTTAAAGTCGAAAAGAAATATAGAAGGAAAAGGAAAAACAGAACAGCTCTGCCTTTCCGAATCTTTGAATTTTTACCCAAACGATCCTGTAGCATATGTAATCAAATAACTTTTTTAGTGAAGACGAATAAAGATGTCTCTTACTATAATTTGTAAAAGTTTCCACTTATCAGCTGGAATAATGAGGCTTTAACTTGCATTTAAGTTATTTTTCCTAGCAATTCTGGCTTTCAATTGACCTTTGTCTGTTGACTGGTAGATAGATTGTGGCTCCCAATCCATGACTCCTCAGCTGTACTTGGTTGACATTGTGCTGTCATCTACAGCAACAATTGTCTTCTCTCATCCTCCTGAGTTAAGGATTGTCTGGAACGGGAATGAATAGAAACGAGTTTATTGGCCTAAAATCAGTCCTTTGAGCCCTGGTCTTTGTAGGCTAGCAATTTAATCAAGAAGAGTGTAGTGAGTTTAATAGAGAACTCCACTTGTGATGCTTGTCTCGGTTTCTTGAGAGATTGCTCCGATTTCTCGTTGGAGTACCCGATTTTCGAGAACTACGTAAATATATCTGTTGTTTGTGTTTCACGTGTTTGGTAAATATATCTGTTGTGTGTGTTACAAATATTTGGTTTTGATCCTTGGGACACAATATTGTCTTCTTGCGAGACTGAATGAATGCTATAGTTGCTCGGTGATAAGGTGAGAGATGAATCATAAATAGTCCATGTTGTGTAGAGAATGAGGACCCATGTAGATTTCTCTTCTTAGTTTAACTACCCGTGTAGATATTGAAGGCAAAATAAAAGAGGGAAATCCAGTTAAATTGAGGGGTTTGGCTTAACTTTTTCATTTTGGCTACTCTCCGTCTTTTCAACTAGCTATTTCAAAAAGCAATTTTGACTGACTTAAATGTTGCCTGTTGAAAATTCAATTTTTAGTTGTTCCATAAAAAGTCAGAGGATTGGCGCCGAATTCTCTATGTTTATGATAAGACAGCAATGCAAAATAAAAAGGCTCCATTTTTGTTCAAAATATTTGACGGTTCAACCAACTCAGGACTAGTTTGCAATGGTGGAAGGTTTAAACATGTTGGGAAATCAATCAAACTAACAAACACACAATGCATGAATAATGATCAAGAAATGAAAGTAAGGAGCACAAGACGCATTGGATCCGAATAGTCAGCGAAGCCCAAACCAAATCCAATCAAGTTTCACAAAACCCACCAATCTCCCACTTGAAGACTGATCCATTACATCTCGAGGATATGCAAAATTGTTATTCACGTAGAAACCTAAGACCTCACGAAGCCTATAACAGGGATTTGATTCTTCACACATGCTTTAATACAAGTGTTGAGTTAGTCCATATAATTTTTGCTCTTGTTTTAATTAGAACCCATTCATAGACGGTTGGATTGATCCCCCAAATCAAATAGTTGGTCAAGTGGATTGGATACCGAGTTTTTTAAAAATACTGAAGCTATCTTGGTGAGGTTAAGGGATCTCCAACTCATCCTCCATTTCTCCATTTGAGAGCATCATTTTTTTGGAGGAAATACAACTCCAAGCCATCTCTCCATTTCAGAGGATCAAGTTTGGTACTCCAATATGGCGGATGAGAAAATAAATGGAGGATCTCCTCCATTTCACTATTCACCCTCTCCAAATTCCATTTTATTCATCACATTAGTTTTGATATATTAAGTTTTTATGAAATTTGTACTAATCAAAAGATATTTACAATAAGTTTAAAATAAGACCAATATTAATTGAGTTTTGTTTAATGAATTTTAAAAAATGAGAATTTGAGTTTTTTAGAGAAAGCGGTGAAGTTTGAGGTTTGGATTGAGTTTTTTAAAAGAAGAAATAGATCATAGGGTTGGAGCTAGAGAATAAGGTTTATTTCTTCAAAATCACTTTTTCATTGTATGGTTGGAGATGCTTAAACAGGGGAGTGTAGAGTGGCGAGTGCATTGGGTTAGAAGAGGGCTATGGTCGTTAATAATAACTTGTTATATACGATGAGGTTGGGCGGGAGAGGATAGGTTTTGTAATCCCATACTCTCTCTCTCTCTCTCTCTCTCTCTCTCTCTCTCTCTCTCTCAACTCTGTAATTGATCTTCTTTTTTTAATCAGTTCTTGGCTTGTAATTAATTGGATTAATATCAATAAAACCATGGATTTACATTGAACTTTCTTCTTTGATTTGCATTTCTGGTTCTGAATGAATCAAACAAATAGTAGAAGATAAGCAACTAGTCAAGTATTGAGTTATTAGAACTTTCCAATAGTTCCTGTGGCAAGTAAGCTACACCCAAACTGGGGCATTAGCAACTAATAGCAAAGAAAATTACCCTTAGCAGCAAAAACTGGCGCAATACTGCAAAAATCGTCAAGGAACACTTGACATTCCTTCAATCTCCATTTTCCAATAGTCAAATATGAATGAAGAAAAATTGCTTCGCATTTTCTTAGATAACTCGATACTTATTACTAAGAAGTCGTAACTAAGAAAAATTCAACTCATACAAGCAACGGAAGAAGATTGAACATTCAATAAAAAAGAGGATTTCAATTTTACACACGACAAAGACAAGTTCACATGGTCAACATACGATGGTGAACCCAAAAAATAAAAATGACAAATGCGACCAAAGCATGATATGCATAAATCTATTTACCTCAAGTTCTCATGCAGTATGATTTGGAAAAACCGAACTAGGGTTTGAACAATCTTCACTGATTCCATCAGTCGCATAAGAGTAGAAACTTTCACTCTTTGACAGGTACTTTTTGCGACAAATCAACTCGTGTGATGGTTGGATTTGCTTTCCAGCCAATCTGTCCAGATCTGCTGCTACTTCTCTCATGCTTGGCCTTTTCTTGGCATTCAATTTTAGGCATCTCTTAGCTAGTTTAGCCACGACAAGAATATCCTCTTTCAGACCTTCCTTCACCACTAGTGGATCCAGAATTTCAAACAACCGATTCTGTTTCATAGAAGATTGGAAATACATTACCAAGCCAAGTTGGGACACATCCAAAGAGACAGCTTTGACTGCAGTTAGGAGTTCGGCTAGAACTACACCAAAGGAGTAAACATCACTCTTGTCTGTAAATTGCCCTGACCGAAAGTACTCTGGGTCTAAATAACCAAATGTGCCCCCCACCACAGTGGTCAAGTGAGTCTTTTCAATGGATACGGACCTTGAAAGCCCGAAATCAGACACTACAGCCCTGAAGTTTTCATCCAATAGTATATTGGTGGACTTGATATCCCTGTGAAATATAGAAGTGGAAGCATATGAATGCAAATAAGCAAGTGCTCCTGCTACTTCCTTAGCTATTCGCAAACGGTACTCCCAAGATATCATCGACAGAGAACCCTCGTCATGAAGATGGTGCGATAGGGTGCCATTAGATACATACTCGTACACTAATAATGGAACTTCGGTCTCAAGACAACAACCTAATAATTTCACAATGTTTCGATGGTCTATCTGCAACAAAATGGAAACTTCATTGATAAATTGGCCAACCTGATTTTCGTTAATCATATTTGACTTTTTGACAGCCACAATGCTTCCATCTTGCAACATTCCTTTGTAAACTGTACCAAGTCCTCCTTTTCCAAGAACCCGAATTTGGTTGAAATTGTCTGTTGCCTTCTCTAACTCTTCTGGTGCAAATAGTTTTGTTTTCATCACACTTCCTTCGCGGGAAGAGATTTGCTGTTGAAATAGCAATCCACCATTTCGCTTGAAGAACTTTTGTTTGATTCTTATTTTCTTCCTTCTCTCAAATTGCCGATATAGCCAAAAACCTAGAGCAATTAGGATTAGAACCATCGTAGCAATTCCGACACCTGCATGTACAACACGAATTAGTGCAATTCACACATACATACACATAGGGGCATGGATGGGGAAGTTAGTATACCTAGCAAAAGATTTCTGGGAGAAAATTGATGTCCCTGGCCAGGAACGCATCTCAATCCATCTTCAGCAATGTAGCTGCTGTAGTAACGAGTAGGGCAAATGCATTCATAACCGCCTAGAGTGTTGTTGCAAATAGAATTGTTCTTGCACTTATTGTTCTTCCGGTCTTTGCATTCGTCAATATCTAATTTTGAGCACCAAAATTAAAGAACAAAACAAGTTTTACAAATTTTGTAATCACTTGAACCAATATAAATCAAACATAAGAAAGAAAAGAAAGGAAACTAGTCAACAACGTGAAAAAATTAATCAAACATAATACATGCCGATAACACAAGCATAATATAGAGTCGACACTCCACTTAAAGCGAATACAATTATTACAATATTTGGGGTGTCATTGAGAAGAATTAGAGATACTATATTTGGGTGTCATTGGGAAGAATTAGAGATCCTACCCTTCAATCTATATTTCCTGATTTTCTTTTGCATAAATGCCTCAACTAGGTAACGAGGCATCTTTCATCTTTGTAGTGTGATCCAAGCGAGAGAGAGAGAGAGAGTTACCTTGGCATCCATCCGATAGATAAGGGTTCCCCTGATAGCCCTGCTGGCAGAAACAATTATAACCCCCTCCAGTTGCATTGACGTCTCTGCACTCGGCATTCTGGCTACATAGATAGTCCTTGCTCTTTCTTGCTTCACGACAACTGATATTACCAATCGCCCAATCAAGCACAATAGGGATATCATAGGATATGATCTCCGAGTCACTATAATTAGAGATCGTACTGTTGAACTCGTCAAACTTGGAGAATCTCTTGTCAACAACGAATGCTATATTACAGGGCTTTTTAGTCCAAACTCTTGTAAATGTATTCACGCTATAGACTCCTACTATTACCTCAAATTGGTTAATGTTTCGTGGGAGAGCAGCTTCACAGTAACCTCTACCAGCAGAAGTAGGATTTGACTTGTTTAGGTTGCCGCAAAAGGATGCACACCCAATTGAAGTGGGCAGGCCATCATCTCCTGGAATATAAGCATAAATGTCGCATCCAACTGCTACAAACTTGTTCCTAGAGCGGGAAACTGAAAACGGGTTGTCAATCAAATATCCATAATAACCGAAAGGACCATCCCCAGACTTGTTGTAGCAGGTAGGATAAGCTTCACGAATCACGGTAACATAGCCAAGTAGTGAGATCTCTTTGAGTTCCCGTCCATAAAAAGAAGAAATTCGAGAAGTGGAATTTGAGGACTTGTTGCATCCAACTGCAAAGGTTTCATCGAGGTAACAGTGTTTCCGTATGCCAAAGGGAAAAGGGATGGTCGCGTTACCACATTTATCTGGGCAAGAATTCGGCATAGTTTAACTCGTTGCCTCGTGCCTACTTTTAGTGAGATGAAGTTTGGCACAATTATTACCTCCCAAGAGATCTAGGATTATATAAGGAGAGATGGACTTGTGTATCACATGGTTTGTCCAAGTTCTTGATGGGAATCTCATACTCTAGAAGTTAATGCCCTGTTGATAATGTGAATCACATGACTTTCAACAGATCAAAGGTGGCTTATGACCAAATTAAACCAATTATTTCCATGTCTTAAGGTACGATCCACCACCATCTAAATGATCATTGTGTGGTCTAGATACAATACGCTCATAAAGCAGTTCACAAGTACTGTAAGTAATTTCCTCACACTGAAAAAGTGACGGATAAATCCTCTCAAGTGACAAGATTTGTGGGCCAAAATGACTGACATTTTGTTTGTTTTCTCCCCTTTTCTTCGTTTCACACTTCATGCGAGGAGAAAGAAGTGAAGAGATGATTCTCTTGTGGAATTTTTTTGGAGAAAGTACAATAAGAAATTTCTCAGTGGAAAAGTTTTTGGGGTCAAGTCTTTATAGTTTTGAACCAAATTGTACTCCAAACTCATATCTTGTGGCTGCTCTTTGCTCCCTTAGGGCAACCGTGTGGAGTTGGTGGTTTGTACGGCTTCTCTTGGGTCAGATTCCTGGTTTCTTCTGCAAAACAAGGAACTTTCTAGGGTCAAAAAAAGAGAGAGGCACTCCGGTCCCTAAATTAGACCGTATGTCCTTTGGCTAAAAAAAAAAAATTTTGATTTTTTGGTTTTTTTCGTTTCGTCTTTATTCAATTTTTTTTTATATTTGTTAGTTTTATGTCAAGTTTTGTGGTTTATGGATTCGTCTCGATGAGACGAATTCAAAAAGTAAAATTATGGTCAAAAGTAATCTTTTTTTGAATAAAGCCGAAAATAAACCAATTTATTGGTTTAATTTTGGCTTTATTAAAAAAAAAAAATAGTTTCGACCATAATTTTAAACTCTTTGGATTCGTCTCGTCGAGACGAATCCATGAACCACAAAAATTTGACGCAAAACTAACAAATGCAATTTTTTTTTGAATAAAGACAAAACGAAAGAAACCAAAAAACAGTTTTCTTCTTTTTAGCCAAAGGAATTAACTAGGAAAGGCATATCTCCTTTACGCCCTGTTTGGCAGCATGATATAGAAGGGGGATATAAGGAGAAGGTGGATATACATATCCGGGCCGTGTATATCCATTGTTTGTCTTGTTTTTTAAGGCAGGATATTTTATAGCAAGGATTTGTATATCACCCTGCAGGGGGCTTATATTTAAGCACCCCCACCCCAGCTTTTAACATATCCGGCCTCTTTTCACCAAAACACCCCAAATTTGGTCCCACCTGAGAGGGGCGGGTTGGTTGGCATGAGAGAGAGAGAGAGAGGAGTGTGTGGCAGGCTTTGCCCCACCACTTTTTCCTTTTTTTTATTTTTTTATTTAGGACAAAATGGGTATTGTATACAATCCAACCCTTTATATCCCTCCTCTAAAACAACAAAACAAACACAATAAATTTTAATCTCCCCTTCTAAAATAATACCCTTCCAACCATATCCACCTCTATATCCCTCTCTTATTATATCCCTCTTCCCCCTTCATATACATATCCCTCTAACAAACAGGGCGTTAGGGTTTCCCCCTTAGGCTTTACAGTAAGCTTGTACTTACCCCCCAAGTAAGTCTGTGTTGGGTAGAAGCCCTGTAACAACACTTGTAACCATCTCGGGTAAGTGACATCATGCATGACGCTCAGAGCCCAAGTGGCCGAACACGTCTTCGGAACTTGTCACTAGGATGCTACGTTGATCATAGTTGTTGAGTCACCTCGGCTGTTGGGGTTGCTCTTTCTCAGCCCGTCCATACGGTTTCCACCCAAGTTCACAGTTACGATTTGCGTGTTATGGGCCTGACAAGAGGTTGTTGCAACCGGCCCAAGTGACATTCAGCCCAATCGAGCCCAAGGAACGGACTACGTGCATTGTCAGGCCCATCTCCTTCTTAATTGATTGGGCCCATTACACTAAGATTGAAATTTAAGAATGACTAAACTACATTAACACCTCTCTAAGTTAAAGAAAACACATCTAGGGCTCTGCAAATTCGGAGTAAGTCACTGTAATCTCTTGAATTCTATTTTGCTTCTTACCGACCAAACTATTAGTCAACGGCCATGAAGCACAGAGCTTGTAGAAGAGTGTCATATTATTGTATCCATATGATAGATGGATACTCCCCCGGTACGTGTGGGTACGTAACAGATACTTGCTATACATTTCGTTAATGTGCAACATAATATTTGTTTTTTCAAACAACGGACTCTTTTGATCGATTACTCTACATCAGGTATATGAACTTCAATGACTACGAGATTACCATTTTTTCATAACATCTGCACGAATATGAGAATAATCATAAAGTTGTAGCTATATGAGAATATGTGCGATGAGAATGCTCCTATATCCTAAAGATTGATATTTTGCATCACAAATTATAATCATTTCACACAATCATCGAGTTCACAAATTATACTACTGAGTCTCTAACACACTTAACCAATGCTGACATCTACAATTGCAATCATTTTCTTTCTCCCTCCCTTCACCTCTTATCTCTGTCTTTTCATATCGTGTAAAGTACACTTTGCACCCTTGCATTTTACACTCGTTGTCACTTTGCCCTTACATTTTCAGTTTGACTTGTACAACCCTTACACTATCAGAATGTCAAGGTCCCCCTTACCATTAGATTCTGGTAGTTTCCATTAGAAAAAAATATCAGTTCAATGGCACAATGTGCAAATAACTCCACTATCAAAGGAGTTTACTTACTCAGTTGCCCTTATAGTATTTGTAATGAGATTAGATAATCGGTTTGGAGATGTTTGAGGGGCACGCTGAAAATTACACCATATGTGATAAGTTAATATGAAAATGTTATATGGGTTTCAATAAATAATTCAACTGCAAAAGGCAGAATCAAAGATCGGACAAAAGTAAGCCAAAATTAGTTTATCATGAAGGCTCTTATCTCCTCCCTTTTTCGCCCGCCAAACAAGCTGTTAGGGCAACGGATAAATTTTTCGTTTAGTTATGTAGGGTTTGGTTTTAGGGTCTAGTGGTTTGGTTGGGCCAAAGCAGCCTACTGTTTTGGGTCCATGTCTGTGTAATTTACACATTGCAATTGAACGAATTTGAGTGGGGAACATATTTGCAATGGCATATCCTGGTCCTTCCCTGGTACCCTTCCCTTGTGGGAACATATTTGCAATAGTATCGCACTCTGACTTCTCTCTCTAATGACAATCAACTCATAGTTCCAAAAAAAATTATGTGAACCTATTCGCCTCATAATTTTCTACAAAGAATATAAGTGTATTTATTATGCACTAATTTAAACTTGCAATTCGCTGAAAATATACAAATTTGCAGAGAACAATTATGTGTACTTTTTCAGTTGCATTATTCGCATTTATGTATGAATTTTTGTACATAGGACTGGTTAATCGAGTTACTAGAGTTAAAAGATAATTTTGAATACCGTGTTAAAATTCATGTAGCCGCCAATGCCTTTACGCGTGATTTGCTTTGAGGAGATAGAATCGTACATAGCATATACTATTTCGGCTCCAGTGGACAGAGGAAGTGCAGAAGACGGGAAGAGATGTGGTTTCAATGGGCGGGTTGGTTCATGGCTACATATTGCTTCAGCTGCTGAGTTGTTTGAGGAGATGCTTCATAACTCTGTATCCGTTTTATGGCACAGACTTGTTGGACAATTTGGAAAGCACGAAACAACTGTGTTTTCTCGGGTATTAAACCTCACCATTTTCAGACAGCAAAAGAAACATTTATCGCGAATGGTGATTAATTTCTTAGCAGCCAGCTATTTTTGAGAGTTTAATGTTACAGATTCCAAATCAGTTGGGGATAGTAATGCAGCTTTATGGCAACAGCCCCCTTCTCGTGTTTGGATGTTTTAACTGTGCTGCAGTATTCTGCCCATCCCATAGAACTTAGAGCTCCTGCGTTTGGGATCATTTTGAGAGAGTCCAGAGAAGAAGTTCAGGACGTCAACTATGGGAGATTTAAGGCATCATCAGCGCTTGCTACGGAAGCTTGGGCCATTCGAGTGGCTTGTGCCATGGCTGCTGCTAGTGGTATGGATCACTTCATCATAGAATTTGATTGCCAGGTCGTGGTGAACTGAAGGCACTTACCAAAGGTTGAGTTTCAAATTAGAAAGTTCAAATCATGCTGGAAAATATTACTCCACTATAATTATTTGATTAAAGATTATAATTGCTGGTTTTATACGGTGTAAAAAGAAGTGCTAAACGGTGTGCTTACCTCCTAGTGAAAAAGGCTTCTCTTAGATCCATTCCCCATCCACCCGCTTGCGGTGATGCGCCATGATCTTTGTATTTTGATTAGTTCTGATGCTCGTTTAAAATGAGAACCTCCCACTTCTCAAAAAAAAATAAAAACAAAAATTGTTATCATGTCAATTTTTAAAATTGAATTCGTTTTCTTGAGGTCCTTTGGAGACAAGAAGGTGCATTCTTTTACGGACCAGGATAATGTAACCGAGGATTTGACTCCTATATCGTTTACCAGTAATTTAGCTCAACAGATTGGATTTGGGGTTTTCAATGCAAAGATCAATAGAATTCGGGGCCAAATTCGAAAAATAGAAACAACAGGAGCTATTACAGAATTCCTTAAAGATAACAGCAACTACGTGTCTACGTGTTATTGAACATAGCGGTGCAAGCAATTGTGTGAAAGTGAAATGTACAGACAACAAACCATGGCCACTCCTCTGCTCTCCAAAACCTCTCTCTTTCACACGCTTCCTTTCACCTCCAAACCCTTCTCTCTCTATCCTATTCCCATTAAATCCCAATCTCATTTCCACCTCAAAGCAGCCATGGTAAATCTCTCCTCTTTCCCCTAGTTTTTTTTTTTTGAGAAAAATTCATGGGTTTACTTGTTCTTGCGTTGAATGTGTTTCTTTGTCTGTTTTTAGATGGAGGGCAGCGAAATCACACAGGAAGAGGAAGTGGGTATTGTCAGTGAGAAGAAGAAAATATTTGTTGCTGGTGCCAATGGAAACACTGGGAAGAGGATTGTGCAGCAGCTTCTGGCCAAGGGGTTTGCTGTGAAGGCTGGTGTTCGTGATGTCGATAAGGCGAAAACAAGCTCGCCTGAAGGAAATCCTGATCTTCAGTTTGTGAGTATTAAGCTTAGGGTCATTTGATCGTTTGGGATTTGGTTTCTCAATTTGAGTTCTGTTAATTATCTGTATTTCATTTAGTGGTACAATGAGAATTTTTAAACACCATGGTTGATAAGATGCCAAAATTGAGAAAATTAATGCCCTAAAAAACATTGGACAATTGCTAGAAAATATAATTGATTGCGCCACATCTCCAATGATAGCAAGACTTCGCATATTGGAGGGCTGATTTCTTGCAAGGGCAAAACAATTTTGGATAAAAAGATTCAAACTAAAACTGGCACATTTCATTTTACTTATCTGTAGTCAATTAGTACTTAATTCCATGCATTGCATTAACTAAATGTGTCAACATTAGTAATAGAAGTGATTTGCAATTTGTTCAGAATCTTTTCATAATCTCGAAACATCCAGCTTTCGCCATTATGCAATTCGTAATCACCATCCCAGTTTTTGGATTCTTGGTGGTATAAGAGTACTAGTAAACACCTCTGGAGCAGATAACCTGGATACCTGCCACTATAGTTACAAATCTTTAGAAAATATGATTTCAAGAAAACAGCTACTGTGTGTGCGCCTGTTTTTGTGTGTGTACTCGCGTGTCAGTGTGTGTATGTGTCTAGCACTATTTTTGAACGGCTGTGTGTCTAGCACTATGGGTTGGTAACTTTGTGTTCCCTCTACATGAAAAGATAGGGAATAAGGGAATCTCATGTGGCAAGATTTTAAATTTTCCATTTATTTCTTGTTGGGATATTTTTTGCCGTTTGGAGTGATATAGGTAGTACTTCTGTAGTCATCTATCTAACATAAGGGTTGATAAATAATCAAAATATGTTATTCTCGAGCTGGGTAGATACTAGAAGTTAAAGGTTGTGCTGACCGAAGGGATTGATTATCTTGGGTATGAACCAAAAATTGAAATTTTTTACAATAACTTATGAGACAAACTTTTAAATTTTAACTGCTAATACTGAAGACAATTGAATGTTGTTAAAATGTGGGAATCCAATACATCCACTATAGAAATAGGGGATCCAAATGATGGTCTGCACACTGGACAACTCGCGGTTCCACACAGATGTAACATGCCAAGTGCACCGAGTCGCCGGCACTAACACATGGTTATAGTGAAATCAACAATTAGTAGGAGGACAAGAGGATTATAGTAACCATCTTGTTTGATGTTGCATGTGTCCAGATAAAGGCAGATGTAACTGAAGGTTCAACAAAGCTAGCTGAAGTTATTGGTGGTGATTCAGATGCTGTAATATGTGCGACTGGTTTTCGACCTTCTTTCGATTTACTAGCTCCTTGGAAGGTTAGTTTACGTAATGTTGCTATTAGTGTGTTGCCTAATTTAGTTAGCATTGGATCTTTACCCTTTGTGGGCAATTCTTAATGTTCGATGGTAAGATAATTGTATCCTCTAGCAGTTTAATTTTTACATGTTTCTATAACCCCCTCTTATTTGGCTAGTTTTGGTAAGATAACTTTATTTGCGCGAATTTAGTGTTCAGCAGTGCTCATCAGCTATTTATTATGATTAACAATTGATTGCCTTTCAAAAACTTTACTGCTTGGATTATTTGACAACACGACTTTTGGGCACTGTTTTTACTTTAAAATGTAAATATGTACAATAAAGATGTTCACCGTTCAATTTTCTTTGTGGTTTCATGCCGATTTCTTTTTTTTCTTTTTTTTTTGTTTGCTTTTTGGTAAGTTAACATCATTTAAGAAACAAAGGAACCTACAACCTAAGGATGACAAAGCCACACCGAAGCCCAACAAAACAAAAGAACGAAACTCAAACACCTGCACCTGCACCTTAGGACACTATAAGATACAAAACTAACAATAAAAAAAGGTTCATAACACCCTACACACGCGCTACTACCAGCATACAAACCATCATCGACTGATCCTGTCAAGTCAACAGGCGAAATCTGCCATTCCATGCACAACAGCCTATTTGCATCAGATTTCTTCACCTTTCTCCACGAGCTTATGGAAATTCTAATATCCCTTTCAGTCAGACCTAACCTTTCTCAATCCAAACTTTGATGTTTAAAAGTTTATGCTCTTATTATCTATTTCATGCACACAAAAAAAAAAATTTGAGCTTTGATGCAATCTTCTCCATTCCATTGTTCAATAGTTTTACTGTGTAAAATCTTCGGTTGCAGGTTGATAATTTTGGTACGGTGAACCTTGTTGAAGCATGTCGCAAGCTTGGTGTTAAGAAATTTGTCCTTGTTAGTTCTATTTTAGTCAATGGAGCTGCTATGGGACAGTTGCTTAATCCAGCGTACATATTTCTCAACGTGTTTGGACTCACATTAATAGCAAAGCTTCAAGCAGAGCGGCATATCAGGAAATCCGGGATTAACTACACAATCGTAAGACCTGGTGGATTAAGAAATGATCCTCCGAGCGGAAATATAGTCATGGAACCAGAGGTGAATTATTGGAGGAGTTATTTTAGTTTTACATGTTAAATACGTTCTCCTATTAGTTGGTCTTTCATGATATTTCTCTCTCTAGGATACTCTGTACGAAGGTTCAATATCTAGAGATCAAGTTGCTGAAGTTGCTGTTGAGGCATTGGTTCATCCGGAAGCTGATTACAAAGTAGTGGAGATTGTTGCACGTGCTGAAGCTCCGAAGAAAACTTTTCCAGAACTATTTGGTTCTGTAAAGCAGCGGTGATGTGAATTGCTCGAATTCAGAACGCCGTGGTACATGGAAGGACATTGAAAAGAATACCGACATCTTGTTTTCTGGCTGTAGCTGAGTTGCTTCAACTTTCTTGTTTTGTGTATCTTTGATACTCTATGCCGTATAGTTTGAATCTTCCTGTAAGAAGCACAGATACATGCACAAGAAACGGACACAATATGGACAGGTGGACATTTTTTTCTTTTTAAAATTAGGACGCAAACATGTTGGACACAAATTAAATTTCTGTAAAACTTTAATAATTATTCATATTGTGAATACCATCACCAACATCAAGTTACCCTTCCTCCGTTTGAACATCGATACTATGGTTCCTATTTCATGTTAAGCACGTGCTTATTCAACTGGGGAATGAAGTAGTTGGCACGTATTTCTGCCTAAGAAGTGAGTACCATGTCTTCCACAGATTTTGAGTTACAAGTCTTTTGACAAATGACGACTTCTCCGACTTCGTCATCTTACTCTCTGCACGTTTTTATCGGCCTCTAGATTTTGAGCGCGTTTTCTACTTTGTGTTCTACGATCTTAGGCGTGTTTTGTGTGATGCGGGGGGGGGGGGGGGGGGACATTTGGAATGTATTTACTTTAAAGGATCTCCAGATGTAGATCAAAATTACATGGACTATTTTACACTTTATTAGTCCCTCGCTACGGATTGTTGGCTGACTTGTCCCGAAATGACATACTCCTACTTGAATAAAATTTCATTGGAAATTAGCTCTTGACATTTTTGGTTTAACCATTACCCATTGGACAAAACATGACTTTTTTTTTATTTTTTTGTTTCGACAATCAAGATTGTCTAGAACAGTGCACTCAGGTCAACCGCATCTCATTGGTTGGATTTATAGTAATTATAGACTTTCATTCCAATTTGATATAGTTTATACACATATTCTCCAACCATTTGGTAAAATAAAAAAATAAATTAAAAATAAAAGGCCCGGACGAAAGACAAGACTTTGATAGCTGATACCGACGAGTGACCTGCAAGTCATCGGGTTTTTTTTGTCCTTTTATATATATATAATCGAATGTCCGAATTATGTTCACATATCACAATTAATTTTAGAGTCTAGAAGTGAGATGGAATCAAATCTTCTGTTCCGAAAACTCTCTGTTACTCTATTTCAGTGCACTTCTTGCCATTCAATCACATAAAATTTTAAAATAAAACACAAAAAACAGACCATCGACCCAAAATAATTCGGCGCTTGGATCTCAAACGAACCCACTGGCTCAAAGACTTTGCTGGAGACCTGCAGGCTGCAAAGTCATCTGTTAGGAGTGTCTGGGGACTTTTCCGCTCCGTTGGATCGTCATTTCGATTTCCCACGCTTTCCCACCAACCCGAAAACACACTAAAAAAATCTCTCATTTTCGCCTGAGGCGAGCGATCTAGAGTGGGTGTGTAGTGGGTTGTGGTTTATACAAGCAACAACAACGATGAAGCACAGAAACGGTGAGATCTGGGAATTCGAGAACCACGTTAACAGTACAGGAGGAGTAGATTTCGACTCCGACGGCGGCGTAATATTAGGTTTGGACGGCGGCACAACCTCCACCATCTGTATATGCATGCCAGTCCTCCCCTTCTCCTCCTCCGCTGACCTCCCTGACCCTCTTCCGATCCTCGCTCGAGCCACCGCCGGTTGCTCCAACCACAACAGTGTCGGAGGTATATCACCCAATTCACCGCTATCTTTGAATATGAGCAAAGATCATTTGGTATGAAGTAGTCCAATAGACAAACCCAAATATAAGAAATTTGAGGGAAAGCTCGTAGTTGTAGATTGTGGAGTGCAAAACAAGCATTCAAAAATTTGAGTCTTGATTTGGTTAAAAAGTTAAGTAAAATTCAACCTGGCATGAGTAGTCTAGGACTGGAATAAGGTTATAGGGGGTTTTACTCAAAACTTTTTTTTTTTTTTTTTTTATCAAGAAGAGGAAATTCACTTTTCCTTTGGAAGTTTTGGCAATGTAAGATTCTGGTCGCATTTTGCTTTCAGAAGTTAGGAATGTCAGGGTTTGGAGTCGAGCTTCCATAAAAAGTATACTTTGGAGGCCAACAGTCATTTGTGCTCTGGGGGGCATCGGTTGACAAAAAATTGCAATCTACATAAGATATTATTTGAAACAAAGTTGGATGCCCACAATGATCTTGAGTCCTTGACCATGCGATATTATTTTCTTTTTCAATTGAACTTCGAAATATCATCAACGTAACACAAGTATGTTGAGTTTTGATGTTGTATGTTTACTTCCACCTTTGTGCTTCAAACTTACAGAAGCAGCGGCCAGGGATGCATTAGAACAGGTTATGGCTGAAACCCTTGTGAAATCAGCTGCCAAGCGTTCTGCTGTTCGAGCTGTTTGTTTAGGTGTATCTGGTGTTAACCATCCAACTGATCAAGAAAGAGTACTTAATTGGCTAAGGTTAGTTACATAAATAGATTGCCATTTCATCTTCACAGTCTTTATGGATATGTTGATCTAGGTGTCTGCTGCATAATGTTTCTAAATTTCCTTAGGAGAAAGAATACCCGTTTAAGACTGTAAAGGATTCATCTTATGGTCAAAAACTAAAACCAGTAGACTCCCAGTTAATTTGCATTCAATGTATTTGTCAACAGTGAACTTCTAGTTCTAGGTTGTCTGCAACCAGTTTGGATTTGAATACAGGTCTATTTCTCCTCCTTTGAACAAATGCATTCTAGTAAAAGAAATATTGTACTTTGTTTCAGAACTACATCATTTCCCGTTTTTAAGTAATATCACTCATAAATTCAGAAACCAGTGAGTATTCAGAAAACAAGTGTTAGTCGTATAGAGAGTAAGACGCAAAATAAGTGTTGGGAGTCTTGGGATGGACATAAAAGTGAGACATATGTTTGTATAATTTGGGAGGGCAAAGAAATTTGTGCAGGAGGTTGAAAAGCATTTATGTGATAATTTGTTGTGCGTCCCTTATTTGTGCTCCACATTATCCCTCTCTCCACCTTATGATGCTTGGATTTCCCCTTGCGCTGACTTTATATTGAAAAAAAAAACAAAAGAGCTATGTTTTTCTATTGGTGCAGTTAAGTAACTATGTTGTTGTGGCACTGGAATGACAGTTTACATGCTGCTAGAAATTTTGTTACAAGAACATGTATTGGCCCCGACAGCTTCTGAATTCCTGTAGTAACTTTCTCAGGGACATATTTCCAAGCCATGTAAAGCTATATGTTCATAATGATGCCGTAGCAGCTTTGGCCAGCGGGACATTTGGTAAACTTCATGGCTGCGTTTTGATTGCCGGTACTGGTTGCATTGCTTATGGATTCACTGAAGATGGAAAAGAAGCTCGTGCTGCCGGTGCTGGGCCTGTCTTGGGTGATTGGGGCAGGTAAATAAAATATGCCTTCCTCACAGCGTTGCACCTTCCTCACAATGTTGTACATGGAAGATGTGTTACCTTTGCTTTCTCTAGCATAAGACATGAGAGATGGCTGTTGAATAACTTAAGAAAAATATTTTAGGAATTATGTACAGGTACAAAGCAGCGTATATTGACACAGCTATATACCAGTGTTGGCCATTTGAATTCCTTTTTGTCCCTGGTAGAAAGAGATAGCTTCGATATTGTAGCTTTGATGAAACGTGGCACAAAATTGGTCCTAATGCTCCTAACAATGTGTTTTGTAAAAATAATATCTAATATGATCCACTATTTAATGGAATGTTCCTCGTTCAAAAGAGGTATACTGTAACATTGAAATTTATAGAAGTTAGCCCTTATCGTTCAACAATTTCGGGTGTGTGTGTGTCATACCACGTTACTGTTCTTGTTTCTCTTGATGAACAATCCAAGTCCAAGGTAACATGTCTTCAGGGGAAGGATAGCACATCAATGAACATACTTATTTACGCATTTTTATGTAGGGGCATAGCACAAATGATAGGGACATCCAGTACTAAGGTTAACATCACCTTGATGATGGTGGAAATGTGTCATGCGGCTTCCTAATGTCAGTAGTGGGGATCAAAATTTGATATGCTCCCACCAATGCAAGGAAGTGAATGAGGATGTAGATACTATTTTCTAGGACTAAAAGTCTAAAACTACTTGAAAGAACTTGTGAAATGTCAAACTATGTCTCACAGTATGTTTTGAAGACCCTCGCGAGTACAAGAGCCATGATCTAGCTGATGCTTAATGATCTTCGATCCAGAAAATGTACTTTCTATGCCAAAAAAATTTGCAACTACTGGTATAGCCTGATAATATTATCCACCAAAGTCAAAAGCTTTATAATTATGACAGAATTACTATCGCTATCCTTGACTTCTGTGTTACAGTTTTGGCCAGATTCACATCTCATTTCTTGCCAAAGAAAACTTCTTATGAGCTCAATGCTTCTAAAGTAAACCATAGAACTTGTTCCTCCACATTCATTCTCAGCATGTTTAGGCTGTTTTTCAGAAAATATGCAGGCCTTATCCGTCACATTCTTATGCTGTATTTCAGCAAAATCTCTCTCTCTCTCTCTCTCTCTCTCTCTCTCTCTCTCTCTCTCTCTCTCTCTCTCTCTCTCTGCACACACACAATGCAAATTAATGGGGTGATATAAAAATTCAGTGTGTGACTGACCACACAAGAAATAGTAGATTATGCTGGCCATGATGAACTTGTTAGCTCTAGTTTCTGCAGGCTTTTAAAGAACTTTTTGCTTGCATCGTAAGATTTGAGAAAGTAATGGCCGATGAAGTACATACTTCAAACTGCACCTGTTTTTGTATGGGTCTACATGGGTGCTAGTACACGCATATTCCTACCATGATGAACTGACATGGAGCTATTTCCTTATTGTGAATAGTGGGAAATATGGCATACATGCCTAAAATTCTATGGGCCTGGGAAATTGGAAAAATACTCCTTGTTTTTCATGTTATGAAATGGTCTCTAAACAAAACCTGTCATTACAAAAATCATTCAATGTCCTCTACATATTTTGTCTTTTGGGCCATTCTACTGAGTGGATTGCCCAAGCCTGAAGAAAAGCATGGGTAGCTAATATATAAACATCCAGAACCACATTATCGGGTGTTTCTTTTGAAAAACAACTGTGAAGAATGCAAGAAGTTTGCCGTAGCTGATTTGCAGTCCTAGGTTTAAGAAGGATTATGAAGCTTTTGACTTCCATTTTACATTTTCCAAAGCATGCTATATCTGACCCAGTAGTGGATTGTTTAGCTTACTACAGTGAATGTAATTACACTAGTGCAATTATGTAATCTTGCCTGTAAAGAAAAGACCATTTGTTATCCTGTAACACTGTAAGTTCTATTTTTAAAGTAATTGTGATAAAAGAGTATGTTTTGTATGTAAAATTAATACTAGAAGGGCAAATTGAATTGACGAAGATGTTTCTTACAGTGGCTACGGAATTTCTGCACAGGCATTAACAGCAGTGGTAAGGGCTCATGATGGCCGTGGTCCACAAACAATGCTTACAAATAGTATTCTGCAGTCGCTTGGTCTTTCTTCGCCAGATGAACTTATTGGGTATGTGTGTATTGAAACATGTTTGCAAAGATTTAGTTAAACTTGGATCTCCTTTTGACTGCAAAACAATACAAGAAAAGATCTTGGAGTTCTTACAACCGTCTGTATTTGTTGTGTTAGTGATATTCTACTATATCTTAACATGCAAATCATACCACTAGGATATAGGACTGGTTCCAACATCTGGGTTGCTTTCAGGTTGTTTGAAGTTGGTTCTGTCTGAATGATTCTACAGCCTTTTGACTTGGTCTTTAATTCTCTAATCACAAAGATATGCTAACTAGTTCTTTTTCTAGAAGGCTTATTTCATCGAAAAATAGGCAAGGGAGGTTTCCTTGTAGATCTGCTTTCATTTTCTAAAATTTAGGTTTCGTTTGTGTTCCTACAAGTTGCATGCTTTGTATCAAGGGCATTGACATTTGACTGCAGTTAAGTGGAAATGTTTTACCTACGCGAATCCTAACAAAATACCTATGGAAAGAGGAAGTAGGACGTTACATGTGGGTTCCTATCCATCTCTTTGTACCACAGTTCTCACTTTCCTAGTTCTTACTATGATCAACCTAGGTTTTAAAAAACGGACATTCCGTAACGGGTTTTCGAAGCTCTGATACTGTTACGGATGAAAATAAATGGCGTTATGAAAATTCACATGCGTATCTGCTGTTACGGATCGCGTAAGGTCAACGGCTGTTACACCCCAGTACCGGACTGTTGCACCTATAAAACACTAAGAACAACTTTTCTTCTATGTTTTGTTCCTTTCTCGAACCTCCATGTTATCTTACAGTGTATTCTTCATAACTTTGTGAGATTCTTCTGCCTTAACGTGCTAAAACACTATTTCAGGTACCAAACTTTTATTATTTCAATCTGGGACAGAGAGAATGAGACAAAAACTTCAACATCGTTCTTAAAACACAACATTTGATCAAATCTTATTTACAAAGTTCAATATTGCTTAAAACATTCAATTTAGTCATAAACAAGGTTAGAGCTTATGTATCAATGAATTATTCAGCATTTGCTAGTGCTTCAAAAAAAATTACGAGTGCGATGTCTGATTCCTCTTACACATTCACCGATGCTCCCAATATCCGTTACTTGCCCTGCAACTGTTCCGCCGACCGATGCTGCAATTTAAATCCATGGGTCAACCCATTTACTTCTAAACCTTCAAGGTTGTGAAGTGCCTCTCATTCAAACTGTTATCACTTCTTACTATGAAGTTTTCGCCTGATCCCGTTCTTTCCTGGAGTGTGATCCCAGCCTTTCCAACTTGTGGACCATAAGCCTAACAGTACAGTGGATATGAGATGTGACAAATAGGAAAGCCCTGATAAATATTTGATTAAACTCCGTAAACTGATTTTCTCACATTTTCATTGTAAGCTGAAGGGCTGTAGCCTGTAGGTGATGGCTTCGGTACTTGTGTAAGCGCTGCGACTAGTGGTTGGGTCACCCCTCACTTTAGTTAGACTACTGTCGCTTTTGTTTAAAGAAGTGAACACGGACTCGGAAAACCTAGTGAACAACTTATTATGGGGCTGTTCTATACCATTGCTGCATTGTTCAATAAGTGGTTTCATTTTTTACCTTCATGGAATATAGGTGGACGTATGCAGATCCTTCTTGGGCCCGCATTGCAGCTCTTGTTCCACTGGTCGTGTCCTGTGCAGAAGCTGGAGATCAAATCGCAAACAAGATTTTGGATGATGCAGTCCAAGAACTGGCTCTGGATGTGAAAGCAGTTGTTAAAAGACTTTGCTTGGGTGGACCAGGTAAAACTTTATTTAATTATATAACTTGACGTGTTTATTGATAGGGTTATATACTTGATCTCCCAAAATTTTATAGGGTTATATACTTGATCTCCCAAAATTTGGAGTCCTGAACAGATAGGGTATATACCTTATTTGACCTCTGGTCGTTTTGCGGTTCATACTAGATATTAACTACTAAACAAGACCACTTCGGTAGTATTTACTGCCTTAGAGCATCTTTAAAGCTAGCCGCCAAAATAGAGGCCCAAATCTCTATTTTCATCTTTATTTAATAATAATAAAAAGAAAAAAGCAAGTAGAGGCTTTCACTATTCACTCTTACTCCAATCACAAATCTCTATTTTTATCTTCAAAATCTCCCTTCACAATTTCACTTACAACTCCCTCTCAAATTTCCGTAATTCCACAGCATCAAATAACCATACAAGAAATAGCTCATGTCCCTTCGTTTTTTCATCTCTAAAAATTTGATTTCTCAATTCGTTTGGTGGCTTGCATTGGTCACGCAATTTTTCATTGGTATGTATTTTCCCTACTTTACTCACTGTTCTGTTGTCTTTATTTGTAGGTATTGGATTATACATATAGTCTGGTTACTGGTAGAGTTCCAAACGAATTTAGAGTTTCCCTGCCCAATGGTCGAAATTGCCCTAGCCCAATTAGAATATACTCCTACCATTTTCGCGAGCGAAATTTGTTCACCCTCACCTAATGAGGGTGAACAAAACCCTCATTCTGATTGGTGGAAAAGGTGTGGGGTCCACCACAAAGCGATGTCATGCTTACCAAAAAGGCAAAAAGTGATTGGGTCCATCACAAAATAATGTCATGCTTACCAAAAAGTGATGTAATTCTATGGACCCATGCCTTTTCCACCAATCAGAGTAAGAGTTTTGTTCACCCTTATTAGGTGAGGGCGAAGAAATTTGCACTGTTTTCGCTGCCCCCACAACTCCGGGCTGGACCATTGCTGAAGGTGAGAAAAGGTTTAGTAAAAATTAGTAGACTCATTGTGAATATATAATCGGTATCTTTCAAATGGTATCAATCTCGGACAAGTAAATAATGTGAAAATTATACATTTTCTTTAAAACATAAACCAAATGTACAAAGGATATGATTGGCATTAAAAATTAACATAAAAAGATAACAAGGATAAACATGGGATTTTAGAAGTCCAAAAAGATGAATAGTACAAATAGAGAAGATAGGTCTCCAAATATGGAGATTCAAAATTGGGTCTCTAAAAATAGAGACGATTATAGAGGTTGATTGTAGTGCGTATTGTCTCTATTTTGGATTTATAGAGCTTGATTGGAGATGCTCTTAAGAATGTGGAGCCAAAGCCCCCTCACACCCTTTTGTGGGCATGTTTCATGAGATGTAGCAGCTTCAAAATCCATAATGCTCTTTAATTGCAGATGGAAATGGCTCTTTTCCAGTTGTGATGGTTGGTGGTGTGCTCGAAGCTAATAACAGGTGGGATATAGGTAAAGAAGTTACTGACTGTATCCAGAAGACCTATCCCAACGCTTGTCCAATTAGACCAAAGGTTGGCATTCTTCCTAATTTCCCCTTTTCAGTGACTAGTTTTTTTCTCCTTATTTCATGTTCATTTTTTGCCATGGATTGACCTATCAAGAATTCCCTTTTGAATTCTTCAGGTGGAGCCTGCCGTTGGGGCTGCATTGCTTGCTTGGAACTCTTTGATGAAAGAAACAGAAGGAAATTGTCATGATAGATGACCCGGGATTAGTTACAAGCATCCAACTGTAAAGTTCGACATACAACACCTTGTACACTGAATTCTGCAATAAACCTTTGGTATCTAATCCCTTATCGGCCACAAAGCTCCTTAATTATTTTGACGCTACAAGTGGTCATGTTCCCCTGAAAGTTGATGGGTGCATACATTTACAGATTGCTGTCGCGATGCTGGACATTAGAAAACCACTCTCGCTCCACACACTATGGTAGTAATTAGAGCATAGATGATGATTGAATTGTATTTCCATGCCTCAATCAAATTCTGATTTGATTTGAGTTTCTCAACTTGTATGTTCTCGAGATCTGTTTTTAGTGGCGTTTGGGATTAACCTTGCAAACTTTCATTTCTTTCCTTCCTTCTTGCTTCCTTTATTTACTTTGATAAATCGTCTTAGAAGTCCATGATTCATACCTAACAGTTCAAGACAGTCAACTTATGGGTCCATGGAACCGGTGAAATTCTGGAAGCAGGTGGATATCTGTTCTTGCCATAGCCACCTTTAACTGTAACAAATGATTATTAAGATCACATTACTCATGCCTAGCATGTAGAGCATTGCTGAGAACTCGAGCGAACTGAGCAAATCAAGTAATTCTTAAAAGATCAAAATGAACTTCGGAACATAGCATGTTTTGACTTTAGGAATTGTGGAAAGAAAAGGACGAAACATGGAGAAAATTAAATGAGATAAGCTGAATTCATTTCCCTGGATATTACTCCAAAAAACATAATCAGTCAGTAAGCAGATGCATTGCATTGGCTTGTCAATAAAGCTGATCAAATGGACTTGGTAGACTCTCTACTTAATTCTCTTCTGACAAGCTCCAAGATCTCAATAACCTGCTTTCAAGACAGGAGAATGATAAATAGACAGTATTTTCCCATTTGGAAACTATAAGTCAATTGGATTTTAAGGATATATTAAATTGCATGAACAAGGCATTGATAGTAACAGATGCATGATTTTATGTCCTTCTGGCCATGAAACAGATACACGATGGGGTATTTGTTGTCAAATTTCTAATAATCCCCCAAGCATAATGCAGGAACCCATTTGCATTTGGCACTAGATGATACAAATCCATCCTCCAATAATCGAAATAAAAATCCACTACAAGTGAAATCCTCACCTAAAAAATTTGTTCAAATCAAGAATGCAGAAGAAAGTAAATTTCATTTGTAAAAGGAGAAAAGCACCGGTTCTACGTAGTACAGTAGCAACAACTTGTTACAACCAGATAAATAATCAATTTAGCATGCCCTACTGACAAAAAAAGTATGAACCGTAAGACAAAACACGCATAGAGATAATATGTTGAATCCTCGCAAGTATGAAACTTGACGCACTGGGAGTAACCCAGAAACAGTTCTAATTATTCCCATGATTTGAAGGCCTACTATGTTGCAAGAAAAAGAAAATATCAAGATTAGCACTATGACTTCAATGAGGCTTCTTGTCACGAGACATCAAAAAAAAGAGACAAAAATATCAAACAAATTAAGTAAGAAAATGGTAGAGATAATCTTACCCCAGGGTAATGTTTGAAAATGGGAGAGTAATGATCAAGAGCAATATATATTTTCTCTAGGAGGCTTAAAAGTGCATCCACTTGATCTCCCAATAAATCAACCTAAATTTAAAAGAAAAGATTGAGTACGAAAGCAATATATAAACCCAATAATGTCGAACTTATACAGCAAACATTTAAGATAAAAACAACCACCCTCCCTCCCTCTTATATTTTCTGTCTTTGAAATAAATATGTATTGTAGACCCCGGCAAAAAGGAGAGAGAGAGAGAGAGAGAGAGAGAGAGAGAGAGAGAGAGAATCTTTTATCTTTGCTGTTTTAGTCTTGATGCTCAAAGACAACAACAATGTTAGAGATCATCTGTCTACTTGTGATACAGGGTGACAAAATGTAATTTCTTACTCTTTCTCGGCTAAATTGTAAAAACTGGTTTTTTAGTTTTTTTGGTTTTGTCCTTATTCAAAAAAAATTTGCATTTGTTAGTTTTCGATCGATTTTTTGTGGTTTCTTGGCTTGTCTCAACGAGAGGAATCTAAAAAGTATAAAATTATTAGCCAAACTTAAAGTTTTGTGAATAAAGACGAAAAATAATCCAAAAAACCGGTTTTTTGGATGTCACCTTCCAAAAAACATCGTCCCCTGTAGCCATTTCTTCATTCATCAACGTCTTATTTCAGTGATTGAAGCTCTTTACCTCGTAGGCTAGCTAGTTCTCTCTTTTCTTTCCTTTTTTTTTTTTTTTTTTTTGGTTAAGGACAAGACAATTTTCTTACACCTGCATCTTCTTATAGATGGAGGTGCTCCAAGGGGCGCGAGCTCAACCAATGAGCTATCCCCACATGATAACACATGCCATATTTACGATGTTTATAACTCCACAAGATAGTGATTATGCAAGCCAACATTTACGGTAAAATGTTCACTCATAAATTATTTCAGAAATCCAGAGCTTACATAAGATACAGTACTAGATTAGTTGATTCATAAAATGAGCCTCCCTGCAAAAACATTAAACGAAGATCATTACCTCGGATTCTGCCATTTGAAGATCATTACATCTCCTTTCAAGCCTCTTTTTGTACATCAATGCTGTGTTCTTTAGTGAATTAGTTTTCCGGACAAGAGAACTCAATTCAGAATTTGAGCCTTCCAACCTGCATGCAAAGCATAAAAGCATGTATAAGTTTTCAATGCCTTTACTTGATGAAGGATTAGTTGACAGACTTTCATTCGAATGTAGGCAACATAACCATCAGTAACCAAAGCAATTTGGGAAGTCGACAAGCTTTTTGGTATACACTATGATGGTGATGAAGAGGAGGTCGTAAGCAAGATAGCTGAAATGGAAGCTCTTAACAAAGCAAGGGCTGATTGTCAACATTAAACAAGGTCTGATTGTGAACATTAATCATAGATCTTTTCAGAGGTTCATTGGAAGTGTTGTGAGGAATTCTTTGGGGAGTGGGGGCCTAGGGTCAGGTGGTGAGTGGGATGTTTTTTTGGGGTGCCATATGGGTTGTGTTTTTGGGTGTTTTGTGAGTGGGTTATTTTTTGGGGGGCTGGTTCTCTAGCATTTTTTCTGATCATCATCCATTTTGTTCGGTGTATTTGCTGAGGTTTGCATGATTTTTTGAGGAGTGTTTGGGTGTGGCTGGTTGATCTCTTGCCAACCTTCTATGCCCCTTTTATTGTATCTATTTCTATATGGAGTAATAAAATTTCTTTTTTCCATGCAAAAAATAATGTAATAAAAAATAAAGGAGAACTTGCAGGGGAAGGAAGAATTACTTCCATGCAAGGTTGACAGAGAGAAATAATTTCCATGGATGAAAACCAATCCTTTTCACTTACAAGCCTTGAAATATGTCAAACAAGGTATGCTTAATTACAGGCCAATGATTGATTGTGATTTTCTAAAAACTCGAAACAGAAGTAGAACTAGTAAGTGCAGTTACCTCATGTTACAGTTTCTGATACGCTCGGCGACTCGGCATTCCAAATCAGAAAGTTGTCTTGAAAGTCCACAGACGAGAACAATCAAAGCTTGCATTTGCTTCTTCTGTTCATTCTCTTTCGCTTCAAGCAGCAATCTATCACTCTCTTTCTCTTCTGTAATAGCCAGAAGCATGTTCGTATGCTCGTTTGTCATTAGTTCAACCTTTTGATCCAATTTGTCCATTTCACCTTTATCTACTTCAATTTGCTCCAGTGCCAACTCCAACTTACTCTTAATCAAGTCAAATTGCACATTTTCCTTCACCAACGCAGCCGATAATTCTACTATTAACTTCTCCTTTTCTTCCAGCGACCCTACCAATAAATGGACTTCCTGCTTTTGTCTCTCCTTCTCTTCAATCATCAATCTTAATTCCTCTTCCCTTTCCAGTGCTTTCAATACAAGAAGGGAAACTCTATTTTCACATTCATCTAAATACTTTTTGGTCAAGCCATGGATTTTCGACCGGGCGTCCTTGATAGCTTCCTTGAAAATGAAAAATTTTTGGGTGCCGAGTGGGTATTGCCACTTGGTACCCAAGCATGATCCGAGCCGTCCAAATGTGTTTTGGATGGCCCGGATGGATTCCCATCCTCTCCTCTCACCTAAACACTCTATCTCTCCCTTTTCTCTCTCTAAAATCCGGACCGTTGGATCGCGTGATAGACGGCTGAGATTGCCGAACGGGTACCACGGCAATACCCACTCGGCACCCAAAAATTTCACCTTCAAAATAACTCCACCCATCCCTTGCATGAACAAAGACTCGATATCTGAATCTTCAATTTCACAAATTTCCAGCACGTGAATATGTTGTTGTATTTCTAACTCTTCAGTATCACGGTTGTTTTGGGGGTTCAACCCCCCTGATAACACATTTATACTTATACACGTGCTCAGCAACTGAAGTCTCTATCTCTGCATTTTCCAGGTCAGCTTTAAGCTTTTCTATGGAGTACTTTTTATGCTGGTTGGAGTCCAGCAAAGGAAAGAAACAGGGGAGTTGGCTGAGAAGGAGTCTTCCAAGGTAAGATTTGTTAGGTTAAGTTTGGATGGCGGTAATGAGGGGGAATAGGAATGCGATATCTTCTTTCCACGATTTTAATGTTTGGAAGAGACAGGAAAGAGAATGTGATACCATGCTTCTTCTATGATTATAACGTTTGGAAGAAACACGAATATAAATGTGATTCTTAATGACATATTCAATCAAGAATCACATTCTCAAACTGAGTGGTAATCCCTCCTTTCACTATGAAAATCTTATATTCATAGCTCATTCATTAAGAAAATGAAATATTGACTATAATAAATTTTCAAAATAATTATTTTCCGCGTAAGATTACCGAATTAATCCAAACACTGAAATAAAATTACTCCAGGTATCCAATTCCTGGAAATTCGATTCACAGTAATCATATTCGTATTTAACCCAAAAAAGTTCCTAAAAATTTGATTCATAATAATTTTGTTCTTATTTCTACTCAAAATTTCGGTCATCAAAACATAGCCTAAAGGTCTAAACATAGACATACAAATGATATGACCTTAAAGTCGAAAAGAGAAGTAAAAGGTAAATGAAAAACAGACAACTCTTCTTTTCCTTACTCTTTGACGTTGGTAAGGCACCTGGCCCAGTTTTCCAAAAGATTTTAGCACCCAGATGCTAAAATCATGATATTTAAAATAAAAAAAATGAAGTGGTTTCGGGTATCGTTTTTCGATTTTCTTCGCACCAAATTAAAGTACTCCGCGTGTACTTTAATTTGATGCAAAAAAAATTGAAAAACGATACACGGAACCACTTCATTTTTTTATTTAAAATATCATGATTTTAGCACCTGGGTACTAAAATCTTTTGAAAAACTGGGCCGCTAGTCACCCTTTATTGATTGTGGAAATTCTACTCACTTCGTTCCCTATGCTCTTTTCCGTACTCTTTGACGTTGGTAAGGCACCAGGCTTCTAAATAAGTCCTTTATTGATTGTGGAAATTCTACTAGGGATGGCAATGGGGCGGTTCGGTTCGGTTATTGGTATAACCGAACCCATTACCCGAACCCAGACGAGTACCCATAACCGAACCGAAAACCGTTCGGGGAGGGGATCTTGAAACCGAACCGAACCAAATGGGGTTCGGGTAATCCCCGAACCGTTTGGGTACCCGAACCTGAGATTTATAATTTTCAAACAAGAGTAATGGTTTTCAATTTAAGAGAGAAATTTTCAAACAAGAGTAATGATTTTCAACCACAGCAGTTGAAGAGTAATGGTTTTACTCTTTCTACTGTTGGTTTAATATAAAAACAGTGGGAAAGTTTGTTGCAACCTAAGATCCAACAACAAACATTCCTTCTAAGAGCAGTTGCTTAACACTTAGTTTGAAAAACATCTTACGCCATAGGAGTGACTTACTGACTTAGTTCAAATTACAATGTTCAACCAACAAGGAATGAAACCCAACAACCGAATACAAGCCTTCCAAGTTTCACAACACCACACCAATACTTAGTTCAAATTACAAACTAACGGAGTGACAACTAGTGCCAACAAAACAACATAACAGGAAAAAAAAAAGGTGCCTTTACAGCCTTTAATCCTTCACTCCTCCATTCCAAATGCAGCAGCTTCAAGCCTTCACAAGCCAACTCCAATGCAGAATTCATATCTGTTTAAATGGAAAAAAATTATGTATAAAAAGGTTCCATTACAAGTTCCATGTTCACTTGTAAAAGAAAGAAGAGACAAAGCTGGAGGACACTCCAGGCTCTACTGTCCACTGTCCACTATCCACAATACCAGCAAGGCATTCGATTCATGCCATATCAAACTTAGTTTTCATATACTATATCAAATTACAGGATTCACAAGATATTCACATCAAAGTACAAGATTCACAAGATATTCACATGCATTCATATACTATATCAAACTACAACATGCATTCATATCCAATTTATGCTATCTACTGTCCACTGTCCACAGTCTAAGGAACCAACATGCTATCCTTTTTTTTTTTTTTTTACAGGTAGATAGAGGCAGCAGTAACAGCAAATCAAACATGTCTAAGTAATACCTTGGAATATCCAATCAAATCGAACTACCTTGGAATATAATACCAAAACAGAAATCATAAACACATTATGCAAGCCTTGCCAAGAAATCATAAAGATATTACCTCACGAGTCACGCACGATTCCCCCGATTCCGAATCATCATATATAGTGGCGTACCCGGATGATGCTTCACCTAAGAAAATGCAAATAACAAATTCTTAAGTTTCGGTCTGAACAAAATTCATCAGCAACATCCACATTTTCACTTGGATGGTCAGGTGATGATGATGGTAAGGGGCTGCCATTTTGTGATTGTGATGGTCCAGAACTATCACCCGGATTTGTTGAATGAGCACTCGAACCGATAGGTGATTCAGACATGATTAACCCTAACAAAAAAGCAAGTTTTGATTAAAAATAAAGAGATTACAAGAAACTATATGAAGTTAGGAGGATCCATAGTAAAAAAAATAATATCAAAGAACATTATTAGCCGACCAAAATTATTTTCAATGACAAGGCCCAAACTTCACCATTCCAAACAACGTATGAAGAATTTTCTTTTCTTGTCAAAAATCATATCAGAACAATACGCCTCCTCTTTTGACGAGGCCCCTCCAATTGATGGTAAGATTAATGTTATCGCAATACTAACAAACATGATAACCAACTAAAACATTTAGCTATTGAAATGAATCAAAATATGAAGAACATTTAAAAAATTATCATTCATATCTCACTACCCTCACTTCAATAATCTATATACTTCTTTCTTAACAAAACAAGATATATTCCCACCATAATATGCATGTTGTTAAAGCAGCAACAGAAATTTAGATAGGCGAAAAAAAACAAGAAGTAGAGCTCCTTGCAATATACTCTTGGCTGGTTCAGGTCCATAGCAAGTGTGAGTATCTTAACTGGGAAACCGGGATCCAGGAGGTAATAGGTATGTATGCATATGTTCAGGTGCGTTTTGCAGTTTTTGGCAATTTTGTAAAAATTGATGCCTACCGTTCAAAACAGACTAGTTGTGGACTGCAAAGATTGTTTATCCAATGTTACCATCTTTGAACATTTAGTTTTAATGCAATTTATTGTCCTACCACGAAAATAGATCGAACATAAAATGAGTTAAAGATACCAATAGGCTTCAGGACAAATGGCATCAATGATCACTCCTACACTGATTGGACTTAAGACGGGGTTCAGCGTAGTCATAAATAGTACGGGGGTGTGTTCCTACCAAATATAGTACCAAATTAGCAAGTCCCGTACTAGCTTAATCTATCCAACCAAAAAGTCCGGCAAAGAGACCGACCCTAGAGTATTTGGCATGAGACTTAAACCAAAGCACCATTCGCACCAAGGACTAGACTCAAATTACAAACAGCGCAACAACCTAATCACAAGATCAGAATCATGTATTTTGCTGGATGAACACATGAAAAATTGCACATCCATTGCAACAGTAGAAGAGAAACAAAAAACTGCATTGCAGTTGAGACACAATCACAGAGAGAGAGAGAGAGAGAGGCGTACCAGAGCAGAGGAGATCACCGATCTGTGTATCCGTAAACCCAAAGGAGCCAAGGAGGTCGCTGATCTTTGGGTCTCTCTGTGTATTCGTAACCCTAAAAAGTAAAAACACAAATCGGCGTGACTGCGTGAGGACTGAGGTGAGTCTACGGGGGAGAGGGAGAGAGAGAGAGAGAGAGAGAGAGAGAGAGAGAGAGAGAGACGTTACCAGGATACTTGAGGTGAGAGACCGAGAGTGAGAGAAATCGCCTCTCTGAAGTAGTGAAGACTGAAGTGTCACTAGAACCCTAAATGTCAAAAGTGTTGTATAACAGTATATATATAGAAGGGGGTAAAATTTAATTAACATATACTACAGGGGTAAATGTGTAATTAAAAATTTCGGTTCGGTTCGGTTTACGGTTCGGTTCGGGTAACGGTTCGGGTATCACCTCGACCCAGAACCGAACCGAACCCGTTCGGTTATCTGAAATTAGAAACCATACCCGTACCCACGGGTAATATTTCGGTTACGGTTCGGGGAAAAAAACCGGTTACGGTTCGGGTACCCATCGGTTCGGTCGCGATTGCCATCCCTAACCATTACATCTTTCACATCAATTTTTACATTCACTTTCCACTATTGTCCATAATGGAGACATCAACATTAAACTTTGTCCACTAATTGTTCAAAAATGAATCTACTTTTAAGGGCAAAATAGAAAATGTACCAACTTTTACACACTAACTTTTCAACATCACACTTATTTAGGAACAACCCAAGATAAAATACACTACTCTTTTTAAGGAACGGATGGAGTAAAGAAATATGTTGTTGACTCATACTTTAATTTGCATTGGAAAAAGTTTCCATTTGATTAAGAGTTTCTTTTTATCATCTACTCCCAATTTTTGTTTCTTTTTTTTCTTTTTTCTTTTTTTGGATGTTCCAAAATTTGTCCACTTTCCTTCTTTGGATGTCTTAAATTGAGTCATTTTCTTTTCTTTTTTTTGTTTCATCTCCAGATTCAATTCAAACACAAAAATAGATGAAACATATATTGAGTATAAAATAGTAATCCTTGCAATTTAGGCCTTGTTCTCTTGTAGATTTTAGGTGCATTTTATGGAGGGGTGATAAAATGGAGTTGTTTTCCCAACTGATAAAATGTAGTGGTTTTCCTATAGATTTTAGGAGGATTTTATGAAAATCTCATAAAATCACTTTTACATTTTATGTGTTGAGATTGGAGTGTCATAAAATGTGAGATTTTATGTCCCAAAAATCTGTTGAAGAACACACCCTTAAAAGGAAGGTAAAACTGAAAGTTTATATATTTTGAAAAATAATGATTGTATCCCGTTAAAACATTGAATTTCCTCAAAGGGACTAAAATTTTGAGATGGAGGGAGTAAAATCACGTGGCTTCACATTCTAAGTGTGGCTTATTAATGTTTCTCCCTCCTTTATTAAAGACGATGTTGTGATTTGAGTGAAAGTCATCCCCATTCAAGTTCTTCGTGCTTACCTATTCTTAAATTCTTTTTGTTGCAAAATTAATTTCTCTTTTTTGTTCTTTTTTTTTTTTTTTGAACAACCAGAAACATAATATCCATTCCACTAGTTATTCATACATTGTTTAGCCAAGGCATGTGCAGCCTTGACCGCCTGTCTAGGAACTTTAGAAATACAAACATAGGAAAAGAACTTAGAAATATACATAATATCTGTCAAAATAGGTTTAACAAAAACATCAGCAAGATCCTGCAACATCAGCCCGTTGACAAGTTGAAGACACTCCGATAGCACCTCTACATGCTTCCATCCATTGCACCTTACCCACTAATTTCTCTTTTTTGTTCATATATTTAAAGCGTCTGCATCTACACCCGACTTCTATTTACAAAAATGTCCATTATTGAGGCTTAGTTTTTCAAATGATTTTATGAGATAAAAAGTTTTTGATAAAATCTACTCCCTCCGTTCCTTTCTAATTGTAGCACTTTCCATTTTGGACTGTTCCTAAATGAGTGTGATGTTGAAAAGTTAGTGGGTATGTTTCCTATTTTGCCCTTAAAAATGTTTTCTTTTTTGAAAAGTTAGTTGTATTATCATATTCATAAGAGTAAGTAGTGGAAAGTAGATAAAAAGTTGTAAAAGTTGATGTGAGAGAAAACAAGTTTGAATTATGAGACTACATACTTAAAAAAGAACGGAGTAGTAGTTTTTATGGAGGTGTGATAAAAAAATCACATTATTTTTCCAAATGATAAATTGTAGTTTTGATAAACTCCATCCAATGCCTTTATTTGATAAAATCTAGTTTTGTTTTTATGATTTGAGGATCCTAAATTTTATCAAAACTAGATTTTTATATCATCATATCGTTTGGAGAACACCCCCTGATTGTGGAAATACTATATGTGAGTGTCCAAACGACACACAATAAACACACACACAAAAAAAAAAACCCAGACTCGATAAGCCTATACATTTTACACATATTTTACAGTTTTCAATACACTTTCTAATATTTCTATATATTTTTTACACATTTCAACCTTAACGTATGTCTATTGAGCCACACATTAGCATTTTCTTGTATATTACAATGTGTGACTATTACCAAAGTGAGATCCTTAAGGCCTAAGCATATACGTACAAATGATATAACCTTTCAAAAAGAAAAGTCGAAGGCAAAGAAAAAACAGACAACTCTGTCTTTTCGTACTCTTTGAAGTCACAGCAACTTTCGGGAAAATTTCAAAATTTCCCCCAAACTTTGACCTCAATGTCTCATCACCTTGCAAACTTTCAAAAAAATCAATTTTACTCGCAAAATTTGCTACCGTTATTCAAACTTACTCCTTCCATCTTTCTCTCACTCTGTCTTTTCCTACTCCCAGAAACGTTAAACCCATCTGTCACCCCATGATCAGACCCCTCTCTCTCTCTCTCTCTCTCTCTCTCTCTCTCTCTCTCTCTCGCTCGCGCACACACACACATGCACACCCCAACCGGCAAAAATTGATCCCTGTTGATCAAACCGGAAATACAAGGGGCACCAACCACCCTTGTACCAACCACGTACAGACGCACGTGAGGTTTTCAAGGGTCAATAGGTAAGTTGGTAAGTTGTGAAGAACATGACTTCAAGATTATATTTGTTGGATTATACTTAGGGAATCGAAAACGAGGTGTGATAGAAATTCGTCTCTAAAGTAAGGAAAGGATCTTAGTCGTCACGAGTCATGAATTGTAGAAAGACGTGTGTAGCTTTTGGTGGCAAGAACTTGGGGCTTCGAACCATATTTTAGTATCATTGTGTATGTGGTGACTAACAATATACTTGGAATCCCAAAACTGTCATGCCAAACATGTAGAATTAGAGAGCAATAGGATACTATGTGATAAATTCTGGAATGCAGGGTCGACCAAATCCTTGTTAACTTTCTTCAAATCCTCCTCAGAAGACTCCCTGTTAACAATAATGACTTTTGGACATCCAAACTTGTCCAATCCTGCAAACTTCATGGGACCAGTATCCTCGTCATATAACCTAGCCTCCGCATGGTTTGTAGAGGCAAGGAAGGGCCTTCTATCCGCCCAAATGATTTCCACATCATCATCATTCAAAAAAATAAGACATTGATGCAATGTAGAGGGAACAACTAAACATGCATAGATCCAGTCCCTCCCTAATAGTGCATTGTAAGTAGAACGTGAATTGATAACAAAAAATGGAGTTACCAAAGTTTTGGATCCAACAGTTAGGTCCATAATGATAATACCCTATGAGTAACTCCCCCTGCATCAGTAATTCCAGCACTTGAAGGGATCATGTCTTGATCAGTTTTGCCCAGCTTGAACATCATGCTTTTGGGAATAAGATTGGCAGCTGACCCATTATCCACCAGCATACGGTTCATAGGGACTCCGTTCAATTGATCTGTGATATAGAGTGGCCCGATATGTTTGGCCACTTCCAAAGAGGGTCTTTCAAAGATAACACTAGACACCAATCTGGGCTCCCCATTCTCACCTTTATCTTCATCCTCAAGGATTATCAATGAAGGTGAGGATGAAGAGGAAGAGGCCTTCGAGTTAACTTTTTGGATGTGTAAGATCTCAGGAGTCTGGCCCATGTCCTCTACATCACCTTTTAACATCTCTGGTTGATTGGTTCTGGCATTGAAATTGTCTGGTAAGACTGAAACCATGTTTCATTACATGTAATCCATCTTCTTGGGTTTCTGCCCTTGATCCAGGTTGCCCCCTGAAACTGTTGAGGGGCATTCTCCTTAATGTTTAAGGATTTGGACCTGACGTGGTACCGTCACCCCCCTTTTCCCTTATCAGGTTTCTAATCATCCTCTGAATAAGAGCTAGGACTGCTATCAGATTCTGAGCCATAGTGCCTTGATAGTGCCCCCAAGAAAATTTTCCTCTTAGGGGTTGTTCGAGGAATATCCTTGAAGTTCATGTACACCATGTTGACATGCAGATTTTTGGGGAAATGATCTCCATCCACCCACATAGGTGGCTTCTCCTGCTCTGGAAATTTGAATTCCCCTTTTGTCAAGTCTGTCCTGTATAGCATTACGAAATATCGCACAATTGTTAGTAGTGTGATTCCACGAGTTAAGAAATTTGCAATACTCTTTATTTTTCAATTCATGGGCAGGAGAAATTTTGTGACCAACTGAAAAACGCAATAGTTTATCAGCAAGAAGGAAATCAAATATTTCCTCTGCCTTGGAGATATCAAAAGTATACTTCCTGGGTGGCTTAGCCGTTGTGGCCTGTTGGCCTTGCGGCTGTGTTGGCTCAATCCTTACAAATGGTTGACAAGCATAGGGTTTTTGTTTGATGATCTAGGCCACAACTTCTTCAATCCCAGGGCTGATCTCTGAATTAGCCGTAGCCACCCGGAAATTAGGGTCCGTAAAGTAAGTTCTCTTGGAAGAGTTCATTCTTTCTTCCTCTTCATTCAAAATTCTCTCATATCGAGGGTCCCTATAGTAAGTTCCCTTGGAAGAGTTCTTTCTTTCTTCCTCCTCTTACGAAATTCTCTCATATCGAGCAGCTCAAGTGGCCAATCCAAAGAGATCCCAGAATTCCACTCCATCATACTTCTGCAAGAACTCAAAGAGTAAACCGTCTTGAGCCATCCGTACAAATTCTGTCTATGGAAGTTGCACCAAGCATTTGAACCTTGCTATTTTGGACCTCCCTATGTAAGTATCCACGGACTCTCCAGGCAATTGATGTATCCTAGACAAGTCAACCACTGTCATCTTAGGCTCAATTCCGTAGACTCATTGTGAATATATAATGGTATCTTTCAAATGGTATCAATCTCAGACAAGTAAATAATGTGAAAATTGTACATTTTCTTTAAAACATAAACCAAATGTACAGAGGATATGATTGGCATTAAAAATTAACATAAAAAGATAACAAGGATAAACATGGGATTTTTTAGAAGTCCAAAAAGTTGAATAGTACAAATAGAGAAGATAGGTCTCCAAATATGGAGACTCAAAATTGGGTCTCTAAAATAGAGACGATTATAGAGGTTGATTGGAGTGCGTATTGTCTCTATTTTGGAGTTATAGAGCTTGATTGGAGATGCTCTTTAGACTGTGGAGCCAAACCCCCCTCACACCTTTTTGTGGGCATGTTTCATGAGATGTAGCAGCTTCAAAATCCATAATGCTCTTTAATTGCAGATGGAAATGGCTCTTTTCCAGTTGTGATGGTTGGTGGTGTGCTCAAAGCTAATATCAGGTGGGATATAGGTAAAGAAGTTACTGACTGTATCCAGAAGACCTATCCCAAGGCTTGTCCAATTAGACCAAAGGTTGGCATTCTTCCTAATTTCCCCTTTTCAGTGATTCAGTGACTAGTTTTTTTCTCCTTATTTCATGTTCATTTTTTGCCATGGATTGACCCTATCAAGAATTCCCTTTTGATTCTTCAGGTGGAGCCTGCCGTTGGGGCTGCATTGCTTGCTTGGAACTCTTTGATGAAAGAAACAGAAGGAAACTGTCATGATAGATGACCCGGGATTACTTACAAGCATCCAACTGATGGGTGCATACAAGTGGTCATGTTCCCGTGAAAGTTGATGGGTGCATACATTTACAGATCGCTGTCGCGATGCTGGACTGTAGAAAACCACTCGCGCTCCGCACACTATGGTAGTAATTAGAGCATAGATGATGATTGAACTGTATTTCCTTGCCTCAATCAAATTCTGATTATATTTCAAATAGTTTTTTTAATCAGAAACATAGAGAAAATTAAATAAGATAAGCTGAATTCATTTCCCTGGATATTGCAATTGGAAAATAAGAAGAGATGAATATATTTGTATAGGTAATTTTCGTTTCCCTTGACTATATACAAAAAACATAATCAATCAACAAGGCAGGTGCTCCACAAACACCTTCACTCTATTTTATAGATTTGCATTTTGGCGCACCCAAAACAATGTCAACCCAAACACGACTCTAGCAAAACCAACCTCCATATACAAGTTTGATGCTGTAAACGCTAGAAACAGAAAGAGGCACAGCCAACCCGAAGCAAATATCCATCTGAAAACCCAATGCCGGAATACAAGGAAATTTACAACAATATACTAGCTAGTCCAATGGGAAGTTGTGGCATCCCTCGGCTGTAACAAAAATACAAGGCACTCATACTTTGTACCACCATAAATAAAATAAAATAAACTAACAGCTTCCCTGGGTACGTGTCAAAATTGTGGAAGACGTGTGGACTTTCTTCAGTTTTCTCTTCATAGCGCAATCTCATCTTGAAGTCTCTACTGTGGTTTTGATTGTTTTCACCAACACACCAGATAAGTCTCCAATTTGGGCATTCAAAAGAAAAATTGGAACACCTTAACCTGTTAAACATCAACGAACGGTAGTTATGGTCCTATTAACAGATGAAGATCTGTTTTTTGAGCTGCTTCACAGGGTAACGGGACATAAACATATCACTGAAGCAGCCACTTGGGCTGATTCGGATTATGGTTCAAGAATTATGGAGTGAAACATTATAGTATATAGGTAGATAGCGAATCAAGACGCTAATTTTTCCGTGTCATTTACTTGCGTAGAACCATCCACAAGTCCATGATCCAAACACAGCGTAAATGTATCTAGTAACAGAAGCCCTTAATCTTCCTTATTAAATTAGAGATGTAAGAATTAGATCTCATGAAACTCTGGAAACAAATGAAGATTAATGCTAATACATACCCTTCAAACCGAATTGTATCAGACGCATTGCATTGCCTTGTCAATAAGCTGATCAAACGGACTTGGTAGACTCTCTACTTAATTCTCTTCTGACAAGCTTCAAGATCTCAATAACCTGCTTTCAAGACAGTAGAATGATAAATAGAGAGTAATTTTCCCATTTGGAAACTATAAGTCAATTGAATTTTAAGGATGTATTAAATTGCATGAACAAGGCATTGATAGTAACAGATACAGGATTTTATGTCCTGGCCATGAAACAGATACACGATATTAGTTAGGGGTATTCGTTGTCAAATTTCTAATAATCCCCCAAGCATAATGCAGGAACCCATTTGCATTTGGCACTAGATGATACAAATCCATCCTCCAATGCTCAGAACAATAATCGAAATAAAAATCCACAAGTGAAATCCTCACCTAAAAATTTTATTCAAATCAAGAATGCAGAAGAAAGTAAATTTCATTTGTAAAAGGAGAAAAGCACCGGTTCTACGTAATACAGTAGCAACAACTTGTTACAACCAGATAAATAATCAATTTAGCATGCCCCACTGACAAAAAAGGATGAACTGTAAGACAAAACATGCTGAATCCTCGCACGTATGAAACTAGAAGCACTGGGAGGAACCCAGAAACAGTTCTAATTATTCCCATGATTTGAAGGCCTACGATATTGCAAAAAAAGAAAATATCAAGATTTGCACTATGACTTCAATGAGGCTTGTTGTGACAAGACATCAAAAAAAGAGACAAAATTATCAAGCAATGTCCACGAGTCAAAAAAAAGAAAACATCATGAGAATAGATAACAAATTAAGTAAGAAGATGCTAGAGAGAATCTATCTTACCCCCGGGTAATGTTTGAAAATGGGAGAGTAATGATCAAGAGCAATATATATTTTCTCTAGCAGGCTTAAAAGTGCATCCACTTCATCTCCCAATAAATCAACCTAAATTTAAAAGAAAAGATTCAGTACAAAAACAATATATAAACCCAATAATGTAAACATTTAAGATCAAAACAAACTCCCTCCCTCCCTCTTATGAACTAACATCGTGAACAAGGGTTTTGGCGCAAAAAGTTCATAAGCCATTTTAATATTTTATATTTCCCAGGTCTGTGTCATTTACTTGACACTCAGTATTATTCAATTTATAGGAAAGACTTGACTAATAAGCATTGTTACAGTGTATAGTTAGGGCTCTGTATTTGCTAGTTTTTCATGTTTGGATAAGCAAGAAATCGGATGAAGTGGGGGAAAAAAGGAAATAAAGAAAGGAAAACACTGCAACTTTTGAAACAAAAAATCATGCATCGGTCTTTTTAGTAACCATATATATTCAAACACATATTTTCTGTCTTCGAAATAAATGTATTGTAGACCCCGGCAAAAGAAAAGGAGAGAAAGAGAAAGAATCTTTTATCTTTGCCTCTTTAGTCCTGATGCTCAAAGACAACAACAGTGATAGAGATCATCTGTCTACCTGTGATACACTGATACTGGGTGACAAAATGTAATTTCTTACTCTTTCCCAGGTACATAGTTTCTTAACATCGTCCCTGTAGCCATTGCTCCATTCATCAACGTCTTATCTCTGTGATTGAAGCTCTTTACCTCCTAAGCTACTAGTTCCTTTTTCTTTTCTTTTTTTCTTGGGGGGGGACAAGACACTTATCTACACCTGTTCTATCAGGATGGGTTAGTGGGGTTGAATTCCCGACCTTATAGATGGAGGTGCTCCAAGGGCAGTGAGCTCAACCACTGAGCTATCCCCACAAGATAACACATGCCATATTTATGATTTTTATTACTCCACAAGATAGTGATTATGCAAGCCAACATTTACGGTAAAATGTTCACTCATAAATTATTTCAGAAATCCAAAGCTTACATAAGATAAGATACAGTACTTGATTAGTTGATTCATAAAATGAGCCTCCCAAAACAATCAAACGAAGATCATTACCTCAGATTCAGCCATTTGAAGATCATTACATCTCTTTTTGTACATCAATGCTGTATTCTTTAGTGAATTAGTTTTCCGGACAAGAGAACTCAATTTAGAATTTGAGTCTTCCAACCTGCAAAGCATAAAAGCATGTATAAGTTTTCAATGCCTTTACTTGATGAAGGATTAGTTGACAGACTTTCATTTGAATGTAGGCAACATAAGTAGAACTAGTAAGTGCAGTTACCTCATGTTACAGTTTCTGATACGCTCAGCGACTTGGCATTCCAAATCAGAAAGTTCTCTTGAAAGTCCACAGACGAGAACAATCAAAGCTTGCATTTGCTTCCTCTGTTCATTCTCTTTCGCTTCAAGCAGCAATCTATCATTCTGTTTCTCTTCCGTAATAACCAGAAGCATATTCCTATGCTCGTTGGCTTCCCTTACTTCCTTTGTCATTAGTTCAACCTTTTGATCCAATTTGTTAATTTCACCTTTATCTACTTCAATTTGCTCCAGCGCCAACTCCAACTCACTCTTAATCACGTCAAATTGCTCCTTTTCCTTCATCAACGCAACCGATAATTCTACTCTTAACTTCTCCTTTTCTTCCAGCGACCCTACCAATAAATGGACCTCCTCCTTTTGTCTCTCCTTCTCTTCAATCACCAATCTTAATTCCTCTTCCCTTTCCAGTGCTTTCAATTCCAGGGAAACTCTATTTTCACATTCATCTAAATACTTTTTGGTCAAGCCATCGAATTTCGACTGCACGTCCTTGATAGTTTCCTTGAAAATAACTCCACCCATCCCTTGTATGAACAAAGACTCGTTATCTGAATCGTCAATTTCACAAATTTCCGGCACGTGAATACGTTGCATTTCTAACTCTTGAGTATCATGGTTGTTTTGGGGGTTCACCCCCCTGATAACACATTTATACACCTCCTCAGCAACTGAAGTCTCTATCTCTGCATCTTCCAGGTCAGCTTTAAGCTTTTCGATTAATTTTAGCAAGTTTGCCTCTGCCAAATCATGCTGCATCATCTTCTCAGAAGCATCAGAAACTTGCAACGAAAGACACTTCACTTCTTTTTTCTGATCAGAAACTGAGTCCCTAAGTCGTTGATTTTCTGAAAGGAGGCCATCTATTCTATTCTTTAAACTGCGAAGAGTCTCGGTATTGTTGCCCAATCTGGATAGTTTTTCATTTTCCACGATGAAGTCATCTAATTTCGAGATAACATCCAGAATTTTCTTCCTCAAAAATTCCAAGTCCTTATCCTTCCGAAGAGGCAAAGAAGACCCTTTTTCTCTTAAGTATTCCCGCTTAAGACTGAAAAATTCTTCAGTCATCTGTTGCACCGTAGATTCGTGGCTCCTCCTCATCTTTGTTATCGTACCGTTGAAATAGTTCACCAAATCATCTTTTGTCATGTGCTTTAACTGTGCAGCATCCCAACTCTCAGGCAAACCGTTATTAGACTCCTCAAATACACCATTTCCCTCCCAAAGTGAAGTGGAAGGAGAAAAATGATTGTTCAAACCCCTTCTATGAAATTGATCCATATCGTGAGATCCATGAGAAATAAGCTGCCCATTTTCAGGATTGGACAGTGAATTTAAGATTGCATCTAATTCCTTCCTTAAATTTGAAACCTCATCAATCTTTTCAAGTGCAGTATTTTGATCCCATAACTTCTCTTCGTACTGTTCGTGGAAACTCCTAATTGAACTCTGTATCACCAATGCTTCAACCTCCTTTTGAATCTCCTGCTCTTGCTTCCATTCACACAGTGATGCCTTGGTTAAATAAACCATATCATCCACCTGTGTGTACATATCGTCCAATGTCCTGTTTAGAGTTTCAAGCAACTTATCTACACCCAAAAAGCTTTCAGATGACTTTTCTTGGAGAATTCCACCCAATCCCACCAATTCTGAACCCGAACTTGTCCGTATTGGACTACATCCCCGTATGGTATAAATCTCCTTTTTAAGCTTCTTAATCTGCCCCTTTGCTACATTTTGTAGGCTTCCCAAAGATTTCCTCATCTTATCATGCTCTACAAATGCATCAGTAAAGCCAGGATAAAAACTATTTCCCTCACATCTCATTTCGTGGCATGACTCACTTTTATCGGCACCCAATTGGAATAAATGCATTTTCTCCTTCAAACTCTCCACCTCCAGTTCTTTCGCGGCGATTTTCTCCTCTGCCCCTTGCTCGACTGCTTTCACCATACCTTTAATGACAGAGTCACTCACCATCCTCGATATCATCAAACGACCACTGATATCATCCCAATAAGAATCCAAATCGTCAAGAAGGTCATCACCCAGGTTCTCACTCTCTCTAACGCCACTGACCTGTTGTGCAACTTTTTCATTACTTGAACTGATACCACAACCAAAATCTCTCACCCCCACCATAATCCCTTGATCCCCCATCAATGAATGTAACTGAAACTGCACCTACTTATATATATACCTTGGGAAAATTGCAACCGAACACCTGGAAGACACAAACAAAAAGTTCAATTCAACATTTCGGGCACATAATACCTAATCAAAACTTCAAATTCAAAGATGAAATAAAAATGGCACATATAGTTGCCTAATTGGAGTTCCAATGTGAAATATAGGAACTTCCAAATGACAAACTATAGATATATCTTGAGCAAAAATGCAACCCTAACACATGATACACATAAATTTGATTAACTAGGACATTCTAACAGCAACAACCACCTCCGGCCCATTGAGTAAAACTCCAATTAATTTGAAGCACAGAAACGCTCAAATCTAACATATATTTGGGTACAAACTACAGCAAAAAAAAAATAAATAAATACTATATATTTGGAAGAAAAAGACTGACCTTAACGAAGTACAGATTAAAGACTCGTTGATTTGAGTAAAAATCGTAGAAAAATTATGTTTTTGAGCCAAGAGTGGAGGGAGGGAGTTTTATGAGTTCAATTTAAGTTTTATTGACGTATCGATTTTGAGTAAGTGATGGAGATTCTCCAAGTAAAGCATCAAACTCAAAGCAGCAAAAAAGAGATTGGACCGAACAATTGAAGCTTAAATGTGACGAATGAGAACTTACAGCTGAAGCAAAAAGATGAACGGAGCTCCTCTCTCTCTCTCTCTCTCCTGCCGTGAAAATAACGGCGTGGAAAATCCTCGAAAAGTTTCTGGGTTTCCTCTGGCAAATGGACTTTGAAAAGAGCAATTCGCGAACTGGAACTCTCTCTCTCTCTCTCTCTCTCTACACCCTTTTTCCCTCGTCCTGTCCCCTTTGGGTTTTCTCGGTTGTTAGGGTTTTGTGGGAGGAGAGAGAGAGAGGACAAGAACAAGGTTGTGAGCGGGAGGAAGAGAATGACTATTCGAGACTTTATAGACGTTCGAAATTAACGGTAGTTGCCATTGCTCGCTTGCTTATATTTTGTTAATTCGGCGGGGTAGAATTGTCAGAGGAAGTAGGCTAGGATTTATAATTTGTCTGTTTAGGAAGCTTCGCACTTCGTAGGTAAAATCCAAATACATGTGGATTTTTTTGGGAGCAGCGCGTGTTGTGCACCAAATGCATAGTTAGGCCCTGGGTCTCGTTGTTCGATCTGAATTGTTTATTTTCTTTGTTTTATAACATAGGGGTAAATTAAATTGATAGACTATCGATCCTTATGTCGTCAAAATGCCTTTTTCTTGAAAAGGCGACAATTTTATATAATCTTTTTTAAGAACTGAAAGGTAAATGCTCACCGATTAAACATTTATCGATGTCCAAAAAATCAGAATATTTGCATGCAACTACATTTTGATGCGACAAACCAAATGAATGATTAAAATCAAATATCAGGATTGCGGTGGGACCCATAATGAATTAAGATAAAGTGATAAAGTACTGGATTAAGATAAAAGCGATAAAGTACTGGATTAAGATAAAGCGATAAACATCACGGGTGGCCATGGTGTAGTAGAATACAAATTGGTATTCCCTCCGTCCCAATTTAAATGCTCCATACGGTTATGCGTGTCTTTTTAAAACTCTTGTAGTTATTATTCTATAATGTATTATATATGCAATATGGATCTTATTTGATAGATCTCAATTAGTTCTATTAGACAAATTTTTTAAAAACTTTGAAAACATTACCAATAAAAAGATATAAACGTTTGAAAATGACACGGATATTCGTAGGGAGCATTTAAAATGGGACGGAGGGAGTACTATGTTTTGCCGTTGTCGTGTTCGAAATATGTCATTTTTCATTTTATAGAATTTGTGATCGTATCAAAATACTAGTTGACTAATTGACTTTCTTTGCCGATAGAGTTGTTAAATCGGTAGATATAATTGACACTAATCCAACTTGCTAATCATTTTGAGTTCGGATTTACAGAACTAAGATGTTTGACTAAATAAGTTAAAACATGTTCAAGAGATCATACATTTAATTTATCTATCTATAAAAAATGCTAAATTTTGTCTTTAGCCTAATGTCAAATACCATTTTTTTTTCCGCTAAATGGTACTCCGTTTTAGTTGATGTATTCGAATAGAATAATTTAACTTGAAAACGTGGACTTTAGTCAATTTAGACAATAAAAAAAACTCACCCGATGTGTTATTGAAGCCATAATCCATCTTCATAAATGAAGAATCATATAAAGCATCTGGGACCATTTTCTTTGTCTATTGGATAGCAACAATTAATCATGCTAGGAAATGGCTACAATACACGCTCCTTATTTGGGTGTACCATATGCATCTATTGTATGGTCCAGATTGTGTCACCTCATCGGCAATCGTAACATTTTTTAGTTTTTCATAACTTTCCAGCAATATGATTCGTAACATTTTGGTGTGTCTCGTAACTTTTATAAAAAAAAATCGTAACTTTTATAAAAAATTTGTAACTTTTGCAAAAAAATCGTAACCTTTCTAGGGGTGTATATGATACACACCCAAATAGGGGCGTATGTTGTAATCTTTTCCATCATTGTTAATCATGATCATTAGTGCTAGTTGATAATTACTGTATGAGAGACAGGGAGAGAGGGTCCAGAGGGAGAGACGCTCCTAACATTTCAATTAGCCAAGAAAAGTTGAGATTTGGAAATAAAAAGCAGATTTGTGACCCCATATCCTTCAATAAAGGGAATAAAGATTCATTAATTTTATGTGGATTCAATATATTATGGAGAAGGACCGTTAGTATTCAACTGTTTATTAAGAAACTTCTAGAAGATTTGAACCAAGGAAAAGTTTATTGTCAAAACAATTTTTTAAGTCCAAAAGTTTTACACTTAAAAAAATTTGTACCATGTGCAATGAAATTTTTTGGCATTACCAAAAATTGTTTTGGCATTTTCACGTTGCAAGAAAAAAATGTACAAGGAAAATATAGATAATGTAAAAAAAATCCTTCTATTGATAACTCACTGGGTTGACAATAATGTGTTGTCCCCATCCGAGCCTTCCGTGCTCAGCGAGCAACGGCCCAGATTAGTTCGGTAATAAACGGTGCAGATCTATTTGGGTCTGAACAGATCTGGGTCGTTGATCACCAAGCACGAACGGCTCGGATGGGGACAACATGCATCCATCCCCCAATTCGATAATAAGGCAAGAATAATACAAAAAAACACATACTCTAATTAATGTACCTTTTTCACTTTTCTATACACTTTCACTGTTTCCACATATTCTTATATACTTTCCACACATTTGAATAAATTTTTTAAACCTTAACAACAGCCTAGTATACTAATTTTAGAATTTTCCAAGATAAAAAAAAAAATTTTAAAACCAACACTAGGCGCCACCAAATTTTAAGAGAGCCTTTAAGACCTTGCAATAATTTCCTAAAAGCAACTTGCTTTTGAAAGAAAAAATGATCAAAAAGCAACTTGCTTTTCACCTAAAAGTAATTTGGGCGGTTCTTCCTCTCATGTAGGAGTATCATGCTATTCATTTTCGTTTTATGCTTTGAAAATGTAAACAAGAATCTCATGTACTCCTTTATTATTGGAGTTATACGAATCTAATTGCATCTGCATTTTATATTCTCTATCCATGACTATAACTCTACACACGTAGTATCAAATTGAGATATCCCATATCACACGTGAGTCGTCACCTCACATAAGAAGAAAATAAACTAAAAAAAAAAGTAGGAATCTTTTATATGAATGTACGTAATTACATCTACATTTTATATTCTCTATCCATGACTATAACTTTACACACATATCAAATGGAGATATCCCCCATCACACGTGAGTCGTCACCCCACGTAAGATGAAAATAACTAAGCAAATAAGTAGGGATTTTGTGATGGTGAAATGATTTTAGCACTCTCGTTTTTATTTATTTATTCACATTCACTCCTTTTTTGCCCTAATCTATGTGAAATTACAAATTATTCTTATTTTCTAATTCACATCTTCACTTGCGCAAAGCGAAGTTGCAATTTCCGTTTCAAAAAAAAAAAGCGAAATTGCAATTTCATGCATATGAATAATGATAATATAAGGAATGCAAATAGATAGAAAGAAATTTATAAACCATTTTCCCTCTCAGAATTTTTTATTTATATGGGCAACACTGCTAGAAGCCTACAATCACGTACGAAATGCACAAGCAAAAGAAAAGATGGGGACTGGTCCGGAAAAAGAGAAACAAGTTGAATGGATCGGAAAAAGGCTATGGGATTCTTGTTAGACTCTTGGCCCATTTAGAAACTTATTTACTAGAGAAGAGTTTGGGGCATGTGACAGTGGGCCTGATTGAAATAACTCAACTGGACCACAAGAAAAGATGGGGACTGATCCCTTTTGCAACAGTAGACTGGGCCTAACATCTATAGCCTGTAGGACCAATTCTTCTAGGGTCTTGAGGTACTGCCACGTGGTGCTCAATCCGAATGCACTTCTATAAATATTACACTGATGAACCCTAATATGTATGCCATTGCTTTCTCCCAAAAGCTTTATCTTTCCCTTCTCATTCAAAGACAGATTTAGCCATTGGAGTGCCTTCTGGTCGACTTCGGCCAGTTGGGCACTAACGTGGTTCTTTGTTTTGTAGAATCAAAGGAAGCAGGGCTAACCACAGGAAAAAGTCTCCTGGGAAAAGTTAAGTCAAGTAGAGGAAAGTTTGGACACCACAGGCTAAGTCAAGTAGAGGAAAGTTTCTCATGGGAAAAGTCAAGTCAAGTAGAGGGTGTTGAGGCACTACGTGACCATTAAATAATTACTCCCTCTGTAGGGTCGTGTTTCACCGTTTGTGGAGGAAAAACAACCCGTTTGGGGGAAGTGATACAAAACCGTTTGTGTGTAATTTGAAACCGATTCCACCAACCGCAACTAATGTGTGATTGTGCCATCAACTGAAGACCCCTTTCACAACTACTAAGGAAAGATTGGCCAAAAGAACTCTCAATGAGTGCTAAAAACTAGAAATTTATGCTTTAATGGCATTTATTACCTCAACTCTCCTCACCACTATAGCTAACCCTTTGAGTCGACAACTTCAAAAAAAAATTCCACAGAGCAGAACTGTAAATGTACTATGAGGCTGCTGATTTTATAGGAAACAGTCCTTCTATTATCTGTCCATTGGGTGGATGATAAAATTGCTTTCTTACTAGTAAGAATGCAATCTTACCGATCAAAGAACACTTTTATTGTCCGCCCATTCGGCGGACGGCAGAATTTTCTGGCTGGGAAAACAGACAAATGAAGTGTGAACAGAGATCTACATACTAAAAAAGGGTCTTTCTTCGACAATGACATGGTATAGGAGTTAATCATGAAAATAGGACACAAACTAATTCTTTAATGCCAAGAGGACAAATAACCTACACATTCAAAAAATGCCCTCGCTAGACCATGAAAGTGCCTAAACCCTCAAAACCCTATGAAAGTGCATACACCCTCAAACCTAATGAAAGTGCATAAACCTAAACCCTAGGGTACCTTATGAAAGTGCCTAAACCACTAAAACCCTATAATTGGAAGGTGCACCCTAAGTGCCTAAACTCAAAATGCCTAAACCCACTATAACCTACCCTAAAAAGCCTAACTCCCGTAAAATTGAACCTCAAAATTAATCTCAATCCTAAAATTAAAGAGAGTCCCACCCACGCATGAGAGAGAGAGAGAGAGAGAGAGAGAGAGAGAGTCAACGGGCAGACTTGGGGGATCATGATGCATGTAGTCCCCATCCGAGCCGTCCGTGCTCAGCGGTCAACGGCCCAGATTTGTTTGGACTCAAACAGATCCGCACCGTTGATTGCCGAGCTGATCTGGGCCGTTGATCGCCGAGCACGGACGACTCAGATGGGGACTGCATGCATGCTGTCCCTTTGGGGACAGCATCAACAAAGGAAACTGGAAAAGTGACCCAAGAGCTGTCACTTTCAAGGGTTGTACCGGCAAAGGAGAAGTGACCAGGAAAAGTGACGGGTTGTGAACCGGCTCTCCTTTTGTATTTTTTTTTTTTTATCATTAAAGATATTTTTGTCTAGTGTTGTCTTTGAACCCTCAAAAATTCTACATCGATGTATTGGAGGCTTTAACATACTTGGCCTTTAGGCCAATTTTCTGTAAAAAAATAAACCCAAATTGTTTCCCCTATCTTTTCTGCTCCAAACACATTTTAGAAATTTGACGGTTGTTATATACGTATAGAGGAGTAGTATACTCCAATTTTAAATTTACAGTACATATCTCCTGATTATATGAAAGCGTAATAAGGTTTTGTGGTATAACCATTCTGGATAGTACAAGTGCGAATAACAACTGTGACAACAAATCATGGCTTTGTTTGGTTGAGAATTTTGAGAAGAATATTTTTGAGATAGTGTTTGGATGAGTTTTTGGAAATAGTAATAATTAGAGAGAGGTGTAATAATTGGAGAGAGATAGAGAGATAAATGAAAATAATGATTGGAGAGAGATGTATGAGTAGAGAGAGAAATGTGATTAATGATTGGAAAGATGAGAGTTGAAGAAAGAATCTTTTTGGAAATTTTTTTGGAAATGTGAAGTGAACACAGTGCATATCTTTGTCTATAACTGGAAGGAGTCAAATCCAGCTGGATTTCTAGCTAACCGTTGAACTGTTTTGGATGTTAATTATTATAATATATGCCCCCCTTAAATTTAGGAGCAATCATGATCCTTTACACCACTTCATGGTAAGGGAGCAGGGTTTAGGTTCAAAGGTGATGCTGCTTAGTGATAATTTGGCTAAAAAGTGGTTTTTGGTTTTTTTGTTTTTTCATTTCGTCTTTATTCAATTTTTTTTAGCATTTGTTAGTTTCACGTCAAGATTTTGTGATTTCTGGATTCCTCTCGGCGAGACGAATCTAACAAGTATAAAATTATGGTCAAAACTTAAATTTTTTTGAATAAAGCCAAAATACTTGGATTATTGGCAAATAATCCAAGTATTTCGGCTTTATTCAAAAAAAATTTGGTTTGACCATAAATTTATACTTGTTAGATTCGTCTCGCCGAGAGAAATCCAGAAACCACAAAATCTTGACGTGAAACTAACAAATGCTAAAAAAAATTGAATAAAGACGAAATGAAAAAACCAAAAACCACTTTTTAGCCAAATTTATATTTTTATAGTAAGTAAAAATTAGGGTAAATTTCATTTACCTCTTCGGAGGTTTCTGACAACAACAGATACCTCCCTTCACTTTTCAATAATTGCACTGACCTCCCCTCTGGTTTAGTTGTCGGTTGCAGATTTCCCCCTCTCCGTTAGAAGACCGATAATGGGTAACGGAAATTGCTTACATCAGCTTCTGAACCCATTTGATTACCCATTTTACCCCTTAGAATGATTGTATGACATTAATACCCTTCTAAATTCAATTAGTGTCCCTAATAAAACTAGTTACAAGAGATCAAGTTATTATACGTGTTTCTCATTCATGTGTATCGCCAAAATTAATACACACAAACATTCGGTTTTAAATATGCATGTATGAGATTTTATTTTTTTTTACCAAGCTTGAAAAAAAATTTACATTTTTTTGAAGTCAAATGTATACGTAGGCATAAATCCAAAGGAATCACGATTTTTTTTTTCATGAAGCTTCAATTTTACTCTCTTTTTTTTTTTTTGCAAAGAATAACAAAATTTCTAAAATATATCGGTTTGAATTCATATAAACTTTTTCCCCTACCCTATACCATTCATCTTTATACTAGTAATGCTGTGATCCTTGCCCTAATAATCACAATCGGAGCACTAGTCCTAAAAACACCTCTAGAATTTTTTTAGAATTAAATATTCATAACTTTACTAAAATTATTAATATAACAAACACATTGAAATTTTTAAGTTAGTGTGCCTATATAGGAAACAAATTTTAGATAAAAATAAAAATGCTCTCGTGCATAAACTTTCACTTTTCACTAAGATGAATGTCTTAATCTATTATTTAAGTTATTAAATACTTCAAACTATTAAAAAAATCAATTTCTTCCCGCAAATATAAATCACGTGGTTTACCTATAATAGTTAATAATATATTAAAAAATCAATTTCTTCTCGAAATGCATGTATGCATTTATTTATTTTTAGAAAACATAACGAATAGGAAGTTCAAGTTTTTTTTTTTAATTAATAAGTGGCTGGTGTTGTATTTGTAGGAAGGGTGATAATAAACAATCATAAATCATTCTTCTCACTAAATTTTTTTTGAACAACAAGCTAATAAATTTGTGTAGCAATTTCGTTGGGTCCATGAAAATTTTATTTTAAATTCGCAATGCTAACGTAATTACAAAATGGGGCGAAAAATCATGATGGGAGAGAATGAAGATTTTTTTTTGAAAAGAGTTAAGTTGAGAACAAGGGCATATTTAAATTGCCATTATTTATTTATTTACTTTGAACTGGAGAAAATTTATTCAAATTGCCTTTAAGTTTGGGTTTTTATAGAATTTTATACGTATCTTGCTACAAGTACTCTCCAAAATCAAAAACACATTATATACATGTGGTTTCAAATATGCACGTATAGAAACGTATTTTTTTTATGGAGTTTAAAAAAAAAATGCATGTGATAAATATATAACTGTATATGTACACTATTTGGTTACCTAAACTAAATTCTAGGAATGGGTTCTATAATTTAAAGACAAATAGGAGTATATATTTACATATAAATGTAAATAAATAAAGAAGTACTGTATAAATACACACATACATATATGTGTGTATGTGTGTGTGAAGGTGCAGAAAGGGAGGTATCTGCTATATTTAGAAAGTTTAGGGGAGGTCAATGAAAGGGTAATATCGTACATTCATGTTTTCCGTCAACGGAAGTTAGCCGACAAATCTGACAGGGGAGGTAAGTGCAATTTAAAAACGTGAGGGGAGGTATCTGTTGTTGTCAGAAACCTTAGGGGAGGTAAGTGAAATTTACCCTAAAAATTATAAAGAGAAAGGTAAAGTGTAAAGTCAACCTTTGTCATGAGCTTTATTTCTTGATAAAACAAAAATAAAGGCTTGATTCAATTTTGCCGTGGTCTTTAAATTAAAGTCTTTGAGATATTTTTTTTTATGATCCGAAACATTCATCTTGTAAGAAGCTTTTGTCGTATCGTTAATCGGTGCAAGTGAAAAAATCAAAATTGTTTGGATACCGATAGATGCCTAATCCATACAATTTTTTTTTGGAAACCAAAATGGCACTTGCCACCCCACCCCACCAGGTATCTCCATCTCTGCTTCTTCATGTAAGCATTCTATAATTAAGAGTATAATTTTAACAAATTAATCAGTGCAAAAGCTTTATACAACACGAAATTACAAAAATGAATTCATGTAGACGGCCTAATCAATTTCCACATTTAGTAACGAGAAAAGAGCAGTGATGCTGATACAGATATGTGGGCTCTACATGATGCATGGACGTGCGACCTACATGCATATTATGTATACATTTAAGTTTGGTGCCCATAGCACTATGGTTCCAATCTTAATATGATGCCTAAAATTCAACCATGATATACTAATTAATCGGGGAACCGACAATGTGAATATCTTAATTCTTAAGTACACGAAATCGTAAATGTGGTATGATAACCGCAAACAATTATGGAGCAATGCTGTTATACCGCGCTATACATATTTAATACTCCTCCACTTCACTTTACGTGGATAGAGAGAAGTATTTTCGTCCGCTATTTCCTCAAATATATGTCCAAAATGAATCAATCACGAATTTTTTTTTCTAACCGGATGTCCGAGCCAGCTTAGACGAACCTCGACTAATTTTGGGGTCCTGAAAGTAATGACCTGGTATAACCCCTAGTGGGTTCAAGATTTAGGATGGTTGGCTTCCGTGGGATTCGAACGTGCGATTTCATAGTTAAGCACTTTTCTCATACTCACTTTGCGAACCCCTTGAGGTTATCAATCACGAGTGTTTAATTGTAGAGTGTCCAAAAATGGGCAACGTATTGTAGTAATTGTTTCCATGCTGGAAGTCATGCAAGAAAGTAAAAACTTGTAACAAAGAGCATACCAAAAATGACATGAAATGGATTAGCCCCAAGGCACTGTAGCCGTTAGTTTGATATGCGCGTAATCTAGCCCATAACACTTGCACTATCGATCCCGAAAAAACATGAAAATGGATTGAGCAGGCCATTTTTTAATGTTGATTTTACTAATCAAAACCAGTCTATCAAGTTGTCATTAATTCCTAGCTTGCTGGTATACCCAAGAGAAAGATAAGCAAAGTACTAGTAGTATTATTATTGAAATTAAAAGACCATGCCATCATCCAATTCAATAGCTACATTTAATGAGGCCCTACTAACTACACTGGGACGACAAATCATATGGCAATGTCAAACAATTGAAGTGCACACGCATTGAACAAAATGTGATCAATCATGCACAAATATTGGCTTTTGATTGCTAATTTTCCCTAAAAGAAGGAAGTTAGAGACATGTGCACCGGTAGTTACATCAGTATATAGTAACTGTACCATATTCCGGAAGAGAAAACATTATTTACACCGGTGGTGTAAACTAAAGTTTTCTCTAAATCGATTGCATTGCATCACGTGTCCATGTTTTATCATTTGAGACCACTGTTTGGACACATGGCGCAACGTAATAAATTCGGAGGAAACTTTAGTTTATATCGGCGTGTAAAGAATGTTCTCCCAATCCGGAAATTTAATAATTAAGACTAAAGATGACATGTCGTGATTCTATTGAAAGCGAAAAGAAGCTCTGGAAAAAAAAGAAAAAGAAAAAGGATGGTCGAGTGCTTTATTATTTTCGACATAATCACATGCATTGGTTGTGGAAGAATGTTCAACCGAGAGGTAGTACATAACAGGAAAGAAAAATTGGAAATCCACCCCGAAAAGAATTTGTGCTTTCATCCGTACATTTTCATTTCAGGATGGATTTCCTGTTTTTCTTTCCTATCACTTGCACTTTCGCACTTTCTCCGTTCAACCAGACTAGTTATTAATTTAGCTATCACAACTTCGGATTTAATTACCATATATAATATATATTAAATAAGTAATTAGAATTCGTTCAGTAAATCATAACTTATTTAGTTGGTATTTTTGATGCATGCAATTGAGACTCATCACATCATATATACAAAAATAGTTACCAAATATGACCACGCGGAAGGCATAATTTTTCAAAAGATTTTAGCAACTCAGTTGCTAAAATCATCATGATTTTAGTAAATGAGTTCAGAAGGTGGTAAAATCATGGTATTTCAAATCATAAAATTAAGTGGTTCCGTGTATCGTTTTTTGATTTTTTTTTTGCACCGAATTAAAGTACTCCTCGTGTACTTTAATTTGGTGCAAAAAAAAAAATCGAAAAACTATACACGGAATCACTTCATTTTTTGATTTCAAAAAATTGATTTTAGCACTTGCTGAACACATTTGCTAAAATCTTTTGGAAAACTATGTCTAAGTACGTAAAACTCTCGACCTTGTTATGCATGGAGCAAGAGTTTGAATCCCTTTCTCTACCGATTTGGAGAGAAACCGGTACACTAGAGGTGCGATTTCGTTTCGTTGAACTTTCTGGCCGGATGGAGGAGTTGTAACGGAGTCTGGGGGGTGCTGTGCACCCCAATGCACAGCACTGTGCTGTGCAGCCTTATGGCGAGGCCGCGCCGGCATCTTTCCGACAATCGGAGACATTCTCTACGTAGAGCTCGTCGAATACTACAAGCGTGCCAAAAATCAACTTGATCGAATATCTTTAAGTGCCCCATCGGAACACAAATAACTTGAAAAAGTGGTTGTGATCCAGTGTTTGTGTCCATTTGTGTTTCATTTCTTTTTAAGTTATTTGTATTCCGATGAAGTAATTAAAGATATCCGATCGAGTTGATTTTTGGTACATGTGTAGTACTCGACGAACTATACGCGGTGAACTTCTCCAATCGTCAGAACGAGGCTGGCACAGCTGCGCAATGGCTCACTACTACAATAAACTTAAAAGATCACGGGTAAAAACCGTGATCTTTATAATTTAATCACGGTTTTAAAACCGTGGTTGATGGAACCGTTATTAAAAGTCTTCAAAATTCAACCACAGTTTATGTCTGTAATTAAATGTAAGTCCAAACTGATATGGAAACACACAAGGCGTGATGATAAACAAGATAAGATCACGGTTTCGACAACAAACCGTGGTTAAAGATCGTAAAAGATCACGATTTGAACAAAAAGCGTGTTTAAAAACTTTATACAATTACGGTTTACATGGCAAACCGTAGTTAAATCAACAATATTATCACGGTTTGAAGATAAAACTGTAATGAAATTAGTTTTAAGATCACGGTTTGGACAAATAGCGTGATTAAAAATACTATACAATCACGATATGCTCAAAAAACCGTTATTTAAATTAATTATATCATCACGGTTTGGACAAAAAAACCGTGATTGGATTAACTATACCATCACGGTTTGGACATAAAACCGATTTATATGTATTTAATGTGACGTGTCTCGCAGAATCATCTCCACAACCTCCTAATTCTTATCCCAATATGCATTTGCTAAGAATTGAACCTCCAACCTCCCAATTCTTATCCTAACACTCAACCACTAGGCTACCCAAGTCTTTCTGTCACATTTCCCAAAAATTATGTACATGTATTATATTTTCATTTATTCCCTTTTTATATTACAACAAATATGAAATATATTTTACATAAAATATATATTATATTATATTATATATTATGTTACATTACATTATAATATTTTAATTTATAGAAATTATACAATCGACGACGTAAATTTGGTAGCCGTAGATTAACCTTTGGCGACACCTAGTAATTTACTAGTAGACACTCACAAAAAATTAGTTAGTGACATGTTTTCTCTTTCGAGACTAACATTTTTTGTCGCCATTATGTCCATGCCAAATTCTTCTTTGGCGACTAAGCTTGTATTTTGGTCGACAAAGGCATTGCATGTGGCGACAAACATTTGTTTCGTCACCAAAAGTGATGCATAAGGCAACAAAATTAAAAAAAACTAAAATAAACAATAAAATAGTTACTAGTCCATCAAACTTGTAATTGAAGTATGATTAAAATATGCTAACACATTTTATCAAGGTTGGAAAAACTGTGATTAAAAAGTTTTTTTTTATCACGGCGTAACAAGCGTGATTAAAATAAACACATTTTATCACAGTTTGTAATAAAGCGTGGTAAAAATAAACACATTTTATCACACTTGTAATCAAAGTGTGGTTAAAATATGGGAAACACATTTATCACGGTTGGGAAAAATGTGATAAAAAAGTTTTTTATCACGGTTGTAACACAGCGTGGTTAAAATAAATACATTTTATCACGGTTGTATCAAAGTGTGGTAAAAATAAACATATTCTATCACGGTTGTAACAAAGCGTGGTAAAAATAAACATATTTTATCACGCTTGTAATAAAGCGTGGTGAAAATAAACAGATTTTATCACACTTGTAACAAAGCGTAGTAAAAATAAACACATTTTATCACACTTGTAGGAAAATGTGATTAAATTAAGCAATTATAATCACAGTTCTTTTAAACCTGTGATAATTATGATTAATCACTACGGTTTTGTTAGCAAAGTGACATTAAAAACTCACCTTGCATTTCTTTATCATGGTTTCATCAAAACCGTAATCTTTCAAATTTTCTTAGCGTGATCTTTATCAATTATTCTAGTAGTGGCTGCACAGCACGGTGCTGTGCATTCCATGCACAGCAAAACATTTTTTACACCGGCGATGCAAATCAATATTTTCTCAAAATCGATTGCATTGCGCCACATATCCATGTTCTACTATTTGAGACCACTGTTTAGACACATGGCGTAATATAATTGATTTGAAGGAAACTTTGATTTATACTACCGGTATAAAGAATGCTGTCCCTTTTTTGATTTTCTAATTGTGGATTTTTTCTTTTTGACCAAACAAAAAACATACTCCCTCCGTCCCAATTTGTTTGCTCACTATGGTTATGTGTGCCTTTTTAAAACTCTTATAGTTTTTAATCTATAATGTATTTTATATGCAATATGGATCTTATTTGATTGATCTCAATTAGTTCTATAAGACGAAATTTTCAAATTTTTTAAAAACAATACAAATAAAAAGTTATAAACGTTTAAAAATGACACAAATATTCGTAGTGAGCAAACAAATTAGGACAGAGGGAGTATCATAGAATCTAATTGTGATTTGAATGTCATGAAAGAACACTCTTGTTGAGATGTCAATTTTCGGACAGATCTTGGATGGATCTCTTTGCAGGTTACCATTAATATGAGCATTTCGCTGAGACGTAATGACAAAATCTCTACTGTTATGAGATTGCGTGCTAGAATAATTCTCAACCAAGATCGCCAGGTAAGCTCACCTCATTTATTAAGGTGTTCCTCTTTTGTGAGCACTTCAGACTAATTCCTACAGTTTCTCTAACACCCCTTTTTATTACCCATACACGTGAGGTGACCCGTTCTTAGAGCTGGTGGAAAAAGAAAAAAAAAATCGGAACTAAAACCTTGGGAAATTGCAATTTCTAAATCCGAAGCCAACCCCATAGAAATAAATGTATCCTCTAGGATGACAGTCTAGCAGTAGGGATAGGCATGGGAACGAATCGGGACCGGAGAGTACTATCTCCACCCTCAATTTCCAAACCCCTTCTCCATATTTATCCCCTACTCAATCCTCAATGGGGCTTTAATTTTATCCTCCATCCCCACTCGAAATGGGGAACGGGGATTCGGGGATCCAATGCATATTATTGATAGTTGAGTAGATGTCAACCTAGTTGGGATGTATTCAAATTATAGTGATACATTTCTTATTTAATCACATTTATTGTATTACAAAGTTCAATTATAATAAAATGTTTGGAGAAAATTTAGTGTGACCCCATGTGTTTGTAGAAAATTTAGTGAGACCAAAAAGTTTCATAACTAATGAATAGACCCCTATATTCGAGGATTCGGAGACGGGGCGAATCGGGGATGGGGCGGGGATGGACCGAGGAACGGATTTGGGGCGGGGACATGCCTATCTCCACCCCCTACCTGATCCCCAAACATTTTCAAAAAAAATCCCCATATCCTATCCAATCTCCAAACAGATTTACATATTGCCGATCCGTTCGGATCGGAAATCGGATTGGATTCGAACGGGTCGGAAGAAATGGCCAACCCTATCTAACAGAAACATTAGTCTTCAGTGCCATTTATTGTACAACACCCGCATTTTGGGAGGAAATTAAAACTGCCAACTGAGCACCAACATAGATATATCATGAATAAAGACATGAGAGTTCATCCCGAAGGAATAACTCAAATGGTAATAGGGATGAGATATAAACCTAAACATCATGCACGCGTTTGAAATTTAGTGGATGAACTGTAAACTCAGACATCATGCAAGCGTTTGAAGTTTGACAATCTCTTGAGGCCTGGCTGCAAGGGCTTCCTCGTGAATTCCATAGTTCAGATGTGGATGACCTGTCTTTGATCGGATCGGATAGAAAATTAGTCGAGGTGTGCATGCACAAGCTGGTTCGAACAATCCTGACCGCCAAACCCAAGTAAAAAATAAAAGGCATGATAGATCTCCCTGTCCCCTTCTCTCTATTAATTTATACGGCCCCCTTCTCTCTATTTATACAATGCAATATGCCAATTAAGGGCTCAGAGTCTCATTAAACCTCCCAACCATTTTTTCTCTTTCAATACCAAAAATGGTTCACCCAATTCATGAGGCCAACGAAAACAGCCCTTATGGAGATCTGACAAGGGAAGAATTCTACCAAAAGCACCAAATCATCCACCAGGAGAGTTTCATTTTGAACAAACAAGACAAGAAAATATTCACCCAGTCCTGGCGCCCGGCTGCTGGCTCCACCGATGCCTCTCAGCTTAGGGGGCTCGTAGCCATGGTCCACGGCTACAACGCCGAGAGCAGCTGGCTCTTTGAGCTGACCGCGGTCGCCATAGCCAAAGCCGGGTTCTTTGTCTGCGCACTTGACCTTCAAGGCCATGGATACTCCGATGGGTTACCGGGTCACGTACCCAGCATTCGAACCCTGGTCGAGGACAGTATCCGGGTCTTCGACTCGGCTCGAGCCGGACACCCTAAGCTGCCGGCTTTTCTTTTTGGAGAGTCATTGGGTGGGGCCATATCTATTCTTGTGTGTTTGAAACAGAGGAGGGAATGGAGTGGGTTGATAGCGAGTGGGGCCATGTGTGGTGTTTCCACAAAGGTACTGTCAATTTTCTGAGATTAGTCACTTTTTACCGAACATGTCAAAGGTTTAGGTATATTTTTAGTCCTTCCCCGTTCCCACCCCTACTGATATGGAGATTACATGCATGGTTCTTCTGTTGTCGTTGTTTTTGGTAGTATTTAGACCTCTAAAAATCAACGCCAACTTTAGTATTTCCCCTTTCATGGATCTCATATCCAAGATAATTAATTATTTTTTCCTTACTTTTTTATTTTTTTATTTTTTCAACAGTGTTTATTCAATGGACTTAATGACCCTAACCTTTTAGTTATTCATGATGTTAAAGATATTACCATTTTCTTTTGGTTTTAAGCTATCATTGACTAAATAATTCACAACAGGTGAAGCCGGTGTGGCCGCTTGAGGAGCTACTTCCGGTGGTGGCATTCATCGCCCCCAAATGGAAAATAGTCATCACGAAGCCACCGGCGAGCAAGTCATACAAGGAAGAGTGGAAGAGAAAACTGGCCGGCAAAAGTCCGAACCGCCCAAAATGCGGGAAGCCGACCGCGGCCACGGCATTGGAGTTTCTTAGGGCTTGTGAGCATATAAAGAGGAATTGCCACGGACTAGAAACTCCTCTGCTGATGGTGCACGGTGGGGGTGATAGGGTTTGTGACCCTAATTCAGCCAAGTTGGTTTATGAATCAGCTGCTAGCAAGGACAAGGCCATGAGGATTTTTCCGGACATGTGGCATCAGTTCATTGGGGAGCCAAATGAGAGTGTTGAGATGGTGTTTGGGACTATTTTGTCATGGATTGAAGAGAGGGCTGAAAAGGGTACAAGTGGAAACTGGAATGTCGAGTGTTGATTATGAGATGTACTCCTTGGTCAAGATTATTAATGATCAATGAATGTGACACTGTGACAGTGCAGCTAGCCATGGCTGAAATAAGTTTTTTAGTTTAAATGTAATAGTAAAATGAAAAGCCCTATTACTGGGCCTTTAATTTGAGATTTATAGAGTAAACTCATTAATCCTTATTTGTTAACCACCCACACCACTAATTTAGCTCAGATTCCTCATTTGAAGTTGTGAGACGATGAAAGGGTCCCCTTATCCCCCTCCCTTTTCTTTCCCCCCTGACCGTGTGTGGGCCACACTTCAGAAAGGCCCTATGGGGGTCCTTCTTGTGTGAGTTCCCTGTCCGCTCACGCTCCTTACCAACAACCCGGCGCTTCGCTGGCCGGAACACATGCACCATAGGTTGGTCCAACCCTCGCCGATAGGTTGGTCCACTAACAGTTGATACGACTTTAGGGAGCTGAGGGAGAAAGAGAAGAAATTTTTAACTGAGGACGCATAACACATTTGTTGGTATCTTGATAGGTCGATGCAAGAGATAGGAGAGAGCATGTTCCGAGTTTTCTTTATGTATTGTGCACACAAAAACATAAATATATGGTGAATTGGAATGTGTGAATCTCCATTCATCACCATCATATTGATACACTAGAAAACATAATACACGAAATTAAATTTTATTTGTTCTCATCTATTCTTCCCTTCCAAAACACAATAAAAATCGAAATTAGGAAAAATACTTCTTTGCCCTTATTGGAAGGAGAAACAAGAATTATAATGCCAACTGTCCTTTTCTCCAATTTTAGTAAAAGCATTCTACCTGTCCACCATCGAGTGACTCCATTCCTAACTGGTACCCAGAATGGAAACATGGTGGTTGGTGAAGCAACAACCAATCACCTATTTACGACAAATTATTTAGTGCTCTCGAGACATAGTCGCGTGATAACATCTTGATACGGTACGCGACAGCGTTACAAAGTGTATAGCGTTTGGTGAAAAAAAGGTCGTAAACACAATGTGACGATGCTCCAAAGTCGAGACGGACCAATTACTAGCTAGCATTTGGTTGTTCCATTATTGGACCTTTGTCTTTGATACTGGAATACAAAAAGCAACGAGGCAACAACCAGCAAAACGACACCTGTAGCCCCACACACCACGCTGGCCACCACTAACGCGTCCTTCCCGTGATCCCTCCTCTGCCCGCCGCCGCCGCCGGAAACGCCTCTCCCCCACGACGCGTCGCTCGTGCCGTTCTTTTCCTCCGGGAACGGCACGCTCGCCGTTGCCGCCGACGTCGTACCTCCAAAGAACGACATCGTTTCGGGCGAATTATCCCCTGCTGCCGCGGCAAACGTGGCGTTGCTCTGGTACGACAGTCCGTGTTCGGACGGTCGTAGATCCCTACTACACTCTGATCGTCCGATCAGGAGAATAGTTACAATCAACGGCATGTACACGGCGGTTGCGACGGCGCATCGGTGCCAATTTCCCATCTTAATTTCTCTCTCTTGCAACACGATCTGTCCTCTCTCTCTCTCTCTAGATTGTGGTCATCCCCCACGTTTTATGTTTGCAGTTCTTTCTACTCCTTTTATTCAGTGAAATAGTGGGGAACCCCGTGAATATATGAGTAAGAGATATAATGAAGATAAAGAAAACAGTGGTCTTTGGCACTTTGCTTCAAAGCTACGGCGACGAGTAATTATTCAATAGTCCCGAGCAAAGTTAAGTGGCGTCCCGGATCACTTTAGCGCCCCACATCTACGTGGTCTTCATAACTTAGGAATAGTTTTCCAAAATATTTTAGCAACTCAGTTGGTAAAATCAACCATGATTTTAGCAAATGAGTTCAGCAGGTGCTAAAATCATGATTTTGAAATCAAAAAATTAAGTGGTTCTGTGTATCGTTTTTCGATTTTTTTTCCACACCAAATTAAAGTACTCCTCGTGCACTTTAATTCGGTGTGAAAATTTCAAAAAATAATATACGGAAACACTTAATTTTTTGATTTGAAATACCATGATTTTAGCACCTGCTGAACTCATTTTCTAAAATCATGGTTGATTCAACTGGGTTGCTAAAATCAAACGGAAAACTTAGCCTTAGTTGTGTGGATCCTACAAGGAAGTGAGGTGCTAAAATGATCCGGAATACCATGTGGCGGTGTCTTAAGAGCACTGAATAATTAAGAGCACTGAATAATTTCACCTCGGAAACTCTTGGTGAGAAGCGAAATGAGTCCCATCTTATGGAGACACTGCATGCATATGGTGGGGTACTTATTTTGACATAAGCACCTAATCGGAAAGTCGTTATTTTTTGGAGTCATCATGTACATTTCGGATTTTATGAACAAGAGATGGTTTTTTATTTGCCCCAGTAGGCCCATTGTTGTTTGTTAAAATAAAATAAATTAAATTATTGATTGTACGAAGAAAAAAACAAAAAACCATCTTTATTAGAGTTTATTGTTTCCTTAAGGCTGCGGAAAGGAAAAGAAAAGATACAGATACATAGAAGTACTAAATTGAAGAAGTACTTGTGGTGGGAAAGGAAAAGATACGAATACATAGAAGTACTGAATTGAAGAAGTGTATATTTAGTACTTGTGGTGGGAAAGGAAAATATACGGACACAGAAGTACTGAATTGAAGTAGTGTATTAGATTTCCCTATCGTGCCACTTTTCTTCGATAAACACCCCCGCAAATCCAACATGCAAGCACGTACAACCCAAGTTACTTGTGGGTGGACCGTGGAAATGGAGAATGCACTCCATTGTATTCACCCTAATCTACAAAAAAATATGGGTTATTCATGAACTCTAAAATCAGAATCGTACTTCATATTATAGCAATTCTTCTTAAACAAACATCACCATCGAACAATCTTTATATAGCATTAGTCATTATATTCTCTTCTTTCGGTTCCCTCTCTTCCTTCTCATCTACATAGGCTTCTATATTGCCATTGTAATATCTCACTTTCCCGCCACTACCCCCTCCATTTCTTGAGGTTTTCCTACCACCGTTTCTCTAAGTGACGTATTCAAAGATACAGAAGCATAAATGTCTCGTCTATTGCCTTAGTAGTTGAGATGGGTATTTCAAATATATGATCCATTTCCTTCACGCCGCCACTCGTAAAGTGTTGAGAGGGGAGGTAGCTGACGTTTCCAGGAATTGATGGGAGGTCTTTGTAGTTTCATCAAATCCTTAGGGGAGGAAAGTGTAATTTACCCAAACTTAAAATAACATGGAATGCCAATTCCATATGTTGGGCCTTTCATTATGATTTTTGTTGGACATTTCATCAATCTGGCAATTGAGTACAAGCATTGTGTGTTTAAATAACTGGGCCTAATCTTAGCAGTTCGAAAACAAGTCCACAGGTTTGGGCTTATCCCATGCAGATAGTGTTGGCCCAATTACTTGCGAAATGAAACCCTTTAGACTCCTCTTAACAGATCTGCAGCAGAACTCTGTTGTTAAGCCCAAGAATGGATGACGTGTTGCATCCCGTGTTGAATTTTATATTTTCTTTTTTTATTTTAAAAACATATGGATTATGCATCTCGAGATATTCAAGTGGACTTTTTTAAGAAATTTTGTTTCCATCTATTCTTTAGAAGAAATTATGCAACCCAAACCCGTAACCAATTCATCAACAAGAGTCTTAACTTTCTCCCGATAGTACATTGAACCCGCTTCACTGTACATAGAGACGGATCTAAGAATTTCTTACAATGCGGCACTAATTTCTACCAAACTTAACAAAAATTTAAAGCGTATCAAAACAATACAAAACTAGTTCACCTTATGCAATATTAGCATATTGTATATCAACATATGTATCTGAAAAGCCCTAAACTCTCAATGAAAAAGCCCTAATCAAAATCCTAATAAAAAAGCACTAATTAAAAAGCCCAACCTATCATTCAAATAAATGATTTTAACTACTTGGAATTTGGAAGAATCTGTAAAGGAACTTTGTTTGTGTATAAACAAGAGACAATTACCACTAAGTCCACTTTTGAGAAAATAATTCCCACCGAGACATTTCGGGTTTTTTTTTTCTCTCTCTTTCAAAGTGTTTAAATTCAAAGTGCCTAAACCCTAGTAGGAATTAAGTTTCAACCCTAGACCCAACGAAAATTAAATTTCTAAATGTCTACAAGTAATTTTCCGTGTAAACAATATAGAATGGGACAAAAGTCACAAACCCCAACTTAACATTCAAAGTAGCGAATGTGGGAAACTGAAAACCGACATCCAAATATTTTATTTTTATATTAATATTATGTATGTCTTAATATAGGTAGACCAACATATGTATGTTTGGATAAGAAAAAAATATGTAGTATCCATATCATATCACAGAGAGAGAGACTGAGAGTTGAGAGAGATTGAGAGTGAGAGACCTCCTCACCTCAGTGAAGTGATGGGTTGGATTGGTGAGCCTTATCCTATGTTATTTTTTGTTTAGACTACAGCCTTCTCCTCTATTTTTTGTTCAGATTTGATTTTCGTTATTTGTATAAAAAAAACCACTAAAATTGAGGGGGAGCACGTGACCCCCCTTGCCCCTGTGTCCCTCCGTCCTTGACTGTACATCTACACAACTATTGGATCACGTGTCCCGTGAAAATAAATATTGCCAAATGCCAAATATGTCATACCAGAAACAGCCAAATTGAATGCTATGATTCATTCAATTGAAGCCCCCTCTTGTGATATTAGGCAACATAATTAGTACCATTAGAGAGCACATGTTTTAGTTGTAACTACATACTTCTTTCGAGGTGATTATTGAGAAAGATAAAGAAAAAAAAAATAAAAGAAAGAAGGAAGAAAATGAAAAATAATTTTTTCCCAAAATAATAAGGAAAATCATTTTCAATTTTTGTCTATATGGCCCTTTTAAGTTTGATATTACAAGCGAGTGTTATTGCCCAAAGACACATTAGAATATATTATCGTCCTAGCTTTAAGTTACTCGCTCAACCCGACTACTATGCCTGACAAATATAATCTATACAAAATATCATTAAAATTTTTAGCAGCATTCCAATTTGATCATAAAACGCAACATTTAAAGAAGGATGTGTTGCCTAAAAGTGAGAAGAGAGAAGGTAGATTTATTAGCAGAATATTCTCCGTAACTCTTTAGAAACAAAATAATCAGACAGCTCCATTTTAGCACGGTCAGACGGCCGTTGCTATTACTTTGTTTATATGTCTAGATATTTTTTTAAAAAAATCACTCGCTGTTCTAATATAAATTGGCTTATTCGGGGCGTCTACCTAATTCTGTGGCCCAAATACTGTTAACGGAAGTAACGACTTTCCAATTATGTGCTTCGGTATCAGATAAGATAAGATATCGACACCGCCCTTTCTAGCCCCCTCTGTTTCAAAATCACAGAGAGAGAGAGAGAGAGAGATTTTAGGATTCCCCAAAATCCAAATAGCTCACCCCAGAAATGAGCAACTACTCAGGCGCTCACATTTGCCAGTGCCTGAGCCGCCTCACCACCGTCCGTCGAAATTCGCCGGTGACAATCGCCGGAGACCGACGAAAAACCGGCCAGCAATTTGTGGAGGGGGTCTTGGGCCTTGCTCGTGGGCTGCTCGAACTGGGCCTCCATACGGGTGACGTTGTCGCCCTCTGTGCACTCAACAGGTTCCTCTCTGCTCATCTGTTGTCAAATAAAGCTCCGACCTTTATATTTGCACTTGTCTATGGACGTATTGACGCATGTACAGATGAATTTCCTTGACAGCGTTATCTAAAAAAATGCATTTTGATCAGTCACTGACGCAGTGACCTGCTAATAGTGATAACCAGTATAGATGTTTTTTTAATAAATCAAGTGTTTAGGCCAGTTTTTTTATCCGTTTGTGTGGGCTAGCTTAAGAGCACATCAAGTCCATTACATGAAGTCGTCTCATTTTTTCAAATATAAATACGAAGCACTTCCGGGCATGATTTTTTAATTTTTTTTAAGCATGAACTAAAGAAGATCTTTAAATCGGTGTAAAGAAAATTTAGAAATTTATGCACGGAAGTGATTATTATTATTTTTTAATCTGGGGATGACACAACTTGTCGTAAATTGTAATTGTGCATAGTAAGTGAATTTTAGTGAGGGAGTTTGATTACATTGGCTGGGTTTTGTCGTCAGTGATTTGTATTTGGAGTGGTTACTGGCTGTTGCATTTGTTGGAGGAATAGCTGCTCCGCTCAACTATAGATGGGTATGTGTTTTGACTCAGAAAATTGTGCAGGCCTTACTACTGTATTATGTCTATGTCTTTATTGTTTGGACATTGTTGGTTTTGTGAAGATGACATGTTTGTTGATTTGCCCCATTTTTCGTTTTGACAAAAGAGAAATTCCATCTTTTTAAGAATTTATTTTTTCCTTAATGTTTTTGGTACTTGTGGTGGGAATAGAAAAGACAAAGGATACAGTGAATTGAAGAACTACAATACGTTTATTTGATTTCCTTATCGTGTTACTTTTCCTTGATAAAGGCCTCTGCAAATCCATGATGCAACTCAGCATAAGTGAGTCGTAGGTGGAATTGGAGAATTAACAACCATTATTTTTTTCCCGTTTCCCGACACCATTGTAGTCATGATTTTGTGAGTTAACCTCCATCGATGTGAGTTAGTTCAACTTTTATCAACTTCTTACCCAAGTAAATGGTACATCAGAAGGACACAATGAAATAACTTTCTCAATCCGGGAAACAGTGTAGTTCCCAACGAACAAATTGAAGATTGAAGTTGTGATCTTAATTGTATAGACGATTGAACCCCTGTTACAGGCTACTTCTCATTAGTCACGACAGACTGGAGGATTTTCTGAATATTATCCGTTGACATTGGGGTAATTTCAGTCAAATTGAAATTATGATTGACTTGGTTCCTGCATGCAATGAAAACAGGCAATAAAGAAATCTAGCCAACAGTACCTAGCTAGTAGCTAGTCTGCAAATTAATTCCGTTTTCTTAATTTCCTTCCGTCAACAATCTGGTCAACTGTGTCATTTCGAAATTGCAACTTTCTTATCTGAATATGGCATCTTATGTTAAATATGCATGACACTATAATGATACATGTCAACTTTGCCTTTGCAGAGCTTGGAGGATGCAAGGTCTGCAATGGATGATATTAGGCCAGTAATGCTGGTGACGGATGAGTGCTCTACTTACTGGTATTCAGAACTTCAGGTAGATAGCCCTTATCTGAGATGGCTTGTCTCCATGAACTCCCCTTCAGATTGCAGCATCAAACGATTTGGTACGTGAATCCTTTGACATTGGGATATTATGTTATAACATGGAACATACCGTTACTTGGTTCATGTTCTTTGGTTAAATGTCATGATATGGCTGTTTCCTCTTTTTATTGCAGTATTGACTACTCAAACAATTAAAAAGCCCACTTTTAGATCTCAACTATTGAACTACTACATGCCGCCTGACGGTGCCGCTATAATATGCTTCACCTCTGGTATATATTCGACATGCTTTTCAATCTTTTTGTTGATTTGTGTGTGTGGAGTATTAACGGAAGCAATCCCATGGACAGTTGGTTCTAGTGGTAAGTGGAATGATTTCTAAAGGTAAGCAACATGGGTCAAATTAACTAGTGGGAAGAACGTATCATGAATGAGTAAGGAAATCCCACTCACTATTGTTTTCGCAACCTAGCCTATGGGAACACTTTAACCATTTTGCACATTTTCAAGACACTTGTTGGCTGCTAATTTTGGCCAACATGATGATGAAATGAGACCTGTTTCAAAAAGGGAAAGATTTTCTTTTACCTTGTTTTATTCCTAATTTATTTGAAGCCAGTTGCTACTGTTGAGACATAGTTTAGGAGAAGTGTAAGTAAAGACAGCAGAGGTTGCTCACAGAGTTGACTTTAAATAGATGAAGGCACCAACATTCATATCTGAGATGTGCAAATGAGAGTCCACAAACCTGGTCACCAAAACTCGTATTCTATGAATGGTTTGGTTGCTGATCTGAAACTGTTGTATGAACGGTTGATAAAAATGCTGTTTTGTTTTGTGCTAAAAGTTGAGCTGTGATGCTTGATAGAAGTTTGAGAAACAGGAATTGTTGAGTTTGATTAGCATTGAAATGGTATTCAAGGTTCGGTGCTTTGGATATTTGTTCATCTTTTTTCTTGAATTGCCACTTCAAACTTCCTCAAACTGCAACGGTCATTAGTGCCTTTCTATAGATCGATGTTTAGAAGACACGTGAATTTACTACTCAAACATTTGTAACAAGATGATGAATGAGAATTCTTTTTGAAAAATATTACTCCTAAGCGTTTGTTGTCTACTTTGTCACCAAAGATACTTTTAGTTCACTCATGTATTTTTCTGGTCCACCAGTATTTCCAATTGGTTACGTTTTTGCTACAGGAACCACAGGACGGCCGAAGGGGGTTACAATAAGCCATTCATCTTTGGTTGTACAATCCCTAGCAAAAATTGCCATTGTTGGTTATAGTGAGGATGATGTATGTCTTTTTCCATGGAAAAACTACATGTTTGTTCATACAACATCACAAGGAGATGCAGTGGAAGTTGAAAAATCAATTATAGGGCGTTGGTTGTGTATAGCTTGGTGAAGAGTAACTGGTTGTTTAGTTGTGTGCGTGTCTTGCAGGTTTATTTGCATACCGCTCCATTATGCCATATCGGTGGAGTATCTTCAGCCATGGCCGTATTAACGGCAGGAGGTTGCCATATTTTGATACCCAAATTTGATGCTAAATTAGCAATTGCAGCCATAGAGCAACTCCATGTGACTTCTTTTATCACTGTTCCTGCAATGATGTCTGATATTATCTCCTTAATCAGGCAAGCATTAGAATCTGCACTAGATCGAGAACAAAAGATTCAGGATTTGCAAGAATAGCATCTACTCTCTCCATTTTCTTCCCGTTAAAAAAATTACTTTGGAGGATTGTGTAAGTAGAGAATGCAATAAGCCAAGATAGTCTTTTGATCACCATATATATGAGGTTCATATTAGCGAAAACAGTTCTAACTGACTAAACGCTTGTGCTATGCTTGAAATATATTTTTCCGCGATATAAAGTACTTTTTTTTATCACAAGAAGAAGTACTAACAAATCTTTGTAATTTTGAACACAGTGAACTGTAAAGGAATTCACTATTTTGTTTGTGATATGCTGTAATTGCCTTTCTCAGTTCATGTTTTCCAGCCAATATGCACTGGTGTTTAAGTTGTGTTATGGTCATTCTTTCTCTATTCAGGTTTTGAAACATTTCAGGATTAAAGAGACATGGGAAGGGAAAGAAAGTGTGAAGAAGATTTTAAATGGGGGTGGGGGTCTCTCAGTTGAACTGGTCAAGGATGCCACCACATTCTTCTCAGGAGCTAAGCTTCTTTCAGCTTATGGTTTGTTTCTCCCTCTGCTCATGAACCTTCATATGTTTTAGTCTGTTTATGAAGCAATTGTTTAACATCCCACGAATGGTAACGTTGGCACATACCGCACAAACAGGTGTGTTCATTTAAGAAAAATATGTAGGCAAATTAGGAACTTTGCCCTGAAACTTTGTTTTATCTGATATCATCATCACTGTCATGTTTTGCTAGAACTAGGTGAGTGGCTTCATGTGGAAGCTCTCCCTTAGGACAAATCCACCCCTTTGTCAAGTAATATTCTCTTTCTTTTTTTTGTTCTTTTTCGATACTTAAGAAACATTTTTAGCTGCAATGGATATATTCGAATATGGCATTTTGCCACTGAACTGGCTTGACTCAAGGTAATAAAAACCGAGTGCTTGGATCTACACTGTTGATGGCATTGGAAATAACATTTAACGTCAGTAAAAACGCCTCAGTATACGTGGTTCTTATAGGAAAGCATTAAAGTTCCACTTGTTTCCTTCCCACAACATATTGCTTTACATGTCATATTTTGCGTTCTAACTCTTTTTTTTTACTCTTCGACTCCAATACTCTGAAGGAATGACAGAGACATGTTCTTCACTTACATTTTTGACACTCTACGACCCAGCACGTGAAAACTCGGGTAGCTTCTCTCAGATAACTGGAGATGACGTAGGCCACAGGTTGGTTCATCAACCAGGGGCTGTTTGTGTTGGCAAACCTGCACCCCACGTAAAACTAACGATTAGTTCTGAAGATTCTTCCCGTGTTGGGAGGATATTAACTAGGGGTCCCCATGTGATGCTTGGCTACTGGGGCCAAATTTCCACAGAGGGATCCAGCTCCAGTGATGAAGGTTGGTTTGACTCCGGTGACATAGGAACCATGGATGACTACGGCAATGTGTGGCTAATTGGGCGTTCAAAGGGCCGAATCAAGACTGGTGGGGAAAATGTCTATCCTGAAGAGGCAAGTATTGGAATATCATAGTCCACTTTGCTCTTGTTACTAAAGCTGATTAACAAACTGTAAGTCATATTATCATCCAAGATTTTCTCGTGTGGTTATCAAGCAAAAAGAGAAATCAATGATTTGGCAAGAGGTAAATTGTGTTTAGTAGTAGAAAAAAGCTGGTCATTTTCATACTTGCCTTTTATCCGTGTATATTCCATTATTGTGTTTATTGATGCACATTTTGTCAAATGTAAATTGCGTAATTGGTGCTATGATATTATAAAAAGAGAAAAAGGAGTATCCTTCGTCGAAAAGGAGAGTGTGAAGATTATTTTCCATAAGAAAACAAAAAAGAAAAAGGGGTTCTTGGGGAAATGTCAAACAAGGGAAATGACAAACAAAAAATCTTATGTTTTATCTGCTTCTGTTGCCATTGCCCTAGATTCCTTACCCCAATCCAAATATCCATATCCAACCGCAAACAACTTTATGTATGCGGTTTTCCAATTCATTCGTAAACCCATATACATAAGCATCCCATTTTTTTTTACTGGAATCGGTTCACGTGTTATGAATTGTAAACTTTTCTACTTGCTTGGTTTCTCAGGTGGAGGCTATCATATCACAACATCCGGGAGTTTCTGGAATTGTTGTTGTTGGACTTCCGGACGCTCGCTTGACAGAGATGGTTGTTGCTTGTGTTCAATTGAGAGACAATTGGAGATGGACTAATTCTTCTTTCAATCCCTCAACAGAAAACAAGAGCCAAATATTATCCAGTGACATCCTCCGGGAATTCTGTAGAGACAAACATTTAACTAGGTACTTCTCAATCTTAAATCATGCCTCGAAGGATACACATATATAGCTTTGGACATGACATTTCTTTCATTACATTTCTGTGTCAATGTGCGAAGAACACAACTTTGTATATTGGAGTGTTATCTCCGTACACTTTTTTTCCTTTCAGGTTTAAAATACCCAAAAGTTTTATCGTATGGAAGAGGCAGTTTCCGATGACAACGACTGGGAAATTGAGAAGAGATGAACTCAGAAGGGAAGTTATGTCTTGTATGCAGTTCTTGCCTAGCAATCTTTAACTATTTCGAGTTCCATTTTTTCGGCCCAGTTTAATGTTCCTTATTGATTTGTTCATTAATGGATTACAAGCTAAAACCTAATTAAGACACTGAGGTAGTGTTTCCATCTTGCATGTTAGTCTACAATTGTATCAAGAGTAATGCGACAGATACAGAATTTAAATTCCAAAATTTCCTCACAGAATCCTGCAACTGAAACCTGCTAATTTGAAAAGAAAATGCTGAGAATGAGATGCAAAGACTGACTAACTGCCCAACTAATATGACACGGACACTCTAGGGCCCTGGCTCAAAAGGCACAAAAATCATTTAAAGTTTTAAATCGACGATAAGTTTATTCAATGAGAAATATGGTACCAAAAAAGTGGACAACAAAAGGAATAGCACGCTATGATTGTCACCAACAAAGAAGAAGAATAAAAACCAACCAATCTTAGACAAAAAAACTAAAAACAACTCACACTCCTATAATAACGGAAAGTTAAACCGCATTCAAGTCAAAGAAAACTCAGTATGGTTAAGCTCTCAAGGTGTTTCCAATGTCAATAACAAATCGATAGCGGATGTCCCCTTTTGCGAGTCGTTTAATGGCTGTGTTCACATATTCCATCGGAATAACTTCAACATCTGCAGTAATGTTGTGCTTCCCTGCAAAATCTATCATTTCTTGTGTCTCCTTCAGCCCTCCTGCAGCGCTTCCAGCTATAAGCTTCCTCCCTGTAATGCGAATTCCACAATCGACTTTCTTCCAACTAAGTAATATTCTTTAAGAGAATAAATAGAGATTTTTTTTTTTAGAACTCAAAGGAATTAATTTCTAGAAAGAAAGTTGTAAGCTTTATTTAAGAGGAAGGAATCGAACAGAATTGAATGTGATTACAAACTTACCAACAAGCAAAGGGAAAATGGACAACTCTGCTGGTTTCTTCATATCTGGTAAACCTAAAAGTATCAGCTTCCCGTTACATTTCAGAAGATCAACCAAAGGGTTCAGAGGATGTGCTACAGAGACCGTGTCAATAATGCCATCCATCGTGCCAGTGGCAGCCTACATCATACAAAGTAAACAACGTAAAGATACAAAATATAATGAGTACTAATGCTTTAGACCTAGAAAAATTTCCCAAAATATGTAGAAAAGGTAATAGGTTGCATCAGTGCTGCCAACACCACCTTGTTAGACACTCAGTAATCCTCTGGAAAAATTTCTAGGTTTGTATCATTCTCCTGATCTGACAAGGCCTCACCTGCATTTGTTCCGTGTCGCAGCTAACTAGAAAAGAGTCAGCACCAAGCCGCTCAATGGCTTCCTCTTTCTTGTTGGGAGACGTACTAATCACTGTTACCTTCATCGCAAATGCCTTGGCAAACTTCACTGCCACGTGCCCGAGCCCACCAAGCTCAACCACTCCCAAATGCATCCCTGGCTCACTGAGTCCAAAGTATTTCATAGGGCTATAGACAGTAATTCCAGCACACAGTAATGGAGCACCACCTTCTGGTGGAAGATTGTCAGGGAATCAGACAGCAAAGTGCTCGTTAACCACAAAAATATTGGAAAAGCCACCGTAGCTTATCCCTTGGCCTTCGAAAAAAGTGTAAGTGCTCTTAGCTTTAGGGCAATAGCTTTCCAAATCATCCCGGCAACTGTTGCATGTACCGCAGGAACCAACAAAGCACCCCACTGCTGCTTTGTCCCCGACCTTGAATTTGTTCACTTTGCGCCCCACTTGAGTCACCACACCAACAATCTCATGCCTATGTTTGAGAAAGAAAATTATGACTAATAACTCATTAACACAAATAATGTTATCCTTCCGTGAAATAGCACCTTGTAATTCCGTTAGAAAGTGATGTATTAAGGAAATTGGAAACGTACCCGGGAACAAGAGGGTAAACAGAAATTGCAAGCTCATTTGTAGTCATGTGTAAATCAGAATGGCAAATCCCACAATAAAGGACCTTCATCGTAATGTCGCCGTCTCCAGTAGCTCTAAAATGAGAGAACAATTTGGATAAGATGTTTTCCAAGTGTATGGTGATGACTGATGCATGGTGATGACTGATGCATGATGCATCAATGTTGTGTTTCAGTATGTGAAAATAGAGAAGAGCATGGTTTAGCTAATTCAGTCTTTGTTGTTGATCTAGCTTTTACCAAGAAAGATTCTAGTGTGGTCAAGTATATGATACGGTTCTTACTTCTGAATTTGAATAGGGAAAATACTGCAAAGGGCCCATTTGGCTTGTGAAAAGTGCATAGAAATGTGCGAAGTAAAATGTGTGAGATCAGCATCAGCATCTAGAATTAAGTATTATTTTGTCAACCGGCGGTCAATACAAGAACGGAAGAACCATATAGTATGGTTCGTTAACGGTGATTCATTACTAGCATAGTAGCATTAGCCATTAGTTCCCGGCAGAGAGCCACAAGATTGCGGGTGGTACATGTCGTAAAACATAGGAAACGAAAAAAATGTTCGAGAACTGTCGAAATATACTAATTCAGATTTTATAATTGTGGTTAGATTAGATGTTCACACATCAAGTCATCAACAATGATACCATAACACACCTGAAAGAAAGGAAAAAAAGAGGATAAAAACAATGGATACCTCCTAGTAAAATGGAAAGGAGAAAGTATCCCTGAGGAATCTCTAGCTGCCCATCCAAGTGCTTTCTGGGTTTGGTTGTCTTGCTCCTGTGATGCTGCCATCTTAATTTTTTAGACAGAGACGGAGATATGGAGAGTTGCTCTTGTTGTTTTGATACTTCGATATACCGACGTTGGACGGGTTATACTTATATAGGAGGATGGTAAGTTGCGTAATGGGTGAGGTGGTTCCAGGGACTTGACCTGCTGCTAACCTCTTCTCCAAGGTGTCTTGCGTTTAATTTTCTTCTGGTGTGAAGTCAAATTTTTTTACCTAGTTTAAATTGTCACGTGATGGATGCAAATTGCAAAGTTATCTGTTGGACCAATTTGCAAATGACAATGGCTGTGTTCGTTTGGTAGTTTTAGTTTAGTTTGATGATGTCATCAGGTGTAATGAGTGGAGAGAGAACATTAAAAATGGTCGCCCACACACTAGGCGATGGTGGAGTTAAATTAGTGGGTACTATATGACACAAAAGTATAAAAAGTCGGACGCAATTGTTCGAGTTCAGTTATTGTTGGGTAGTTTGGGTTCCAATAGTATAAGAGGGTGTTTGGCATCCCTTTTTTTTTTTTTTGCTTTTTTCCATTCTACTTATCACCTTCTGGGTGTTTGGGGGAGAATACCCACAACTCATTCTCTGAGAATGAGTTTTCAGAATTGAAGATTGGAGAGCAGAATGAAAAAAGAGGGTGAGAGGAGCTTTTTGACTTCTCATTTTTTTACTTTTCTCATTCTGGTTAATAAAAAGACCTACAGAATGTATTCTACACACACGACTCAAACACTGCCACTGTTGCAAAATACATTCTGCACATATCTCCCAAACACTCCTATCAAAATTAAAATATATTATGATCATAATTCAAAAAGTCAAAAAATAAAAAATGAAAAGCCAAAAAGTAGCCTCCCAAACATTCTCTAACTATTATTTATTAGAAATGGGTCTCATAATTTTTTTTTTTCCAGATCCCATAGTGTGCACCAACAACGCATTTCTCTCTCCTCCTTTTTCCCAAACCCTCTCTCCTTTGTCAATGAGACAAGCCCTTCTCTCTCTCTCTCTCTCTCTCTCTCTCTCTCTCTCTCAATGAGTGAGATAACCACTTTTTCTTATTTTCTCTCTATCTCTCTCCTCTTTCCTCTTTCTTTACTTGTTCATGCGTCTCTCCTCCCCTAACACACTTTAACTACCCTTTAACTACACTATTGGAGCTAAAAAAAGAAAATACTAACTTATAGATTTAATTGCTGACTAATTTGTTCATTTAACTCTATTATTGACAAGGCCTCAGAACGTAGGAGGCTTTTGATTTTTGAGATGCATGTATCACTGAGAAACGTAGGAGGCTTTGATTTTTTATTTTTGAAATGCATCTATCAAAACTTCGTTCAAAAAATACTAATCAAAACTTTGACGCAGGCTTTCATGGAAAGGTTGGAACATTTTCAAAATATTTAATGCGTATTAAATATAATTATTGGTGAACGGCTTTAAAGTAAATGGTGTGTTTATTCGGGATACATGAATAGACGCAACCATTGAGTTTAAATGGTTTAAATCAAAAGGTGTGTCTCTTCGGGATTAATGAATAGACATGACTATTGAATTTAAATGGTGTGACCATTGAGTTAGATGAATAGGTATAACTATTCATGAACGGACACAATGGTTCATGAATGGTCATAATGGTTCGTGAACGGTTACAATAGTTTGAATGTAAAGATGTGACCATTGGAAAAACGATTATGATTCTAGTTGTTGTTTCTTTCTAGAATTATCTCCTACATATATTTTTGGCGGGCTCGCAAAATCCGAAGGTATTCTGGTTCCTCTTTGTCTATGCATGATGCAGTTGAACAAACAGTCAATCGGGACTGGGCTTCATTGTATCTTGGAGTCGAATTCGCCAGCAACCCAGTGCACACCAAATTCACTCGAATTGGTGGGGGCGAATATCGTCTTAAGGAAAGCGACATTGTAATGCGCCTTGAAGCAACCGGTGATTCACTCCAGTTTTATCCACTTCCATCGGTTATGCGATTTTTGCACTAACAAAAGTCACACTCCAATCAAACCTTCTTTTCTTTAGAGAATCGATTTTTCGACAATTTGGTATACAAGATATCTTCCTCGTTGGATAAGAGTATCAATTCACATTGTCCAATAGGGTTTTAAACAAGAGATATTGTTTCCTTAACCTAACTAATTTCGTATACATTAAAGACTACTCGGGTTTTTTATTCAAAGGTTGTTTTGAAAAGAAAAAAATGATCACAAAATGCCAAATAAGATGAAGTTTTTTTTTTTGTAATCCCGGTTTATCTCTACACCATTATTTGAAGGTTTTTTTTTTTCCGTGCCAGATAAGATGTTAGGGACTAGTTGTTACTGGTTACAACAGGAGTCGAGCATGTCCTCCATGAGGACTCAAATTCTAGACGTCTCTCGGTCCCTCCTAGAAGAAAGAGTAACGAACCAACCTCACTTTGTGTGATGTTCCTTTTGAAGTTCAAGATGCCCTCACCCTCATCATCATAAATTTTTCATCTAACTTAATTTGTTGTATGCAAGCTTAGCCGCCACCAATAAGCCGTGGACTCAGCCCTCTTTCAGAATTGTCTACACCGATTTTTAGTGGGGGTTCCACGAACAAAAAACACTTTTTGCCAAAAACCAAGACCGGTCATTCTCTTACAATACATCACATAAAAAACTGTGAAAAACCAGTTTATTCTAAAAACACCCTTAGCGGTAAAAGAACGAGAAGTTACTATAACACCTATACGCAAATAAATCATAATAGAAGTGTAAATTGACGTATGGATTTATTTATTTAAAACATACATTGTAGGGGATAACTGACAAACAACAAGGCATACCACACTTTGATTATCACCAACGCTGAAAAAAAGAAAATGAAAGAAGAATCAAGATGAGGATACAGCGAATTCAAGAAGCACAATTTATTCATTTGGTTTCCTTGCGATCTTCCTTTCCAATGATAAATGCCTCTGCGAATCCATGATGCAAACATAGCCTGAGTCACTTCGTAGGTGGAAATGGAGAATGGACTACCATTGTTTCGTCCGTTTCCAATAACATCACGACGATGATTTTGTGAGTCAAGCATTGTAGTTATAAGTTATTTCAACCTTATCAAGTTCATCCCAGAGTAAATGGTATATCAGGACATAGTAAAATAACGTTCTCAATCCAAAATAACATTCTCATAGGGAAGAAATTCAATTCCTAAGAAAAAAATCGAAGATAGAAGTTGTGTAGCCTTATTTGCATGAATAATTAAACCCTGACTATAGGTTTGGCACTTTGGCTACTTCTCCGGACTGATTGAAGGATTTTCTGAAATTTTATACATTGGCATTGCTATGTTGGTAATTTATTAACATTCAAATCATATTCGACTTGGTTCCGGCATGCAACCAAAACAGGCAATAAAGAAACCTATGTTAGGTGCATGACAATAGTAGGATGATATATCCCAACTTTGCAGAGCTTGGAGGATGCAAGGTCTGCAATGGATGATGTTAGGCCAGTAACGCTGGTAACCGACACTGCTCTACTTACTCGTATTCAAAACTTCAGATAGATAGCATGCCTTCTTTTAAGATGGCTTGTTTTCATGAACTCCCCTTCGCATTTCAGCAGCAAAAAAGATTTGACATCTGAATGTGTTGTTTACAACGTGGAACACAAAGGACGTTACTAGGTTCTTGCTCTTTGGTTAAATGTCCTGATATGGTTGATTCCTCCTTGTCTTGCGGTGTTGAGTAATGAAACACTTAAAAAGCCCACTTCAAGATCATTGCCATTGAACTAATTCACAACGCCTGACGTTGCTGGTATAATATGCTTCACCTCAGTCTCACGTGTAAATTGGATATGTTTTCTACCTCTTTTTGGGGACTGAGACAAGCAGGAATTTACTAATTTTGTAACAAGATACTGAATTGGCAATTCAAACCTAATTACTAGTAATAATTTTGTAACAAGGTATGTTTTAATTTGCTCACGTCCGGCAGCACCTGAAGTAGGTCGAAGGGAGTTACCATAAGCCATCCATCTCTGGTTGTCAATCCCTGGTAAAAATTGTCGTTGTTGGCTGTGGCAAGGACCCTTAAGTTGGTTATGCTTTTGGTACAGGAACCACAGGAATGTCAAAGGTCAAAGGGTTGTCAATCCCTAGCAAAAATTGCCGTTGGCTGTGGCAAGGACGATGTATGTCTTTCATCGTGGAACAACAAGATTGCTTGTTCATGAAACATTACAAGAAGAATGGAGTAGAAAAGTCTGATAAAAAAAAAGTGATAAAACTTTGCTAGCGTATAGCTCGATGAAGAGAACTAAAAAATTGTTTAGTTGTGTATTCTTGCAGGTTTATTTGCATACCGCTCCATTAGGCCATATGGGTGGAATATCTTCGGCCATGGCCATGTTAATGTTAATGGCAGGAGGTTGCCATATTTTGATGCCCAAGTTCTAAGCTAAATCAGTAATCGCAGACATAATTTGACTTCTTTTATCAGTGTTCCTGCAATAATGTCTGCTATTATCTCCCTAATCAGGTAAAGATTAAAATCTTTTCCAGATCGAGATCAAAAGATTGAGGATTTCCGATCGAGCATCTTTTTTTTTATAACATCAATGAAAAGAGCATCCCATACTGTGATTACCATTCATGCTACGGTCAGACTAGCTAAAATGGTTTCTAACTGTCTACGGCGCTTGTGCCATCCTTCAATTATATGTTTACATGATATAAATTATTTGTTAGCACTAGAAGTACCAACAATTCAGCAGTTTTGGACGCAGTGAACAATAAAGAAATCCACCATTGTGTTTGTGTTGTGCTACAACCACCTTCTCAGTTCATGTTTTCAAGCCCATCTTTTGATCCCTCGACAGAAAACAAGAGCCAAAATTATTATCTAGTGACATTGGCCAGCAACTTTGTAGAGAAAAACCATTAACTAGGTAATTCCCAAACTTAAATCATGCCTCAAAGGATACACTCAGCATTGGAAATCCGTTACGTCCTTCATTCTTGTGTAGATATGAAAAACAACACAATTTTGTATATTGAACTTAATTACATCTTTCTAAACCTTTTCTCCGTTCAGGTTTAAAATACCCAAAAGATTCATCATACGGAAGAAGCAGTTTCTGATGACAACAACTGGGAAATTGAGAAGAGATGAAGTCAGAAGAGAAGGTAAGTCTTGTATGCAATTCTTGTCTTGCCTATAGTAATCTTTAACTGTTACAAATATTTTCAACCAGTTTCATTTCCTCATTGATTTGTTCATTGATTTAGACTAGGGTATTATTTCCATCTTGCAAATTAGTCTACAATTGTATCCAGAGAAGTGCGACAGAAACGGAATTTACTGCATAAATTTTTTATGCATGATACACCAAGAAAACACCCCAAGTAAGACTACCCGGACACGCTGGGGCCCCAGTTTGAAAGGCACATATAGTAGCAAAAATTGGCGATAAGTTTATTCAATGAGTAATACATGGTACAAAACAATTAGACAACAAAAGGAATAAAAACCAACCAATCATCGAAAAACAATAAAAACATCCCCCAACCAATAAATATAGGTAAGTCAAATCGCCATTCAAGTACGTCAAAGAAAACTCAGTATGGCTAAACTGTCAAGGTGTTTCCTATGTCAATGACAAATCGATAGCGAATGTCCCCTTTTGCGATTCGTTTCATGGCTGTGTTCACATAGTCCATTGGAATAACTTCAACATCTGCAGTAATGTTGTGCTTCCCGGCAAAATCTATCATTTCTTGTGTCTCCTTCAACCCTCCAGCAGCGCTTCCAGCTATAAGCTTCCTCCCTGCAATGCAAGTTCCATAATCAACTTTCTTCCAACTAAGTTGTATACTCTAGGAGAACAAATAGAGATTTTTCTTAAGAGTCCAAATAGTTAATCCCTTGAAAGGAAGTTGTAACTTGTAAGGTCCATTTAAAAGGAAGTAATGGAACAAAATTGAATGGAACTACAAACTTACCAACAAGCAAAGGGAAAATTGACAACTCTGCCGGTTTGTTCGCATCTGGTGCACCTAAAAGTATCAGCTTTCCGTTACATTTCAAAAGATCAACCAAAGGGTTCAGAGGATGCGTTACAGAGACCGTATCGATAATGCCATCCATCGTGCCAGTGGCAGCCTACATCACACAAAGTAAACATCCTGAAGTCTTTGAATCTGATGCAAAAGTACAGTCTAGCTGCTAATATAATATGACTACTAATGCAAAGGTTCCCCGAAAATTTTCGAAATGTAATGGGTTGGCATCAGTGCAGCCAACACCACCTTGTTAGTATTTTTTCTGCAAGTTTTTCTAAGTTTGTAACATTATCCTGATCTGACAATGTCTCACCTGCATTTGTTCTGGGTCGCGGCTAACTAGAAAAGAGTCAGCACCAAGCCGTTCAAATGCTTCTTCTTTCTTGTTCGGAGACGTACTGATCACTGTCACCTTCATCCCAAATGCCTTGGCAAACTTCACCGCCAAGTGCCCGAGTCCACCAAGCCCAACCACTCCCAAATGCATCCCTGGCTCACTGAGTCCAAAGTATTTCATAGGACTATAAACAGTAATTCCCGCACAAAGTAAAGGTGCACCACCCTCCGGCGGGAGAGTGTCAGGGAATCGAACGGCAAAGTGCTCATTAACCACGAAAATATCAGAAAAGCCACCGTAATTTATCGGTTGGCCTGGGAAAAAGGTGTAAGTGGTAGCGGCTTTCGGGCAATAGTTTTCCAAGTCATCCTTGCAACTGTTGCATGTACCGCAGGAGTCAACAAAGCACCCCACGGCTGCTTTGTCTCCAACCTTGAATTTTTTTACCTTGCATCCCACTTGAGTCACCACACCAACAAACTCATGCCTGTGTTTGAGAAAGAAAATTATGACCAATTCATTAATACCACAAATAATATTATCCTTTGTCAGACGGAAGATGTATTAAGGAAATCGGAAACATACCCGGGAACAAGAGGGTAGACAGAGAGTCCGAACTCATTTTTGGTCATGTGTAAATCAGAATGGCAAATTCCACAATATAGGACCTTCATCGTAATGTCATCGTCTCCGGTGGCCCTAAAACGAGATAGAATAGTATCGATGAGAACGATGTGGGTTGAAACTCTTAATGCTTTCCAAGTATATGGTGATGCACTAAGGTTGTTTATCAGTTTGTGAAAATAAGAGCATTGTAAGATAAAGTAAAACCCAGAAAAATAGGTGAAAAACAATGGAAACCTTCTAGTAAAATGGAATGGAGAAAGTATTCCTGAGGAATCTCTAGCTGCCCATCCAAGTGCTTTCTGGGTTTGGCCGTCTTGCTCCTGTGATGCTGCCATCTTAATTTTCACAGAGAGAGAGAGAGAGAGAGAGAGAGAGAGAGAGAGAGAGAGAGAGATGTGGAGAGATTGCTTTGCGTTGTTGTTTTCTTGTACTTTGAGATGCAGACATTGGGCGGGGTTATATATATATATATAGGAGGATTTTGGGGCATGAGGAGTTATAGTGAGGTAATGGCTGAGGTACGTGGTCCCAAGGGGCATGACTCATGAGGAGTTAGTGACGTAATGGCTGAGGTGGTCCCAATGTTACCTCTTCTCCAAGGAATCAACGTTTTGATTTTTGAAGTCAACGATTTGCTATCTTGTTTTATAAGTCACGTGATGGATGGAAAATTATAAGTTTGACCAATTTGGAAATTACAGTTATCCTGTTAAGCAAAAAACTATAATAAAAAAAATAAAAGTAGTACTCCCTGCGACCGTTTTGGGGTTTCTGATTTTCGCAGGAAATTAATAAACATGATGATTGCTAACATGATGTTTGCTTTGTACAATTATTGTCTTTACAATTTTACCGTTTAATCATGATTTAGTTGTTAATTAAATAATTAAAGACAATGGTAAAAGAATAAAATTGACATAATTAACTCATTCATTTTCAAACATATAAAAGCATTTTAAGAAAAACTCGCGGTTTGAATCATCTTTGCAGGACCCGAAATAAGCCCACAAAATATCAACAAATTTCGGGGTTCTTCCGGCCCCCAATTTTGACGGGCAAAAGATATCTAGGCCCAGCAATTGGTAACATCATCCCATCGAAGCCCTTTCCACGCACGCTTATCTTTTTTTTTTTTTTGGTAGTTCGGAATATACACGCGCTTATCATATGTCAACATTAGAAGAAATTATAACACGTGGAAGGAACATCTCAAATATTGTTAAAACTTTAAATAGAAAACTTTTATTTTACATATTCAATTTTTTTTAGAAAAATATTTTTGAAATCTACTCGACAAGATCTTCAAAACAAGATTATATCGAATGTAAACTTATGTACACAAAAAAAAAAAAAAGATATTTAGGGATGATTTTTTGTGTAGAATTTGCACCCTCAAAAGTGCACAATTCACATCCCAAAAAATGTAGAATTCACACTCTTAAGTGCAGAATTGATACCCCTAAATGCACAATTTACACCCCCCTAAAATGTAGAATTCTCACTAAGTGTGCAGAATTCACACCCCAAATGCATGATTCACGCCCAATAAAATGAAGAATTCACATCCCCAAGAAATTTAGAATTCACACCTTCCAAATGAAAGAATTCACACTCCATATATGCAGAATTCACCTTCTAAAATGAAAGAAAATTCACACCTTCTAAAATGAAAAAATTCACACCCCTTCTGAAGAATTTCCACCTTCTAAAATGAAAGAATTCACACCCCTTTTGAATAATTTCCACTTTCCAAAATGAAAGAATTCACACCCCTCAATAAAGGTCTTGTTTGATAGATCTCGTCGAATAGGTTCTAAAAATATAAATTTTACGAAAAACGAATATATACAACCCCTTTCACATAAGGGACCCTGATGGAAGAGAAAAATCGCACCAAGAGACTGCAGCCCTTGGATCGAATCGGACGACTGCGATTTAAAATCCACACACGCGGGTTAAAAGGGCTGCCCGGGTTGGATCAAGAAGGGTTCACGGGTCAAAACCTCTCATGGGTTAAATCACTTTACCCTTTCCTCTTACCCAGATCTCACAGACGACGTCTTTCGAAGAGAGAGAAGGAGAGAGGAGAAGAAAAACGAAGAAGTAGAGGAAACCGAAGAAGAAGAAGATCTAAGGAAGAAGACAAGACCAAGGACGAACGACAGAACCACCACGAAGGTCTTCCTCTCTCTCTCTCTCATTTTCTCTCTCTGTTTCTGCTTCAGTTTCGTTTTCTAGGGTTTCGAAATGGATTATTGAACGAAATCTCTGTGTGGCTTATTCAATTAGATTTTGTTTTCTAGGGTTTCGAAATGGGTTTATTCCCTTCTTGTTTGCTCATCTTTTCGTTTTCTAGGATTTCGAAAGGGGTTTAGATTTCGTTTTCCGAGTGTGACTTGTTCAAGGAAGCTTGGACCTAATTCCAAATCTGAAATATTCACTACTAGCAGAATTACCTTCACAATTTCTAACCTACATGAGAATCAGAGATATTCACCCAAAAATACGTGATTATACAAACAACTCAATGTATAGCAGTTCATTGTATTGTTGGTTCCCATGCCAGATGAGTTCACCATTGTTGATCCTGTGGTATGAGCAAATGTTCATTTTGTGTGTACGTAGCAGCTACAACTAGTAATGTATTCTTTTAGCTCAACCTAACAACCTGAATGACCATAAGATTCCAACGTTATTTCATCCAGCCAAACATGACCTTAACAAAAATGCTATCGCGACTGACATCTCTTTCGATTACCTTATTTGTTTTGTTCTTTTCCTACTATATCACTCTCTTTTGCCATCTTCCAAATCTTGTGGCTTTATGACTGCATGTCCTTATTAGCTGTGCATATTCCTTTAGTTGTCTCTATCATGTCTTTCTTGTTAGTCACCTTTCAAATGCCAAAGTTTTATCGCCAATTAAGAAAAGTTAGTCACATTTACATTGTTTTCCATTGCCGTGCCCCAATTCAAATGATTTTGGTAGCATTGAACTAGATAAAAGTTTCCAGGCCCATTACATTCCATGTAGTACAAAACAGAAGTGTTAAATTGGATCTGAAATTTTCATAGGCAGTGGACCTACACACTTGGTCTCCAATGTGGTTGACCATGGATCTAGATTCTTTTTCATTATAGTTGTCAATAATATCCATAGGACCAATGGGTAGCTGTTGCTTACGAAAGCTGTGATCTATTGATTTTTTTCCTCATTTTAGTGTTTTATCTTTTTAATGCTTTGTATCACAATTATGTTGTTGACAAGTTGATGATTTTAGTGTTTATTTTAGTGGAAAAGATGCTATGTTACTAAATGTGACTTGAAAGAAGCCGTTATGGTTTTACATATCACAGTAGAAGAATTTTGTCTTCTGAATTTTGGTTTGCATATCACAGTAATTCCGGGCAACAAATTTATCTCATATTGTGACCTACTCATGTTTCAGGATGGAAAAACGACTCGTGTCTCAAGATGGAAAAACGGCTCGTCAAGGCGTATAATAGTATGTTGAAACTGCCGATTCATGACTTTGTGATTAGCACTCTGGACGTATAAAGAGTATGCAGGGACTTTGTGAACTTTGATGAGAAGGAAATGAGGACAGTAATGAGCATCTTGATATGGAACTTATATATATATATATAAAATGAACAATATTAAATTTCAAAAAGTCTTTAAAAAGATAAAAAGAAGAGAGAAGAAAGTGGGATTGACTGATTGAGAATGCAACACACACAGAGAGAGAGAGAGAGAGAGAGAGAGAGAGAGAGAGAGAGAATGGGAGTAATTTGAATTTCGAAACTCAGCCGTAGGACAACTTGAATTATGGTATGGATTGGTATAGGGGATGGATCGTTAGATTCCTTAGATGGATCGAGGAAGAAGATGAGGGCATATTGGATGCTTCATCATTTCCGTTAGTGTATTTTGCTCTATTTTTGTTAATTGGGTGTAAATGCAATTTTTCTCAAAGCACAAATGGATGCAACAAAGTGAGCATGAGGTGGTGTATCAGCGCATCGCCCAAACTACAGAGGTAAATGAAGTGAAATTTAACCTTCTGTATCAAGGATGGGATCCTCTCTGATCCCTTAAAAGGGATTGCACAGTCCTATGACTCCTATCCGAGCAGTTTTCAGGCCCTTTTAGGCTTGTTTTGATGACCGGGACCATTGATATTCTAAATATTGTCAAGAACATGAGGCATGCAAATATACATGTTAATTAGATGTCGTTTAATGTGTTTTCCAAACACATTTATCGGGAAAAAAAAAGGGGTTTAACAAATATTGTTGCACCAGATAAAAACTCATTTTTTCTAGAGACAATGTGTCTCGAAAACACATTAAACGAGATTTGGAAGGGCCCGAAACCTACTCAGACAGAATGCATCGGTATCCTATGTATTATTGTCATGAAAACCACAATTTCGCTGCCATAATGCATCGGTAGAGCACACATCACAATTTCGCTACTGAGACAAGAAGTTCTATCCTGTTTCCCAGCCAATTTCATAAACTTATTCATTGATTTGATCATCAATGGAAGTATAAAGGTACAAAACTGAATAAGACATAATTAAGGTGTCAAACAGAATTTACTAACTATAGCTCACATGGGCAAATAAATCATAATAGAATAGAAGTGTCAAGTGTGAATTGACGTATCGATCTAAGCTCTCAACGTGTTGCCAATGTCAATGACAAATCGATAGCGGACGTCCCCTTTCGTCACTCGTTCCATGGCCGTGTTCACATAATCCATCGGAATAACTTCAACATCTGCAACAATGTTGTGTTTCGCAGCAAAATCAATCATTTCTTGTGCCCCCTTCAACCCCCCTCCGGCGCTTCCAGCAATAAGCTTCATCCCTGCAATTCAAAATCCAAGATCCAATTTACTTACTTCCGGGCCTATGAAGTCAATTCAAATTGAACTTGGTTATAAACTTACCAGCAATCAAAGGAAAAAGTGACAACTCTGTTGGTTTAACATCTACACCTACAACTATCAGCTTCCCATTCCATTTCAAAAGATCAACCAAAGGATTCAGAGGATGCGGTCCAGAGACCGTGTCAATAATCCCATCCATCGTGCCCATAGCAGCCTACATCAAATAACATGGGCGCAAATGTCATCAGACTAGTAATGCTGCATACTCGAAAAAATAACTCACAAGAGCTTCCAGACAGCACAAAATTACCAACACATTTCTGGAAAAAAAAAAATTGGTCTATATTGTTTCGTATCGAAAGGCCTCACCTGCATTTCTTCTGTGTCGCGACTAACTAGAAAAGAGTCAGCACCAAACCGTTCAATCGCTTCCTCTTTCTTGTTTGGAGACGTACTGATCACTGTCACCTTCATCCCAAATGCCTTAGCAAATTTCACAGCCAAGTGCCCAAGTCCACCAAGCCCCACCACACCCAAATGCTTCCCTGCCTCACTCAGTCCAAAAAACTTCATTGGACTATAAACTGAAATGCCAGCACAGAGTAACGGAGCACCGCTTTCCAGTGGGAGAGTGTCTGGGAATCGAATTGCAAAGTGCTCGTTAACCACGTATATGTCGGAAAAACCACCATAGTTTATCGGTTGGCCTTCGAAGAAGGTGTAAGCGGTAACGGCTTTGGGGCAGTAGGTTTCCATGTCATCCTGGCAACAGCTGCATGTACCGCAGGAGCCGATGAGGCCCCCCATGCCTGCTTTGTCTCCCACCTTGAATTTTTTTACATTGCATCCCACTTGAGTCACCACACCAACAATCTCATGCCTGTATTTGAGGATGAAAATTATGATCATTTTTTAACAAAACAAAAAATGTTTCGAGATGTGGCTTGCATTTGGAGGAAAAAGGACCAAGCTTCAAGCCAATTCCATCCGGGACACACTGCATGCGTTACCGGTTTTTTCTTTTGAAAGGCAAAAAGGTGGGAGGGGGCAAACCAGCGTTGCAACCCCCTTGGATGTGACCATAGGGGCTTCCGATCCTCTGTAGAATGTTCGGTTCGAGCCATAGTTAATGTCTGAAAGGGCAGGCCGTCACCACCTAAGTACTAGATGGACAAAGGGCCCAACACACTAGTCATGCAATTGGCGGGACTCTAACCTTGTCGGATCGTGTACGGGAGGGAGGAGCACTTAAGCCCTTGCCATCTAGGCTACCACCTTTGGTGGTGCTGAATGCGTTACCCTGATCAGATGTTTCGTGTTTGGACACTGGCCAAGTCAGTGTGATCGCATAGGTGCGGTCATTTTAAGATTTTGTTTTTGTGTTTTTGGAGAGAGAAACTTGAGAAACTTTTCGGCCTCATTTTTGGGCTTCCCAAATATTACTACTCTTCTGGATTTCTAGCAACCTTTTTTGTTTATCGTCTTGTTTAGTGCTACGAGCTAGAGAGCTACTATGTACCAATTTGATTGTCAAAGATAGAAGACATTACATATAGCACAAGGCACTCGGGCTTCATGAGAGTTGAGATTCAAGATAGTACTGTAGTGAGGGAAATGAAAATAAACGTACCCGGGAACCATAGGATACGGAGAAGATCCGAACTCGTTTGTAGTAAAGTTTAAATCAGAATGGCAAATCCCACAGAAGAGTATGTTAATCGTAATATCATCGTCTCCATTAGCCCTAAAATGAAATAGATAATTATGCACAAGATTTAATTGCCGGGAATGGCTAATCTAGTTCCTTCTAACATCTACTATAAACAGTAGTACAAAATATAGATGCAAAATCAGATTTGTGTAAATAGAGAATAGCATAGTATAGCGACTTTCGCCTGTGTGTAGGAATCTTCAATGAATTCCTCATTGAATTCCACATCAGAATTTCTTTTCTGTATAGGAATCTTCATTGAATTCCTCTATACTTTAAGTATTGCTAAACAAAAATCATGGAGCCTTTCTTTTTTCTGTTTTGCTCGGTTAAAGTTAGCATTACTAGTTGTAGTTTTTGAAGATTAAACCCCAGTCAAATGGATGAGAATTCACGATACCTACTACTGGCTACTACTCCACTTGCAAACTTGGAGCCTTTGAGAGAAGGATTTGACAATTTTTGTCTTTAGTTAAATGATTCAATATTTTGTATTGGTGACGAGATATTTATACAATCATTCCATTCCATACTTCCCTAACAAGGAGGGAAAAAAGATAGTCCCTCCGTCCCTTTTATAGTGTTTTTCCATTTTGGGCTATCCCTTTTGTAATTAATGGTTACATTTCTTATTTTTCCCTTAAAAGTAAATTCCTTTTTGAAAAGTTAGTGGTTATTATTATATTGATAATGGTAAGTAGTGGAAAATACATGTAAAAGTAGTAAAAGTTAATGTGAGAGAAAAGAAGTTGGAATTACAAGGCGACACACTTAAGAAGAGACGGAGAGAGTAAGATGGTACTATACCTTCTAGTAAAGTGGAAAGGAGAAAGTATCCCAGAGGAATCTCTAGCTGCCCATCCAAATGCTTTCTGGGTTTGGCCTTGCTCATGTGCTGCTGCCATCCTTTCCCGAGAGAGATATAACAGAGTCTAAATCTTGGTTTTGATGTTGTTTGTTTGATTTGAAGTACAGAAGTTCGTGTGGGTTGCTTTTATAGTAACACAGGGGTTTCACATAATGGGCTTCAAAATTAAATAGGGGCATGGGCGGCTACCGCCAAGATAACAACTTTTGACTTTTCTTTTAGCTTTCAAAGTCCACGTATTACTCCCTGGTTTAATTGTCGCATAAGTTGATGGCGCCTATACAATCTTGAATTTCCGAACTACAAAAAAAAAGAATCCAGAGTGAGTGTTGTGCACTCCTCGGCCATCTGATTATGTTTTAGACGGTCCAGATGTGTTTTAATTTTTTACCAGTAAAAAATAAATAAATAATAAAATTAAAATTGCCGAACGCATCCGGACCATCCAAAACATGATCGGACGGCCAAGGGGTGCACAGCATGGTGCAAAGCACCCCCTGGGCTGCAAAAGAAATAAAAGTTTGTCATTCGGAAAACTTCGAAGTTGGATAAGGTGTACAACGAAAGTTTGGGCTCTATTGTTTAAAACTGATCGAACTTGGATTGGATATGATCGGCATGAGCCTTACATTGTAAAGACCAATCAGTGAACTAAAAAGCTCGTTTTGGATCGACTTGTTATATACGGTGCGTCGGTGCGCATGAACATCAGCAACAGCAGGAGGTATCAATTTGTGGGTCCCACCCAAAAAAAAAAAACATGAACATGAGTCTTGAGTTTGGGTATGTGGATGTGTTTTACTCTTATCTGTTTCCATATCGATGGATAAATGAACTGGGTCCAGAAAATCATTATAACAATGGAGAAAGACAGAGGAAAAGATAGGGACTAAAATGAAAGGGGAAAAAATAGGGACTACAGTGATGGATGGAAAATTATCAGTTGGACCATTGTAGAAATGACAATTATCCTGTTAAGCAAAATATCATTAGATAAAAGTACATGTAATTAGTTGGGCACAACCAGGTCCGATGATCCGGTCCTGTAGAGCAACTAAACTATTAAAAGCTCAATTTGATAAAAACTTGTTTGAGATGGACTTGTTAACTTGAATTTGAATGCCGGTGTGACGGTGTCAAGCGTGAGCCCTCACATGTATTTTCATGTCTAAGGAAATGTTGGCACGAAACATTTTCATGTCTTAATGTTCCTTTTGAATCTGGTAATTAAACTGTGTCCGCGAGAATTGTACGAGAATAATTCTACCAAGCCAATATTTTTTGTGATCAGAGTCACATGTATTTTTTGGGGCCGGCGGAGGCTTTCATTTTTTAGAGGCAAGTGTTACTGCAAAGAAGAGGACCCGATTTCATAAATTTATTCATTAATCTAAGTATACAAATTGGAGTAATGCTACAATGTGTCATTCTCAATATGAGATTTTGTGACTCAAAATATGAGATTTTGTGGCTCTAAATATGAGATTTTGTGGCTGGAGATATGAAGTGCATATGGTATGCCACTTCATATGAATAGTCACAAAATCTCATATATTTCCAGAAAATCTCATATTTGGAGCCACACAATCTCATATTTGGACCCATGCGGATTGCTACAGTAATGCTACAGTAACGCAATCTCATATTTGGAGCCACAAAATCTCATAAATTTCCAGAAAATCTCATATTTGATGCCACAAAATCTCATATTTTGAGTCACAAAATCTCATATTTTGAGTCACAAAATCTCATATTTGGTGCAACAAAATCTCATATTTGGTGCAACAAAATCTCATATTTTGGAGCTACAAAATCTCATATTTTGAGTCACAAAATCTCATATTTGGTGCCACAAAATCTCATATTTGGAGCCACAAAATCTCATATTTCCATATGGGGTGCATACCATGTGCCATATCATATTTGGAGCCACAAAATCTCATATTTGGTGCCACAAAATATCATATTCTCTCATATTTGGTGCCACAAAATCTCATATGGGAGGGGGTGCACATTGTAGCTTCCCCCTACAAATTGAACAAGACATAATTAAGGTGTCCTTTGCCATCTTGCATAATTGTCTACACGAATTTAAGTGTGACATAATTTACTTACCATAACACACTTGGGCAAAGAAATCGAAATAGAAGTGTAAATTGATTTACAGATTTATTTATTTGAAAAATACATGGTACGGATAATCAACAACAACAAAAAAAAATGCATAGCAGAGTACTATAACAAGTAACATGAAACTAAAATAAGAACACCATAGGTTTCAAAACCAACAGGCAAGCCAAAATTGACATTGTCGAATAAAAGCCAAGTATGCTTAAGCTCTCATGGTGTTTCCAATGTCAATGACAAATCGATAGCGGATGTCCCCTTTCGCGAGTCGTTCCATGGCCGTGTTCACGTAGTCCATCGGGATAACTTCAACATCTACAGTAATGTTGTGTTTCCCAGCAAAATCTATCATTTCTTGTGTCTCCTTCAACCCCCTCCTCCGGAGCTTCCAACGATTAGCTTCCTCCCTGCAATTCAAAATCAAAGATCCGACTTACTTTCAGGTCTAAACAATCGATTCAAATTCAACTTGGTTATAAACTTACCAGCAAGCAAAGGTAAAATTGACAACTCTGTTGGTTTAAGATCTTGTGCACCTAAAAGTATCAGCTTCCCATTACATTTCAAAAGATCAACCAAAGGGTTCAGAGGATGCACTGCAGAGACCGTATCAATAATCCCATCCATCGTGCCCATAGCTGCCTACATCAAATAATGTGAATAGCATAAAATGCGTAAATCAACACGGCCGCAAATGTTAAGAAGGTGCTCAAGAGTTTTAGCATGGGTGATTCAGAACTTGTTGGCACACCTTTAGCTAGTCAGTTTACACTAACTAAGGATTAGTCACTGGGACTACATGGAGAGAGTTCTGTATGCATCTGCGATAAAAGTCCTACGTACACTATGGTATTGCTCAAGCAATGAGATAGTGACTAGGTACAGGAGTAATCCAGGGAAGCAACATTGGGAAGCGGCAAATTGGGTTTTGAGGTATTTGAAGGATTCTACATATGTCTCGTCATGTTTCAGATGGGTTGACTTTAAGTTGCAAGGTTCTACAGATGCGGACCTGACGGGCGACGTTAGGTAGTCGAAAGAGTACTACCGGGATTGTCTATACTTTGGATGATACGGCTGTGAGTTGGGGCTCTAAGTTATAGCAACTTTTTCCTTTATCACCAACGGAAGCCGAGCATGTGGTAGTCACAGAGGCTGGAAAGGAGATGGTATGGTTGTAATTGCTTCAAGATGAGTTGGGGAAGACGATAAAAAAATGATTGTTGCCCAACGATAGCCAAGGTGCCATCTTTCTTGCCAAGAATCCAATGTTTCATTCTAGAACGACGCAATACAGTTGAGGGATCACTTTATTTGTTTTCTTCTCGGTAGTGGACAATTGTTCATTGGAAAAATCAATGGTACTGAAAAACCAAAGGTTGTGACCGTTGACAAGCTGAAGCTGTGATCACCATTGGACGTGTGGGTGTTGGTGGTTTTGTTGATCACCATTGACGTTTGGAGGAGTGGCATATTGGATGTTCATCATTTCCGTTAGTGTATTTTGCTTTATTTTTGTTAATTGGGTGCAAATGCAATTTTTCTCATAGCACAGGCGGATGCAACAAAGTGAGCATGAGGTGGTGTATCCGCACGTCGCCCAAACTACAGGGGTAAATGAAGTGAAATTTACCCTTCTATATCAAGGATGGGATCCTCTCTGGTCCCTTAAAAGGGATTGCACAGTCCTTTCCGAGCAGTTTTCAGGCCCTTTTAGGCTTGTTTTGATGACCGGGACCGTTGATATTCTAAATATCATCGAGAACATGAGGCATGCATATACATGTTAACTATATCTCATTTAATGTGTTTTCGAAACACATTTATCTCAAAAAAAAAAAAAAAAAAAGGGTTTAACAAAATTGCTACACCGGATAAAAACTCTTTTTTTCTAGAGACAATGCATCTCAAAAACACATTAAACGAAATTTGGAAGGGCCCGAAAACTATTCGGACATTGTAACGACCCGGATTTTCGTGAATAAAAAATTTCGTTCAATAAATTAATTATTTTTAATTTTCGGTTATTGGAATATTTTTCTATTAAAATATTATTTAATTCTTTTAATTCGAATAAATAGAGTTCTAGCCATGTTTATGCGCGTACGAGACCGAGTAACACGTCCGTTACACTACCGTAGCACCCGGGGACCGTGGTTAATACCCGAAACCTACCCAACCACCATCTTTACTCCATCCAACTACTTTAGTACGTCATTGTATAGTCCCCTCACCTTGGAACTTGGTGTATTGACCAAGTTAGAAAGAGAGAGAGAGAGAGAGAGAGAGAGAGAGAGAGAGAGAGAGAGAGAGAGAGAGAGAGAGAGAGATGCCGAGAGAGAGAGAGAGAGAGAGAGAGAGATCGGTAGAGAGAGAGAGAGTAGGAGTGTGTGTGTGCATGCATGTTTGTACATTGCACATGCAAATATTAATGCTTGTTCACTTGCACAAGCAAGTGGAGGGGTAGAGGGAAGATTCCCAAGCTAAGGTTTTGTACCCAAAACTAGTTAGAACTAGCCTTGTTATTTTTAGGGTAACCTATACATACACACACAATACATGCATTGGAGCACATGCTACACAACCTAGACCTATCCAAACTAGGCCTTGGCTTCCAAGTAAGCTAGGGACATACTTCCCTAAATTAAGGAAGAATATTCCCACCTAGTAGTAGCTATTTAGGGTTACCCTTAGCCATTTAATGCATTCACATGCACATTGGGTGAATTTGGTCCTAAAAACACCCCGTAACAAAGGTGACCATGCAAAAACCTACACAACGGGAGGCGTATTTTCCCCCACCATTGTTTTCTACCTAGTTTCCATACATTCCCCCACTCTTACTTGGCTCACAAGTATTTTGTACAAGATTCCTAGCTAGGACCTAATCTAGCCTAGAGTTGCACCTAAGGTACCTTCCCATGTGCAAGATTAACACCACAATTACTACCCCACATGGAAAGTTTCGCCCCCCATAGTGTGTGTGTACCGAAAATTTTATTAGAAGGGAGAGAGGTCTCTCTTTGGCTATAAATAGGCCTACCATTTGTTCTTTGGTCCACTTTTACACTTCCTTATTTGTTTGTCTCCCAAATTCCCCACAAACCAACTACTTCTACCACCTTTTAGCCACCTTATTTTAGTCCTAATTAGCTACTTACTAAGTTAATTAGTAGGTAAGCTAGGTAGATTAAGGAATTTCTACACCAACGGATTGCTAATCGGCTTCCGGTTTACACCCGAAAATTGAGGTAGTTTACTAAACTACTCTTCTAATTAGTTAATTTCTAGCTTAAGTATGTTGTTCTAATTTAATTTCTAAGCATGTTTTTAAAGTTGGTTAAGTTAATTTATGCATGTGTTAAATTACTAAGCATATTTCTTAGTAGTTTAGAAAGTGGATTTCATGTTGAAAAGATTAACAAGTATGTTTATGGATTTCTAATTAGAGTAGTTCTTCATGAAATTAGAAGTGGATTAGTAAGATTGGATGTAATTAGAAAGTGATTAGATGTGATTAGAAGTAAATTAGAAAGTATGTTGTTCACTAAACAAAATTCTAGTATGATTATGTTAATGTTTCTTGAAAGAATGAGTTAATCTTGGTTGATTAATTTATTGATTGTTGTTTGAAATATTATTTCTTAAATGGGTGAAATAATTTCTTTTATGAGAAATTGTTAGAAAGAAATGCTTATTGTTATTTTTGGAAGAAAGTATGGAGTTGATTTTATAAATATGAAGAGAGGGTTCTTCATAAATGATTTCTAGAAAAGAGTTTTGTTTAAATTATTTTAGAAAGAGCAAGTTGATTAGTTTTATTTCTTTTGGAAAGAAATAAAATAGTTTTGAAAGAGGACAAGGAAGAAATGAGATTTTTGATGAGGAATAAATTTGAGAAAATTGAAAATATTATTTTGGAGAAAATTGGTGTAATAGATGTATGATTTTATGTGAGAAATGCCTATTTGGTGAAATGTGAATTTTTGAGAGAAATTATGGAATATTGCATGAGCATGATTTTGAGCATGTGTCACTGAGCACGTACGCGATACGTTATGACACCGGTCGTGAAATTGAATAGCTATTAATGAGAAAATAGAGATGAGAATGAAAATGAGTTAAAATGAGAATGAAATTTTCGAGAAATGAAATGAAATGAAATTTTTGGGAAATGAAATGTGATGAGATGAATAGATGCCACCTCAAGTTCCGCGAGGAGAACTTGGAGGATTGGGAATTAATACGGGAGTGCAGCGAGGCACCGCCCCATTTTCGTGGAGTGAACTTGGGGTAAGGGCTAAGCGTGCACAACACATAGTGAACGGGCCTTGAAACATACTGTGGGGATCAGTAAGACGAGGGAGCCGGGACTATGTCGTGTGAGTCGCGAGGCGGACGGACCGTGCAAAGAGACTGGTTAGGTTCAGTGATGCACGACACCGGGGCTTTGAGCGGAAAGGTTGGTACCGCCAGCTGGAAGGAGGCATAAGCGGACCAATAACTTTCAGAGTGGTGTGAGATATTGACATGGTTGAAATTTGAAGAAGAATGCTGAAAGAGGCACTATACGAGTAAAATAATTTGAGACATGTGACGAGTTATTGAAATGAGATATTGTTTTGAGAAACTGACACGTGACACTGTTTTGAGATACTGAAATGAGTTACTGTTTTCTGCACATGTTTACTCTGATCCGCATAGACACGCATGATGTTTTGCATGGTTTACTGTTCACAAGTATTATATGTTGTTCATGAACTTATTGTTCTAGAATTGCTACTTAGATGTTTAGCGTAGTGAACTACTGGGCGTTATCGCTCACGGTGTTGCACTTGTGTAACCCTGACATAATACCACGATGTTGCTCTGCGACTCTGACGTATTATGCTAGACTGTAGAGATGGACAGGATGAAAGAACAATGGCTGGAAGGCCTACGGAGCAGAGTAGGATACCGCCGGGATGGACAGCCGTGCGATGGAGTAGAGAAACCTAGGCAACCCTGTAGAGAATGATTGTATTTGGCAAGAAAGTTGTGTAATTCCTTTTGGGTTACTGTTGTAAAACCCTACTTATTATTTTTTTATTCCTTATTAACGTACCCAAATTTTGGGGGCGTTACAGACATGACCGTCCTGTCCCTGGAGAGGATCCATAATGATACTGAGTTCGTCGAGTGATATGATAACAAAAATTCTTGAGATTAATTTTTTGATTTCTCAAAATCATCCCGTTAAAACTCAATTTAGTTTTAGAAATATCATCATACGAAGATTTCTTTCATAATCTGGCCCCCTCCGACTTCGATTTTTGGCTCCGCCACTGTATATATTATTGTTATGGAAACCACAATTTCGCTGCCATAATGCATCAGTAGAGCACACCTCACAATTTTGCTACCATAACGCATTGGTAGCGTACGTATCACATGATACTCACAAAATGGTTACCGTGGCATTGCGACAACAGGAAAATTGAGAAGAGGTGAAGTGAGACAAGAAGTTCTATCCTGTTTCCCAGCCAATTTCACAAATTTATTTATTGATTTGATCATCAATCGAACTACAAAGACACAAAGCTGAATAAGACATAATTAAGGTGTCCTCTGCATAATTGCCTACACGCGAATTTAAGTGTAATGGCACACAAAGAGAATTTATTAACTATAGTAGAATAGAAGTGTCAATTGACGTATCGATCTAAGCTCTCAAAGTGTTGCCAATGTCAATGACAAATCGATAGCGGATGTCCCCTTTCTTGATTCGTTCCATGGCCGTGTTCACATAATCCATCGGAATAACTTCAACATCTGCAGCAATGTTGTGTTTCGCAGCAAAATCTATCATTTCTTGTGTCTCCTTCGACCCCCCTCCGGCACTTCCAGCAATAAGCTTCCTCCCTGCAATTCAAAATCCAAGATCCAATTAACTTACTTCCGGGTCTACGAAATCAATTCAAATTGAACTTGGTTATAAAATTACCAAGAATCAAAGGAAGAGTTGACAACTCCGCTGGTTTAAAATCTACACCTAAAAGTATCAGCTTCCCATTCCATTTTAAAAGATCAACCAAAGGATTCAGAGGATGCGGTCCAGAGACCGTGTCAATAATCGCATCCATCGTGCCCATAGCAGCCTACATCAAATAACATAACATGGGTGCAAATGTCATCAGACTAGTAATGCTGCATACTTGAAAAAATAACTTATAAGAGCTTCCAGACAGCAAAAAATTACCAACACATTTCTCTTAAGAAAAAAAACGTCTATATTGTTTCGTATCGAAAGGCCTCACCTGCATTTCTTCTGTGTCGCGACTAACTAGAAAAGAGTCGGCACCAAACCGTTCAATCGCTTCCTCTTTTTTGTTCGGAGACGTACTGATCACTGTCACCTTCATCCCAAATGCCTTAGCAAACTTCACAGCCAAGTGCCCGAGTCCACCAAGCCCCACCACTCCCAAATGCTTCCCTGCCTCACTCAGTCCAAAATACTTCATTGGACTATAAACTGAAATGCCAGCACAAAGTAACGGAGCACCGCTTTCCAGTGGGAGAGTGTCTGGGAATCGAATCGCAAAGTGCTCGTTAACCACATATATGTCGGAAAAACCACCATAGTTTATCGGTTGGCCTTCGAAGAAGGTGTAAGCGGCAACGAATTTGGGGCAGTAGGTTTCCATGTCATCCTGGCAACAGCTGCATGTACCGCAGGAGCCGATGATGCCCCCAATGGCTGCTTTGTCTCCCACTTTGAATTTTTTTACGTTGTATCCGACTTGGGTCACCACACCAACAATCTCATGCCTGTATTTGAGGATGAAATTATGATCATTCATTAACAAAACCTAAAATGTTTCGAGAATGCATTTGGAGGAAAAAGGACCAAGCAACAAGCCAATTTGCATCCGGACGCACTGAAAAAGGGCCCTCACGTGTTAGTCTTCCAGTTGGCGGGACCTTGTCGGATCGTGTACTGGAGGGAGGAGCACTTAAGCCCTTACCATATCGGCTACCACCTTCGGTGGTGCTGAATGTGTTACCTTGATCAGATGTTCGTGTTTGGACGCTGGTCAAGTCCGTGTGATCGCATAGGTGCGTTCATTTTAAGATTTTGTTTTCGTGTTTTTGGAGAGAGAACTTTGAGAAACTCTTCATTTTTGGGCTTCCCAAATATTGCTACTCTTCAGGATTTCTAGCCACCTTTTTTGTATATCGTCTTGTTTAGTGCTACGAGAGAGCTGCTATGTACCAATTTGATTGTTAAACATAGAAGACATTCAAAATAGCACAAGGCACTCGGGCTTCAAGACAGATTCAAGAAAGTACTGTAGTGAGGGAAATGAAAATAAACGTACCCGGGAATCATAGGATACAGAGCAAATCCGAACTCGTTTGTAGTCATGTGTAAATCAGAATGACAAATCCCACAGAAGAGTATGTTAATCGTAATATCGTCGTCTCCATTAGCCCTAAAATGAAACAGACAATTATGCACAAGATTTAATTGATGGGAATGGCTAATCTAGTTCGTTCTAACATCTACTATAAACAGTAGTACAAAATATAGATGCAAAATCAGATTTGTGTAAATAGAGAATAGCACCACCAAGCACGTAGCTCAGCTGGTAAGGGGCTGTGCTAGCTTAACCAAGATCTCGAGTTCGAGACTTGGGAATGCAGCTGTGTTAAAACTTGATTGGGAGAGCTTTGCCGCCTTTATGGTCCTACCCGGCTCGAATCCGGATTAGCCGGGGCCAATGTGATTACCGGACACCGGATGGTCTTTACAAAAAAAAAAAAAAAAACATAGTGTAGCTACTTTAGCCTTTGTGTAAATAGACAAGTCAGGGTTGACACTTATGAATTTAAAGATGATTGCTTTTGTATTTATTGCCACTTTTAACCTTTGTGTAAATAGCCACTTTGTGCATTTATTGCCAAAGGTTAGGTTTGTCTCCTATCCATCCCCCGCCCATACCTCCAATTATTAAATGGAAGGGTTCAAGCGAACCCCTGAATTCAAAAAATATATTTTCCTACATACTGTATTTGTTTTGATTTTTGTATAGTATTATTGGCACGGGACCACACGTACCGTGCCAAAATAAGTAAAATTCTAATTAAATTCATGTGGAAGCTAAAAAGGGTATAGCTAACCAAAATCAAAAATAAACTTAGGCCAATATGTTTTTCATATGAAAAAATCGATGGTTTGGATGTATATTGCCACATCAGAATTTATTTTCTGTATAGGAAACGTCATTGAATTCCTCCATACTTTAAGTATTACTAAACAAAAATCATGGAGCCTTTCTTTTTTCTGTTTTGCTCAGTTAAGGTCAGTATTACTAGTTGTAGTTCTGAAGATTAAGCCCCAATCAAATGGATGAGAATTCATGATGCCTACTATTGGCTACTGCTTCACTTTCAAACTTGGAGCCTTTGAGAGAAGGATTTGACAATTTTTTGTCTTTAGTTAAATGATTCAATATTTTGTATTGGTGATGAGATATATCATTCCATTCTAGGATGGCAATTTCCTCATATCCAATGGATACCCGCCCTTCCCCACCCAAATGGAGGCGGGGTTTATCCAAAAAATTCTCCAATAGTAATGGGTATGGTGGGATTTAAAAAATACCCGCTCAGATGTGGAGCGGGTCTAAGCGGGTATGTTTTGTTATCCCCGCCCCCAAATCCCCGTACTCGGTTATATATACTATATAAATTATGCATACGCATATGGGTAGAAAAGAATCTTGAGTATTATTTACTTATAGAAGTAATTACTTGTAGAGTAAATCATGTCAATTACTACCTATTATAAACTACATAATATATTAAGAATATCAACGCAGATTCTAGTTCCTAAAATGATCTTCTTGCTATATTTTGCTTTTTCATTTTATTTTTTAAAATTTATTAGTTTGTCACTTTATGAAACATAGAAATTGATGTTTTCTTGGATTGGTTTTTATTGTACTACTCTTATTTTTCCTACATTAGTAGTTAAAATAAGATAATTTGAAGTTTTTTACTTTATATTTTTGTTGGTTTGAATTATTGGGCTTGCACTTTGGTTTCATTATTGGGCTTGCACTTTGGTTTCATTATTGACTTCTTATATATTTTGGTTTGGGTATGTGTATATTTGGGGAAACCCTGATATCCAACGGGAGGTGGGGTTGGTGTTTTATCTAATATCCCCAGTGGGGATTGGAGCGGAGATGGTAAAAGACTTCCCAATTGGGGATGAGACATAGAATATGGTCCCCCGATCTATACCCTACCCGTTGCCATCCCTATTTCATTCCATACTTCCCTAACAAGGATTTGAAATTTTTTTTTCTTTAGTTAAATGATTCAATATTTTGTATTGGTGATGAGATATTTATACAATCATTCCATTCCATATTTCCCTAACAAGGAGGGAAAAAAGATACTCCCTCCGTCTCTTTTATAGTGTTTTTTCCATTTTGGGCTATCTCTTTTATAATTAGTGGTTACATTTTCCATTCTGCCCTTAAAAGTAGATTCCTTTTTTAAAGTTAGTGGGTATTATTATATTGATAAGGGTAAAGAGTGGAAAATACATGTAAAAGTCGTAAAAGTTAATGTGAGAGAAAATAAGTTGGAATTACGAGGCTACACACTTAAGAAGGGACGGGGAGAGTAAAATGGTACTATACCTTCTAGTAAAGTGGAAAGGAGAAAGTATCCCTGAGGAATCTCTAGCTGCCCATCCAAATGCTTTCTGGGTTTGGCCTTGCTCATGTGCTGCCGCCATCGTTTCCAGAGAGAGATATAACAGAGTCTAAATCTTGGGTTTTGATGTTGTTTGATTTGAAGTACAGAAGTTCGTGTGGGTTGCTTTTATAGTAACACAGGGTTTCACATAATAGGCTTCTGGCTTCAAAATTCAATAGGGGCATGGGCGGCTACCTCTTGTCCAAGATAACAAATGTCTACTTCTTTTACCTTGCCCATTCTGCACATGTACATACTTTTCTTCTAGCTTTCAAAGTCCACCACATATTGCTCCCTGGTTTAATTATCGCACAAGTTGACGGCGCCTGTACAATCTTTGAATTTCCGAGCTACCCCAAAAAAAAAAAAAGGTAAATTTCACTTACCTCCCCTGAGGTTTCTGACAAATACAGAGACCTCCCCTATACTTTCTGAAATTCCACTGCCCTCCCTTTTGAAAATAATTGCCACTTACCTCCCCTGACGTTACTTTAAGTGAATGAGTGAAATGACTGTAACACCCTTAGTATATATATTCTTTTCATTTTGAATGTTTTTTGTAGGAAAAAAACTAGTTTTGAAAATAGTTTTTTAAACTTTTTTTTCGAAATTTATTTTTCAGATTTAAAAAGAAAGAATTTTCAAAACTTTATTTTTTTAAATAACGGTTTGCCAAAAACTAATTTTTTTATCCAAAACAATGTTTTCAAAAATTTCGCATTTCAAAAACTATTTTAAAAAAACTTTTTTCAAAATTAGTTTTATTTTTTTCATTGGAATAACTTTTTCAACAAAATTTTTTTTAAAAAGAGGAGTTTTTTCTGAAAAAAATTCTCTACGATACTTTTTGTCTATAAGCTATATTTAAATAATGAAAAACGATTTAAATTTATAGTAAAAAATTTTTTAACTCTATTTTTTTTATTAATAGTCTTTTTTTTAGGGTGGAGAAAAGATAATAAGGGTACTACGGTCATTTCACGCAAATAGTTAACACTGTTATCCTTAAAGTAACGATAGGGGAGGTAAGTGCAAATATTATGAAAAGTAAGGGAGGGCAGTGGAATTTCAAAAAGTATAGGAGAGATCTCTGTATTTGTTAGAAACATCAGGGGAGGTAAGTGAAATTTACCCAAATAAAAAAAATTGTCATTCAAGGAAAACTTTGAAGTTGGATAAGGTGTACCACGAAAGTTTGGGCCCCAAAGGTACTATTGTTTAAAACTGATCGAACTTTGATTGGATATGATCAGGATGAGCTCCAATCAGTGAGCTAGAAAGCTCCTTTGGGATCGACTTGTTATATACGATGTGCAAGAATATCCGCAGCACCAGGAGGTATCGATTTTTGGGTCCCACCTATCAAAAAAAAACATCAACAAGAGTCTTGAGTTTGGGTATGTGTATGTGTTTTACTCTTTCTCTGTTTCCATATCAATGGACTCAGAAAATCATTACTCCCTCTGTCCCTTTTTAAATGTAGACATTTTCATTTTGGGCTGTCCCTAAATAAGTGTGTGGTTTGAAAAGTTAATGGGTAAAAGTTTGTACAATTATCATTTTGCCCATTTGAAAAATTAGTGGGTAAAGAATTAATGGGTAAAAGTGGAGGATAATTTTGGAAAGTAGAGGGTAAAACTTGATGTGAAAAGTGTAAAGTAGAGAAAAAAGTTGATGTGAAATGTGTAAAGATGGTGTTTTTTTAATAAGTTAGATTTACGATGTAACACATTTAAAAAGGGACGGGGGAGTACTATAACAATGGAGAAAGACAGAGGAAAAGATAGGGACTAAACTGAAAGGGAAAAAAATAGGGACTGCAGTGATGGATGAAAAATTATCAGTTGGACCAATTTAGAAATGACAATTATCCTGTTAAGCAAAATATCATAAAAAAAAAAAAAAAAGTGATAACTACCACTTGTGCTTCGCCATCTTGCATAATTGTCCACACACGAATTTAAGTGTGACAGAATTTACTTACCATAACACACTTGGGCAAAGAAATCGTAATAGAAGTGTAAATTGATGTATAGATTTAATGCATAGCAGATTACTATAACAAGTTACATGAAACTAAAACAAGAACACCATAGGTTTCAAAACTAACAGGCAAGCCAAAATTGACATTGTCGAATAAATTAAGCCAAGTATGTTTAAGCTCTCAAGGTGTTTCCAATGTCAATGACAAATCGATAGCGGATGTCCCCTTTCGCAAGTCTTTTCATGGCCGTGTTCACGTAGTCCATCGGGATGACTTCAACATCTGCAGTAATGTTGTGTTTCCCAGCAAAATCAATCATTTCTTGTGTCTCCTTCAACCCCCCTCCGGAGCTTCCAGCGATTAGCTTCCTCCCTGCAATTCAAAATCCAAGATCCAGACTTACTTCCGAGTCTAAACAATCAATTCAAATTCAATTTGGTTATAAAATTACCAGCAAGCAAAGGTAAAATTGACAACTCCGTTGGTTTAAGATCTTGTGCACCTAAAAGTATCAGCTTTCCATTACATTTCAAAAGATCAATCAAAGGGTTCAGAGGATGCATTGCAGAGACCGTATCAATAATCCCATCCATCGTGCCCATAGCTGCCTACATCAAATAATGTGAATAGCATAAAATGCATAAATCAACATGGCCGCAAATACATCAGACTAGTAATGTTACAGACTTGGGAAATATCATATAAATGCATCTAAAATGAGTGTTGGTTGTTGGCTGTGAAAACCTGTTTCGGGAATCAAGAGGGAGTTCTGTAAATCCCATCCGGAGGGGACTCAGGCTGTCCAAACGGAAAGTGAAGAGAGTCACTTACCAGGTTTTGGTCATCTATGAGATTTCTAAAAATCCTGTCCGGACGGTGGTCAAGTCCTCCAGACGGTCGAACAAGGAGGAACACGTGTTTTCATGTTTTTAGGGTTTTCTATACAAGTGTTCCCTTGGAACTATAAGAGGGACACTAGGACAGCCTCCATTGTAATGTTGTTCATCTTTTTATCATAGTTAAATCCTAAGCACCCCATGGAGTACGATTAAGCGATTTGCTTAAGTTAGAACCACGTATATCGCATATCTTGCTTTCAATTGCTTGTTTCTTTTTCTTTTGTGTATGTTAACTTGTTTCTTTTTCTTTTGAGTGGCAGGATAAGAAGAAAAGTTAAATGGAATCAAGAGGTTTGGTGGAACAGACTACGGATATTAGAAGATGCGGATAGAGGATTATCTGTATGGCAAAGGATTGAACGCTCCCTGAAACTTCAACGACTAATGGATGTAATACGATTGCTTGTTTCTTTCTCTTGTGGGGTACGATTGCTTGTTTCTTTTTCTTGGATGTTTTCTTGCCCTAACATTGGCGGCACAAAATTACCGACACATTTCTGAAAAATGTTTTTTGGTATATTATGTTTTCGTATCGAAAGGTCCTCACCTGCATTTCTTCTGTGTCGCGACTAACTAGAAAAGAGTCAGCACCAAACCGCTCAATCGCTTCATCTTTCTTGTTCGGAGAAGTACTAATCACAGTCACCTTCATCCCAAATGCCTTGGCAAATTTCACGGCCAAGTGCCCGAGTCCACCAAGCCCCACCACTCCCAAATGCTTCCCTGCCTCACTCAGTCCAAAGTACTTCATTGGACTGTAAACTGAAATGCCAGCACAAAGTAGCGGAGCACCGCTTTCCGGTGGGAGAGTGTCGGGGAATCGAAATGCAAAGTGCTCGTTAACCACGTATATGTCCGAAAAGCCACCGTAGTTTATCGGTTGGCCTTCGACATCGAAATGGGTGTAAGTGTAAACACATTCAGGGCAGTAGCTTTCCATGTCATTCTTGCAATTGCTGCATGTACTGCAGGAGCCGATGATGCCCCCCACGGCTGCTTTGTCTCCCACCTTGAATTTTTTGACCTTGCATCCAACTTGAGTCACCACACCAACAATCTCATACCTATATTTGAGAAAGACAATTATGATCATGCATTAGCTACCCAAAAAATGTTTCGAGATGTGGCTTGCATTTGGAGGAAAAAGGAGCAACAAGCCAATTCCCCATTCAGACACACTCAGGCTGTGAACGCGTTACCCTTCAATGTTTCGTGTCTTTGTCGCTGGTCAAGTCCGTCCGGTTTTTCGTTTTAGGATTAATTTTTTTTAGTGTTTTCTGAGAGAGAAACTTGAGAAAAAGAGGGTCAAAATAAGAACGCGATCATGGAACATGGTAAATCTTAGTGTTCAATCGGGGATTTTCCGTTCCTTTCCCGTGGATATAGGTACACAATCTTGTTTCTCCAACCACATGTATCTTGTGTCTGTGTTCTTGTTTCCGTTCATCTTCATTGCTTGTGTGGTAGATCGATTAGGTGTGTCTTTTTTCATCGTACAAAATAATTTGACCTTTCGATGAAATAGCATTTTGTAATTCCGAAAAAGGACTGCGTGTAGGCAGATAAGTAGGCCGAAACTGACCACGTGGTTTCATTTCGGCATCATTTTTTATCTTCCCAAAAATTACTCCTAAAAATTTGTAGCAATTTTTTTTTTTTGTATGTGGTCTTATTTAGTGCTAGAACAGACCTACTATATGCAATTTGATTGTCTAAGATAGAAGACATTAAAAAATAGCGTAAGGCCCACTGTAAGGACTTGGGCTTCAGGAAAAGTAAGAATTTAAGATTCAAGAAAGTTTATTGAGGGAACTGAAAATTAACGTACCCGGGAACCAAAGGATAGCAAGAAAATCCAAACTTGTTTGTAGTCATGTATAAATCAGAATGGCAAATCCCACAGAAGAGTATATTAATTGTAATGTCGTCGTCTTCATTAGCCCTAAAATGAAACAGACAATTATGAATTATGCGTAAGATGTTGAATAAATTAGTTTGTTTACATTTACAATAACACATAAGAGAAGAGCATTGTTTAGCTACTTTAACTAGCCTTTGACAAAGGAATTAGGCTAATTTGGTCAAGTTCTAAAGATAGGGAGATTCTAAAGTAGGAAAAAAAATTCAGTGCCAAGCAGGCACCAGCTGACACTGTCACGTGGTGCCAGTCGGCTCTTCCGGGTCGTCTATCTGTGTTTTGGACGCTCAAATCTGTTGCGGTAATTCAATACTCCCTCCATCCCTTTTTAAGTGTGTTATTTCGTAAATTCAATTTATTAAAGAAACATCATTATACCTTTCACATCAATTTTTACCTACACTTTACACTTTTCACATCAACTTTTACCTCCATTTTCCAAAATTATCTTCCACTTTCATCCATTAACTCTTTACCCACTAACTTTTTAAAAGGGCAAAATGATAATTGTACAATTTTTACCTATTTACTTTTCAAAACACACTCATTAAAGGACAACCCAAAATAGAAATGCGAATACTAAAAACGGGACGGATGGAGTAACATTTTTGTAATTTTGAGGGGGTAAATTTACCATTGGTAAAATAAACCTTGGAGCCTTTGAGGGAAAGATATGAAAAAACTGTCAAATGATTCGACATATTCAATTGGTGATGAGATATTCATACAAAAATCATTCCATTATTTCTGTAATTCCCCTACAAGGAGGGAAAAATCAAACATGTTATACCTTCTAGTAAAGTGGAAAGGAGAGAGTATCCCTGAGGAATCTCTAGCTGCCCATCCAAGTGCTTTCTGGGTCTGGTCTTGCTCCTGTGATGCTGCCATCTTTCTTTAGAGAGAGAGAGAGATCTAGGGAATGAGAGTGAGAGAAAGAGAGAGAACAGCAGAGTATATATATAGGAGTGTATATATAGTATTTTGGTGCTGATGTTGTTTATGTTGTACTTAGAATTTAAAATACGTACAAAAGTTGGAATCGGTTGCTTAATAATATACGTAGTTATCAACAATGCTCTGGACACAACACTCACACGGGGTGGGACCAACGGGTCGGCTCCACATATGGGTCCCGCCCCCATGTGAATGTTGTGTTCGGATAATGTGTCCGTAGCATTTTGGTATAATTATAATGACATAATAGGTGAGCTTGATTAATTTTCCACAGGCTTGAATAAGTCTCCGGGGGCAGTTGGGCTACTACCCCTTGTCCAAGGTATCAACGCTGCTACCCCTTGTCCAAGGTATTTAGTTTTTGTCCTTTTTGGTACATACTTTTCTTTTAGCTTTTAAAGTCTACCTGGTTTTTATTGTTTATTTGGCAGACGTATGAAAATTCTCAGTTATTGTTCTTTCTTTTTTTACCCTTTGCTCAGTGAAATGGATGGAAGAGGGCGACCAGCGTTGCAACCCCGATTAAGAGTGACCATAGAGGTTTTCATCTTCTGTGGAATGTCCGGTTTGAGCCATATCTACTACTTGAGAGGCGAACCCGTCACCACAGCCCAACTAAAGTGCTAGAGCAAACCAGGAGCCCTCAAAACAGCATCTGAATTAGATATGATCAAGATGAGCCTTACAAATACGTTGCAAAGACCAAGCAAGTAATTCAAGCAGCGGATGAGCCTTACAAATACGTTGCAAAAACCAAGCAAGTTATTCAAGCAACGGAATACAATCGGTTAACTTAGCTCATATGAGATCGACTCGTTATATACTGTTTATTTGCATGAACATCAGCAAGTATCCGAATACAAACACAATTCATTGCCATCCCTCTCATGTACCGGGTACAAACCCGAGTCTCCCTCCGCCACCACTAATACCGAAAAACAAAATACAAACACAGCCTGCAGTGATGCCTGTTGTAGTGGTGGTGTCAAAACTAAGAGGGAATGGAAGCAAGTACCGGTACAAGTGAAAGACTAACTGAAAGATTTCGTTAGCATCCCAAACATAGAAAGAACAGAATCTTCAATTACTACTTGGTGTTCAGTTACCAACAAAAATTCCTTTGTTTTGCCAAAAAAAAGTACACTCTCAATACCCAAAAAGAATGAAAAATTGAAAATGAAATGAATTCATTCCAAAGAAAGAGCATGGCATGCTCTAGTCCCCTACAAAAATCCCTCAGACAGCATTACATTTTTATTTTTGAATACTAAATAGGAGGGCTGAAATATAAATCTATATACACCTATTGGTCAAGAGGAATCCACTCTATGTCCAGACTGATTTCTCCGGATTCCACATTCTGGAGCTTCAGTGAGACCTCCTGTTTCACCTTCCCATCGACTATGTTTACAGTGCTATCTTCTACAAGGGCATTATCGTTGGATTTCAGCCATTTCCCAATCTGCATGTTTCCAAACATTCCGGCATCTCCAAATGCCATTGCCGAGGTTATCATCGGCTGGATATCGATCTCAGCTTCTCCCATTATGTCATCGGCTGAAAAAGTGTCGTGATCATACACTTGCTGCATTGGAAAATAGAGTACAAGGGTAGATGAAAACATAATGCCCAAAAATGTCTATAATACTAGAGACAAATCTTGTTCATAGATTAGAGCAAAAAGGAAAGGAAAAGGAAACCATAGAAAGAGAATGGAAAGAAAATCATTTATAACAATGAAGAAAGACTGGAGGAAAAGATAGGCATACCAGTTTTACGGCGCCAAAGGCCTGAGGAACAGAAAGCATGAGTTCCTCATTCCAGACCGGATTCAAGTTGCTCTTCACAACAGTTGTTTGGACCTTCTATTAACAGTAACAAGAAGTTTTCGGAACAGAGAAACGTCATCATGTATATGTTTGAAAGAACCAAATCTGCAACTATAGCTTGCACAATAGATACATGTACTTAGATTGTTCCAGACTCGAGGTCATTAAGTAGACCTGCCGTCCCTAAAGTGTCCACGCCGAGCAACTTTGGTCCTCCAAGTTTCAATTTTGTAGTATTGGAATTTATGTTTTTTTCAATTTGAGTCAAATTAGTCCCAGTACAAATGCCCATCTAAATCGCAAAAAAAAAATAATAATAATAATAATAAATAAATAATTTATGTGATCCATATATCGTCCAAAAGGTATGTCCAAGTGTTGACACCCAGAACCTAGGTCAAGTGATTTGCTGTCATATGAAATAAGAAAATTGAAAACATCAAAACGTTGAGAACCAAGTAGCATGAAGTACACACCATAAGGACCAAATGTGTGTTTATCCTATACAAATTACAAACACCCACAACCACCATCTATTTTAAATTTTACAGGTCATTCAAATTTGTAGTTTGTTTTCTTTCCTTCTTGTGGATGTTTTATAGGTCACAAGAAATGAAATAAAACGAAAATTGACTGACCTGGTGCCCAAGAGTCAGAACAACGTAAGGGTCACTTGACAGCATATCTCTGATGGCTAGATTTGTGCCTTTTAATACTTTAACTTTCAACATTCCGATAAATTCCACCATGCCTTCCTGCCATAAGTTTCAACATAAGCTGTGACTGGACAAAATTACTAACTGAAGCACCAAAAAGACATTTATAACATACTGGCTTATTATGTTACTATGACAGGATAAGGATGAATATATAACTCGGATCAGTACTAGTGGTATTAACAAGACTATACATACAAACTCAGACAATTATTTGCATCAGAAGACTATACATACATATTCGGGGACAAATATTTGCAACATAATTTGAATGCGAAAATCTGATCATAAATCCAGAATTTAGGGACAAAGTCATACAATTTGAACAGGTTAACTAAGTTTACCGCATTCTGTGATGAACTTGAAGTTCGAAAGCTATCCATAATCTTCCTCGATAAAGTTGATTGGAGAGAGCTCTTTTTAGCAGGAATGGACGAGATCCGCAGGCTAGGCTTCAAAAAATCTTGCAGCTCATACTTTGACCTACAAAATGAAATACAAAGTCAGATAAGACAAAGTGCCCATCTCTACACCCGAAATATGACATAATCTCCCGAAGATATCACAACATTCATGACTGCAAGTGGTATTTGTAAAACCACCTCTATGCCACCTCTACGTTGGGTCTGTGAAGCTTGATTAGGATTGCACACCTCAACATGCGCTCACAGATCCAATCCTGACGTTGTCTTCTTCTCTATTCGATAATCTAGTGAAAGCTGGTGAGAGCCGTAGATATAATTATCTTCCAAACCAAGCATAGCTGTGTATCGTGCTTTCTTCTGTGATTAAATTTGTTCTTTGTGCTATTGTGTGCGTGTGGTTTGAGTTCGTAACCAACCATCTAAGCAGAGGCGGTGCCAGAAGATGGCTTCAGTGGTTTCAGTGGGGTAGCAAGTTGACTGGCTGATTCTGGCCCTAAACATGATCATCATCTAGATCCAACAGCTCCATATGGCTAGCTTTCATCTCATCCCTATGCACAGACCCAGTAATAAGTGGCCCCTTTTTTCTCAATCAAGAAGACCAAAAGCCTGCACTCTCACAAGCGACAGCATTGGAGAGTATAAATATGTGTTTTCTCTTCAAAGCATATGTTTTCTCTCTCCATTGTTAGAGGAAGATCAGCTAATCCAATGGCTAAAAGTACACCAGAAACCTCTCCCAGGTGTATTCATACATCATCGTCTCCATTAATATCCAAAATCAAACCCTATCTGAGGTTAACTCGATTCTTAGGGTTCATGGAGAAATCAGATAGTTCAATCAGTGCAACTACAGATTTTGAAGGACGAGGGTTCATCTATATAACAAAGTAATGTCAAGCTTCATTGGGTCCAACGGAATGCACTTCATTGACCGTGGTTGCCCCTGCCTCTAAGAAACCAAGTCCAAGAGTTTAGGGGACACAAGTAAACAAGAAAGATAAAGCAATTTAACCATTCAAAGGCAAGTACGCAATGTCAAGGAACATTGACCAGTATGAATCTCACTACATATTTAGCTAGCGACTAGCAGGAGATAGATGATGTACCAATTTGAACCAGGTCGGAGGCAAATATTCTGAGAAATAATTTTAAAATTACAACCACAAGCAAAAAAACGAACATAAACAAAAGAAAATCTTGAAATTTGCATCTAACCTGATAAATTTTGCACGCTCCTCATGACCAGAATCTGGACCGGGTTTTGGATACCCTTCAGGAATGAAGGCTTCATAAATGGAGTTAGCAGAAGCATTTCCTCCCACCTCGACCATTGCATCAATTTCATCATCAGTCCATTCATCTAATGTCACAGACAACACCTGCACAATTTAATCAGGTTGCCAGAAAATGATAAATACGAGGTGGAAATATGAGGGAAACACCAAAAAAAGAAGAGAAGTGAAGCTGTGCTGTTGAAGACAATAGAAAACATAGAAATGACAGGTGGATACAATGAAGACCAATGGGAAAGAAAAGCATATAATGGCCTCTGAAGTCAGCCACCTCCGATGAGGGGAAACAAGCTGAATGCGAACGAGAGGATGCTCAAATTGTTTCCCAGTTGTAGAATTGTATGGAGCCGGAGATTGCTGATATGTGTACTCATTTGGATTTGTGTAAAGAGATTTAGGAATATGTTCGCATGTTATATTCCAGCAATCTCACCCGTATGTATGATTTGTCAGTTGATTTCCAGTTGCAACAATGTGACAAGTCGGTTACGGATTATTTTGCTGCACTCAAAAGGATTCTGGAAGAGTTACATGTTCTTCTCCCCATCTCTAGTGATGTTAAGAAAATTCAACAACAATGGAAACAACTGGTTTTAAGGAAGTTTTTAGCCAGATTGAAGTCTGAATTGGAGTCTGTTAGATCTCAGATTTTAGGATGTGCCGAACTTCCTGCTCTTGCGGAAGAATATTCTTGAGTCATGCGTGCAACTTCTCGGAACAGCATTCAGAACTCTACTACTCCTACTATTGATCGCTCTGCTCTAGTCATACAACAAACCCCACAGCAAAATTCATGTTCAGAGGCAATCAATACAGTAGATAACGTGGCAGAGGTGATCAGTACAATGGATACAGTGGCAGGGTTGATCAGTACCGGGGTAGTGGAAATTTTCGGGGTGGTCGAGGTGGAAGCACCTGTGGTGGTCGAGAGGGTCGTGGCAGAGGTATGCCTCGTCATTGTACCAACTGGGACATGGCCGACACACTCGGAGACATGTTGAGATTTTGTTGGCTGACCTCCTTGCTTTGCAAATGCTGTGACAGTTGACAGTGTCGATTATTCTCCTTCTACTCCAATTGAGGAGAAAACTATAGTTGTGTCTGAGGACGAGTATTCTAAGTTCCTTCAGTATCAAGCATCATTCCAGGCACCTCTTCCAGTTGCCTATTTAGCTCAGAAAGGTATTCCTGCTGCTTGTTTTTTCGTCTTCTTCTACTTCTCCACCATGGATTATTGACGACGGAGCCACTGATCTTATGTCAGGTATATCTAGTATATATTCTCACCTTAAGTTTGTCGATCCACAAGTCATCTTGCTCTAGCACTCCACAACAAAATGGAGTGGCTCAGAGAAAGAACAGGCATTTGATTGAGGTTGCTCGAACTTTGTTGATTGAAATGAATGTTTCCAAATTGTTTTGGAGTGATATTGTCCGTACTGCTTGTTACTTGATTAATCGTATGACATCCTCTATTCTAAAGGGTGAGACTCCTCATTCAGTTCTTTTCTTACGCAAGCCTCCTTTTTGTCTTACCACATCGTATATTTGGATGTCTTTGTTTTGTCCATCAGCTAGCACCAGGAGGTGATAAATTGGATCCGCATGCCATTAAATGTGTCTTCTTGGTTTACTCACGTACGCAAAAGGGTTATCAGTGTTATAGTCCAATGTTACACCAATTTTTTACTTGTAAGGATGTTACTTTGTTTGAGTCAACTCCTTACTTTTCTGAACCTATTTCTGCTACTGATCTTACTAATGATCTTCCTCTTCCTGTCATTGGCATGGTTTCTGAGCTAGATACAGAGCTATGTCGCAAACTACGTGTGAGTTGATCTGGTTGAAGCATATGTTCGAAGATCTTGGATTGAAGCATTCTTGAATTCGCTATGTGATAACCAAGTAGCTATCCACATTGCCTCCAATCCAGTTTTCCATGAGAGGACAAAACACATTGAAGTTGATTATCATTCTGTTAGAGAGAAGTTAGTGCAACACGTGATTCGACCAAGTCATGTGAAATCCGCAGATCAATTAGCAGATTTGTTCACCAAACCTTTGTGTGGTTCTCGAGTGAGATACATTTTTCGCAAGCTAGGTACATATGATATACATGCACCAGCTTGAGGGTAGTGTTGAGGGTATTTATGTCAATGTAACTATGAGTGGGTTTTTTTTTTTTGGGTAATTTCTATGAGCGGGTTTAATATAAATAGTTAGAGGAGCAAACCCTCGGGATTAATCTCTCTTTCTCTTTCTCTTTCTCTTTCTCTTTCTCTTTCTCCTTTCACATTAAAAGCTAAAAAGAGAGAGGAGAGGAGAGGAAGGGGAATCCCTAGAGCAGTTACCTTCGAGATATGTGTACCAAGGCTTCTGTGTACACCGCAGCATTTTAAGCATATGAACACCCCAATATTGGCTGACCTGAAATGCAACGTAAAAACAAGCCATACATCTTCATATAAGAATGTTCACAAAAACACATATTCTGCACATAGCCTGATACAGCTCTGATACAGCTACGGCGCTTCATCTAAAATCCTACAGTTTCTCAAACCTGGAAATTAAAACTCAAATGAAGATTTGCCGATCAAAAAAAAAAAAAAAAACTCAATTGAAATTTTTGAAATATCAAGAGCCATCTAGCATATGCATATCCTGAACTTTTGCGATCAACATTACGACGAGCTATTGCTTTAGAATTCCATTATCAAATATATCGCAATGCTGAAATATATCGACTGATATTTCAAACAAATGCTACATCTGCAACTGGTATTTCATTCAAGTATGATGAAGCCATGTTGTGGCGAGGCCTATGTTTTTGGTAGAATTTCACCATTTGGTGCTATCCTTATTTGTACTTTATTCAATACTATACTTGGCCCTCTAATTTAGTCAGAAGATAGGTTTCTATTAGATATACTTTCCTCTATAGGTTTTATGGACATTACAAACAACGATGCCTCAATGGAAAAATGGATTCATGTAGCCGACCCCAAATATATAACTGGGACGTAAGGCTTTGTTGGGTTTGGTTTGGTTAGGAATATTCTTGCAAGGAGGATTTGAAAGATTAGGGTGGTGGAAGTGGAACTTACGCCCACTTGGGGTCTGGAGCACCACAGTCAGCACAAGCACGATTATCACTCTGAAGCAATAGGTCTTTTAATCTTCTTTTACCTGCAAAGCAGCCATCCATAAATTACACACATAACAAGCTTCCAATAAGCAACAAAAAAATACAGAAGGAAGAAGGGATCGGGAATACCGATAACGGCAACCAAACACCTCGTAGACAAAAAAATGTACATGTCATGTGTTGTAGAATAAATATATTTAGCAAAAGTTTTAGAACACACTCATGTGTAATTCAATGCACATCTTTTGGATGCGAAATTAACCTCCATGGAACTTACTGACAACGTTTGCCTTAAAGAAAAAAGGAGAGACTATATCTTCCTACTGGGATGTTCAGTTGAAGTTCTCATTCTTTCTTCAAGCCTTCAAATGTTGATCATCAAAACTCTCCTTCTAGCTGATTAAAGTCTATCACATACCAACAGGTTTGATTTGTTGAACTAGCGTCTGCTGTGAATTCCGACTTCATACTCTTCCCAATTCCCCATAAATCCCCCGAAAAGTGAATGTTCTAATTCGCAAGTGGGGTGGTAGCCCACTTGTGTGCACCATATACTCCCATGCATTTGACAAGGGTTCAAACTCACTAACTACAACAATACTGACTTTTTCCGAGAAAAAAAAAGTGAATTTTCCAATTCGATCATTTTGTAATTCTCTCAATCGTTTAGCAAGGATGGACAGATTTCGAAGGATGTGAGACGTAGAGTACAAGTTGAATGGGTCAAGTGGCGGACTGCTTTGGGAGTATTGTATGACCGCAGGATACCCACAAAGTTGAGGGAACCTTTCTAGCGACCTGCTATAAGCCGCATAACACGGAGTGTTGATCTACTAAGAAACAACAAGCGAGTAACATGCTTGTAGCTAAAATGAAAACGTTGAGATAGATGTGTGGTAAGACTTTGCCACATAGAATTAGAAATAGAAACCTTCGGCCAACACCGATAGAAGATAAGATACGAGAGAATAGACTAAGGTGACTTGGACTTGCCTATCGTAGATGGGTAAATGCACTATTCAGGAGGAGTGATATGGGGAGGAGTGATATGGTAATGGTAGAGCTGTAGAGGGTAGTATTATGCAGGGAGGTAGGCCAATCAACTTTAGAGCCGGTAATCTGAAAGGATTCAAATTTGTTGGATACCACAGAAAACGATGCCCTTGACAAAGCTCAATAGGGAAAATGGATTCATGTAGCCAACCCCAAATGATTAGGTCTTAAGGCTCTGTTTGGTTTGGTTTTTTACTTCTATTTGAACCTGACAATGAAGACGGCAAAGGGTATAGTAAAGTTTTTTCCCTACTTTGTTAAGTTGTAGAGAGAGAAAGAGAGATCCAAAGGTATTTTCTCATATCAGTAAAAATGGGTCTATCTACCAACATATACAAGACCAATACTATACATGACCAACCTATCCCTAGGAATAGAAAACATAACAAAGTGAACCCTAATTTAACATAACTTAATACTCCCCCTCAAGTTGGTGCAAAGATATCTATCAAGCCCAACTTGAATACAATGGGGTGAAAACTTTTACTACTAAGACCCTTAGTAAATACATCGGCCAATTGGTCTTCAGATCTCACGAAGGGCATGCATATCAAACCGTTGCTCAGCTTCTCCTTGATGAAATGCCTATCAATCTCAACATGCTTTGTTCGATCATGTTGAACAGGATTGTGAGCAATGTTTATGGCTGCTTTGTTATCACAGTAGAGCTTCATAGGACCACGATCAGGAAATCCCAAATCACGCAAGAAGGTTTGGAGCCATAAAAGCTCACAAACACCATGAGCCATGGCTCTGTACTCAGCCTCTGCACTAGATCTAGCTGCCACAGACTGCTTCTTACTCCTCCATGTAATCAAATTCCCTCCAAGGAAGGTGCAATAGCCAGAAGTAGATCGTCTATCATCAATAGAACCTGCCCAGTCTGCATCAGTGAAAGCTTCCAATCTCAAGTGACCATGATTGGAGAACAAAACTCCTTTACCTGGGGCAGATTTAAGATACCTCAAGATACGATAAACTGCATCAAGGTGACCAGTACGAGGTTCATGCGTGAACTGGCTCACAACCCCCACAGCATAAGAAATATCTGGTCTAGTGTGAGATAAGTATATCAGGCGACCCACAAGTCTCTGATATCTCTCCTTTTCTGTAAGCTCCCCCACATTGCTACAAAGATGATGGTTGGCCTCAATGGGAGAATCAGCTGGCTTACATCCCAACATACCAGTTTCTTCCAAGAGATCGAGGATGTACTTCCTTTGAGAGATAAAAATTCCTTTGTCAGATCTAGCCACCTCCATTCCAAGAAAGTACTTCATAGACCCCAAATCTTTAATCTCAAACTCCTGAGCAAGAAGAGCTTTAAGGCTAGCAATCTCATTCACATCATCACCTGTCATGATTATGTCATCCACATAAACAATAAGAATGGCAATCTTACCATTACTTCTCTTGATGAACATAGTATGATCAGCATGACTCTGCTTGTATCCAAATCTCAACATGGCTTTGAGAAACCTGTCAAACCATGCTCTAGGAGATTGCTTCAAGCCATAGAGTGCCTTCTTCAATCGACACACCTTTCCCTCGGTCTGAGATGAAGAAAAACCCGGTGGAATAGCCATGTACACTTCCTCCTCTAATTCGCCATGGAGGAATGCATTCTTCACATTAAACTGGTGAAGAGGCCAATTCAAATTGGCAGCACAAGAAAGTAGAACTCGCACAGAGTTCATCTTCGCTACAGGGGCAAACGTCTCCTCGTAGTCAATACCATAGGTTTGTGTGAAACCCTTGGCAACCAGTCTGGCCTTGTATCTCTCAACTGTCCCATCAGCTTTGTGTTTCACAGTGAACACCCATTTGCACCCCACAGGTTTCTTCCCTCTTGGAAGAGATACTAGCTCCCAAGTGCCATTCTTTTTTAAAGCCGTCATCTCCTCCACCATAGCTCCTTTCCACTTAGGTATCATGAATGCATCCTGCCAATTCTGTGGAATAGATATAGAAGAAAGAGACGAAACAAAAGCACGATGCAAAGGAGATAAACGGTCATAAGAAACAAACTGGGAAATGGGATGTTGAGTGCATGATCTAACTCCCTTTCTAAGAGCAATAGGAGCATTATGATCATCAACAACAGTAGGAAGAGAATCATTACCAGATGAATCAGCGGGAGAGTCCGAAATTGGAGTAGGTAATGGAGATTGGCAAAGTGGCACTGCACATGTAGACTTGCCTTTATTCCTTCGAGAAAAGGTCTACAAATTTGACCTATCCAGTCTTTCCCGAACATCATGCTTTGCTCCTTCTGCAGGTAAAGGTTCTTTCTCCCCCTCACCATGACAAGGTAAAGGATAAGACCACGACTCAGGAGTATGAAATGTCAACATCTCTTCCTGTCTATCATTCTCCCCCTGAAGAGATGAAGTGGACAGAGGATAAAGGGATTCTGTTTCCCAAAAGGTGACATCCATGGAAACATACATTTTGCGAGAGTGCGGGTCATAGCATTTGTAACCCTTCTGAGTGGGAGAATAGCCAAGGAAAATACATTTGCGGGCTTTGGGATCCAGCTTACCACCTGGGTGCTTAGGAGCATGAACAAAACACACACAACCAAAGACTTTGGGTGGGAGAGATGAAACCCGAGAACAACTTAAGAGAACCTTAATAGCAGATAAAGAACCTTAATACCAGTGGATAGAACCTTTTCCAGAAATAGCAGATAAAGAACCATCAGCTACTCTAACCTTATCCTTACCAGAACAAGTAGAGTAGGAATCAAAAAAGGACGAACAACTTGTCATATGATCCGTAGCACCGGAATCTATGATCCACGGAAGAGAGGCAGTGGAAGTGGAAGTAGAAGTATTAGCATGTATCTCCTTATGAGCAAAGAAATCAGAGGCAGTGGAAGCAGCGGAAGTGGAAGTAGAAGCAGTGGTAGATGGAGCGTCAAGCCTAGCCAATAGGCGCCTGAGAGTTTGTAACTCCCCCTCAGAAAAAAGGGCACCAACTTGAGTAGTTGTGAAAGCCTCCATTGTACCAACAATTTCCGTCTCAAATCACCTTAAACCGACCTCGCGAATGGATCCGGAACATCGAAATTAGTCAGGAACAAGTCTCAGGCCTCTCAAAAGTGCTCTGAACCGTCAAAATGGGTCCCTGAACCCTCCAGATGAGCTTATTGACCCTTATCCAAGCCGCTGACCCCCTTTGACCCATCGCCTGACCCCTCTGACACGCGGAATGAGCCCCCTGACAGCCCTTTGACCCTTTTGAATCGCGCGTGACCTGTTTGACTGGCGCTTGACCCCTTTGACCGAGAACCGCGAGCCGTCTGACCTTATACCAGTTTCTCGCGCGCGTGCACTCCACGCGTGTGTCTGGATTTGACGCGTTTTGCACGCGCCGCCTTCAACCGGCGCGTGTGGCTTCCTCCGGCGTTTTCCGGCGACCGATCTTGTACCACCAGGATCGTCTCCTCGAGACGAACAAGGCTCTGTGTTCAGATCTCGATTCCGATCAATATACGACAGTCCGACAGCCAAGAAATGCACTGCCCGTCGTCCGCCTTGCTCCGTCGAGTTTCAAACTGAACGTAGGCACTATTCCGGCGACCAACGACAACGAGGCCACCACCAACGTGTTCGTCTGAGAGAGGAGCACCACCCTTGCTCGTCCGATCAAGGTCGTGAGTACTATTCCGGCTACCAACAACGACGGGGTCACCAAGGGTCAAATAACGACTGACAAAACACGATTAACTGAGGAAAACGATCTCTAAAGCTCTACAAATCACGATCAATGAAGGACCGATGCTCTGATACCATGTTAAGTTGTAGAGAGAGAAAGAGAGATCCAAAGGTATTTTCTCATATCAGTAAAAATGGGTCTATCCACCAACATATACAAGACCAATACTATACATGACCAACCTATCCCTAGGAATAGAAAACATAACAAAGTGAACCCTAATTTAACATAACTTAACATACTTTTTTCAGTTTTATTTTACTCAACTACTGCGGTTGTTCCTTTATGTATGACATGATTTTTTACTCAACTACTGCGGTTGTTCCTTTATGTATGACATGGATTATCAAACAAACAGAGTCAGTTCCAGGCTACTTCAGTGACTTCGGCAACTTAAAGGAAAGCATAGCGTCTCAAACATGTACAGTTTTGACGGCCACTTTGTACATTAAGGTCAAGAGCAACAAATAGCCTACTAAGGCTATACACAAGGTAAATTCCAGCAAATGGGATAATGACGTGCTGCCTGTGCATGTAGGACTTTGATTACTTTATGAACACTCAATATTTCCGCAACAGGATCACTTGGCTCCTGAAGGCCCAGTTGACCGTTTATGTGTTTCATCCATCCCTCCAATGAAAAAGCTTCAGATCTTCAGGAAAAGGTAAAGAGTAGAAAAAATATTCACAAAGACACTAAACTAAAATAAAGAAATCCTTCAGAAAAAATCATTTTAAGTTGGCAGGCATGAAGAAGATCTCAACATTTTGTACAAGTCCATTTTGTAGAGTTATTAATCTAAAAAAGCATGGACATCAAATTAGCAATTTTCAATCTCAAGACCCAGACTTTAATCTAAATTGTAAGAAATGAGGAACAACAAGGAAATATCAGAAATAAAACGGGGGGGGGGGGGGGGGGGGGGGAATCACTTCTTCAGGAATGCCAACGTTGCAAAGCGAATTGGGGCCGTTACTATCTCCCCTTTCATAGTAACCTCACGCTCTCATTGTTGTTACAATCAATCGTATACAAAGGTGGAAACCACAAATTTTCCGGAAGGGACCAATACTAGTCAACCCTGGTAAAAATTTTCAACAGATTTTTCCCTAAAGATCTAGTCATAATTTGACTGCTAGTCTATAAATAACAACATGGGGGTAAAGCCGCTTGCTTTGCATATTTTCTGAGAGCAACTCGGAGGTGGCCAAGGCCCCATTGTCTTGTTCTTATGTACACTAGGTTAATCTTGAGGTGCATACTTGAAGTTTTGAGTCCTAATGTTGCATTTACTTTGTCACATGATGTTCCCAATTGGTAGCAATACGTCACAAAACTTAACTGAAAATGAACTCTAACCTCCCAATAAATGCATCAATACAACCAACTCTAACGGTACCAAATCTTAAACTAACAGCCCTAGATGGATATCAATGCCCCTATCAGCTCCGCACAGTATCATACCTGAGGAGTAATGTCCCAACTGAGGTTTACTCATTGCTTTGATTATAAGATAGAATCATCCAAGAAGAATACTTCCTTGTTAAAAGTCTGCAGCATATGAAAAAAAGGACTAACAAATCAGTGATTTAATGAAGCTAAAGTACTAAACAGGAAACCAAACTGTACTTTTGCAAGAAAAAAATTAGCCTAAGTAACTACTTCAAGCATCTGAGGAGATCTGTAAAATGAAAAACGTAACAGTCATTTTGAAATCAACCGAAGCCAGCTAGCAGTTAAACAATGCAATCAAACTTGACTAACGTCTCCACATTTAAACAAAATCCTCCATATCAGCATGCTAATCAACCACTAGAAAGACTCATTATTTTCACTCTAATCAAACAGACCCTCGGGAACTTCGAACACGAAAAAATAAAAGTTTGACTATGAATCCTCCCCCCCCCCCCCCCCCCAAAAAAAAAAAAAAAACTGAAGACGTAAAAAAAAAATGCCAGGTATTTAGACATTTCAAACACAATCCCTAAAGATATCGATAAAAATGCACCCCACATGAACACGTAAACTAACCAAACGAAGAACTCCAGTTAATCGAAAAAGATTCATCAGATTGCTCAAAAGAATAATACGCATAGCAATTGAAACTTTCTAATAACCAACGAAAGCTATAGGTCAGCGAAATCAATCGATAAATTAAAGTGACACGACAAATTAAGATGAAAAACCGAACAAATCGAGCAGAGATGAACGAAAAGAGTCGTTGGATTTACCGGATGAATTGAGGAAATCCGAATCCACCATTTGAACACGTCCGAAGATGGAGAAACAGCGGCGTAGAGAATTCGTTGATCAGCGAGCCATGTAAGAGAGAGAGAGAGAGAGAGAGAGAAGAGGGGGGGGGGGGGGGGGGGGGGGGCGATGTTCACAACTTCACATCGATTCCGTTTTACTCCTATTCGATTTGAACGATAATAACTGTATGTACACGGGTGCTATCATACTCCCTCCGTCCCTTAAAGTTTGTCACTTTCACTATTCCAACCCTATGAAAAAATTGATTATTTCTTTTAATCTGTAATATTTTATATAAGCAATATGGATCTCGTTTGATAGATTTCAATTAGATCTTTTGAACAAAGTTCTGAAAATCACATAAAACGTTATGAATTGAAAGATATAGGCAATTTAAAAATGGCACGCATTCCCGAAAGTGTCAAACTTTACGGGACGGAGGGAGTATCACTTTTTTCACATAATGTTTTTCAGAAATGATACATACACACACAAAAGTTAGCCACAATTTACCCAAACACACACAAGTGTGTGAGCTCACACACTTGTGTGTGTTTGCTCACACACTTGTGTGTGTTTGGGTAAATTGTGGCTAACTTTTGTGTGTGTATGTATCATTAACCAATGTTTTTTTATAAATACTTCATTGGAATGATTATTATAAGTCACGATATTCAAACTGAACCAGAAACCTGCACCGACCACGTACCAACGGCTTCGGGGACGCCGTTGTGGGTCCCAACCGATCGATTCGAGCCGTTCATTTGAATGAAATGGGGGTGATTTTGGATCGAGCTCATACAGCTGTCCGATTGCCTCGATTCTCGCCTGGACCCACTCGGAATTCGATTTTGAGAAGGATGAACGGCTCGGATCAATCGGTTGGGACCCACAATGGCGTCCCCGACGCTGTTGGTACGTGGTCGGTGCACCACGGTCGGTGCAAAAGGAATTATCAATTCAAACCAGCTTACGTATACTTTAACTAATTTTTAGAATTAATCTTATTGAGATTGGCAAATTTTATTATTAGGGTAAAATCTCGGTTAAATTACTCTCATGAGAATATATTTTTTAAATCCAAATCTTACAAGAATCGGTATGAAGTCGTGAACACAAGCTCTTAAATTTCAGATCTTGACCGTCAAATTCAAACCCTTGATTATTAGTTTATTCTTATTGCACAAAAATAGTGGCTTTAGTCAAATGGATCTTTTGTCACATAGTCAGCGGAACATTCATTGGAACTTGGAAGTCCTAAGCAATTACTATTAATTGGGCAAATTTTACTTACACCCCTATGATATTCTTTGGCCTTGTGTGGATCCTAGTGCTTTGTGGATTTATATGCACAAATATGTTTTTCATTCATATTAATATAGTTTTGATTCAGAGTCTAAAATTAGATCCAAATCGTAGAGCTTAACAAATGCTATATCTATACTAAAATTAAAGTTGATCAGAAAAAATGAGAAGCTCATAGTCGAATAAAATTTATCATGTAGTAAATTTTTCAAATTTAAAAATTTGTATTTTATTTTAACAAGAATAATGTTCTTGGACGTCCGATCAAGGTGATGTTTTCAGAGATGCTATACTTTTTCAATCAATACATTATGAACGACTCGGATTAATTTTATCTATATTGATTAGATCCAAGAAAGAAGAAGATTGAAAGAAGATAACAACATTTACATTTAATTTCTTAAATCTGTCAAATTGACGAAATTTGCTGCAGATGCAATCCTTTACACAGAAAAGGGAGATTATGTGCAACAAATTGAACATTAATTATATGGGGTGTATTTGCACATAGGCCAAACCACAAGGAGTGTAAGTGAAGTTTCCCCACCCACATCCCCACCCTCATCCCATCATCCCCTTTGGTTCCTACAATATAGTTTATACAGGTAGTCGTAAAAACAAAGAACCAACAAAATAAAACATCTCAAGATTATTTTCTCCAATGATGTTTTTATTTTTTTCTTAACATAAAAAGATATAATAATAAAAAAACCCATGTTACAGCTTTTAATCCCCACCTAGGATTAACAAATTGAGCATGAGCAAGCAATAAGTGTTCGGCCATGAGGTTGCATGTTCGAATCTCACAGAAGCCAACTATCCCAAACCTTGAGGCCACTGAGGGTTATGCTCAGTCGTTACCTTCAGGACCCAAGAATTAGTTGAAGTATATGCAACCTGGCCCGCACATCCAGTTAAAAAAAAAAAAAAAAAACCCTTATCAGCCCAACCCCAATATTGGCTTTTGTGTTAAATTTGAAGTGTTGTCAGATATACTATTAGGTGCAATTCAGAAAGAAAAGAAAAAAATAGAGAATACTATTAGTAGTTAACAGTCACGCAGGAAATAGGTTTCAGAACATTATGTTTCGGTTTTTTTTTTTTTATGATTGAGAAATAGAGAGAAAATTGCATTAAACGCCAACTAAAATAAACCCCACAAAATACAACAATAAACAGAAAAAAATAGAGAAATTTAATTAGCCATCCTCTTTCAATAATACCCTTAGGATGCCACCCTATGCCTTTTGAATCTTTATGATTCCACCCTGTAATTTGAATTTGGACCATTATGCCCCTATTATGTATTTTATTAGTGTATTATATAATATTAGTATATTATGTAATTGTAATTTACGATCCTGCAAATCGTCAGGTCCTATTTTATTGATATTTATGGGGCAATCAATTCTCCTAAAAATCCGGCAAAGCAATCATCCAAGATTACATTCCATTATCATGCTTTTCTCTTTGAATATTTTTGTTCCCCTTTCCATAACTTAAGGAATTTTTTAATTTCAAAATTTTCAGTCCTATACAAGTGTATAACCAATGTCGTGCGGCTAATTTTCATTCCACCATCTATAATCCATTGATCCATAAGGCATTTTGTGGGTAGCAAAGAGGTTGGAAGCAATAAATTACATCAAACAGGGTTTGTTGTTATACCATATTCAATTCTGGTATACCATAAAACAAAATTGAATGGTCGAAAATGCTACCATTTAGTGGTCGAATCAACTACCATTAAACACACCAAATGTGTCAGGAATATGGTGATTCACCTACACCATAAAATGGTTAAGTAAAATTTCCTATGTAAATATGGCAAATGACCACACCATATAAGATTTTTTGGTAATAGTGGCAGTTGCTCAACCATTCACAAACAAGTTAATGCTAACATGAACAAACTAAACAAGTCTACTTAAACCATTCATCAGGAACTTAATACAAGTATTAGAATAGAACTCCCTAGCCCATAAAAAATAACCACCACCAAGTACTTATAACATGTTACCAATCATTCACCATAAACTTAATTCTACCTAGCCCGAAATGAAAAAAACCAAGTTCTAAGTTGGTCAGGGAACACAACTTTCGAAATCACTGTCCCCTCCCCAACAGACTTGTTTAGTTTCTTGGAGATTGCCTTTCAAGCATCTTCGTTTACAACACCATCATCCTCGACATCGTCTCCTGCAATTTTTTTCCTGCATCATCCACCAGATACTAAACAAAAAGAAAAAACCAAACAAATCAAACAAAAAATTCATGGTATACACTATACAGTCAGCAAATCAAAACACGGTAAACCAATTTCACGCATTTTCTAGGGCGGGTATACTATTACCTTCGATTGTTTTGGATTTTTCCATAAAACCATGATCAAACCACTTCTGGAAAAATGGATTTTGATCCCAAAAAGTTAACCTTGGTAGATTGTTAAACCATAACTAATTTATAGATAACCCCTGTTTTCAAAAGATCACAAATGGGAGGTTAAAAATGGGGTACAAACCATAATTTCATTTGTAAACCATAATTTCATACTATGAAACTTTATAGAACATCAATGATTTATCTCATGCCAATTCAAAAACCCATGACCAAGTCATATGTAATACATACTGTATACAAATGGAAAATTCATAATCCATGGCATCACAACAAGCCATGCTAAATAACAGAAAGTACTAGGATCGATTTTCCTTTTGTTTCATGATCACAAAAGGTTGATCTATGATGAATAATCGATGTTTATGGTACAACGATTCACCATACCAAGACCATCAATAGAACAAACCATGGATATCCTCTAATCCATGACAATACACGTTAGAATGTAATTCATTTTTAGAATGGCCATCAAAACAATGGCATATTAATAATACATGTTCTCAAAACCCCTAATTTTTCGACCCATGATAAAAACAAAAAAAAAAACTACAGGCATGCAAAAATCATACACCATAAACAACCACGTATCTGAAATAGACTTGCGAGCCATGGTTAACCACCTCTATACTATCCAAAATCCATGAAAACCGTTGTAAAATACACGTATTGCACAAAAAGCATAGCCGATTTAGTAATACCAACAAAAACATGGTGTACTGTAATGTTCAGTAGAAAACTTACGAGCCATGAATCGGCCTTGTTCTCGTCGACTGGTTATGTGTTGCCGCCGTTTTTTTCCACTGTCGCCGCTGCCTTAACCTCTTTCCATGGTTTAAACCAAGACCATCAATAGAACAAACCATGTAGCGTTTTGGTTTGGGGAGTGGGTTGGGTTCCACCGAGAAATCATGGATTCGGGATGGTCCGGGTAGGGTTTTGGTTTCCACCGAAGAAGATGGGATAGGACGATTTGGGGAGTGGGTGGGGTTTCACAGGAAAATCTGGGATTTGGGATGGTTCGGGTAGGGTTTGATTTCCACTGAAGAAGACGGGATCAGGACGATTTGGGGATGGGTTTCGGTTTCACCGAAAAATCAGGAATTGGAGAAGGTTGGGACGGTTTTGGTCCTCTGTACTCTCTCACCGAAAAAGTAGGAATTTGGGATGGGTTTTGGTATGGCAAAGCTATCATAATACTCATTAACCAACTAATAATATGGAGAGTTTCTGAAACTGCCCGAAATTAGTGGGACGTAAAAGCATTAATTTTCCGACAATTTTGTGGGACTACTAATATTTCCAAATCCTGTTAATAATATATAAGAAATTTAAAAGGGAAAAACAAAAACAAAGGGCTTTTTCGGTATTATTTAAATCTCAAGATTATATCATAAACATTCAAATCCCATAGGATGGGATCCTAAGGATTTTATTTATTTGGGATGGTGAATTAACTCACCCAAAAAAATACAAGAAAAATGAAAAAGAAAAGAGAAGTATAGGAAATTTTTAAGTTATATTTTGCGCTAAGAATCCTAAGATAATATAAGTTTTGTGTACTTTGTTGTCCCTCCACTTCCAATTGCGCTTATTTCATCCTTCAACTATCCAGACTAAAAGCTAGTTGAAACCAATTGCAAATATCAGTCCAAATTATGTAAGGAAACCATCACACGATGACTTGCAAGAGACTACAGCTGGTCAAATTGGTGAGAAACTTGACACTTAATATCCCATCTACCTCAATAGTCAATATATACAATAACCTCTCGTATGGATTAACAAAAATTAACAAGTGCAATAAGTGCGTTATCTCCGGCTCTCAAATTTTATTTGCAAACAAGGGGCCACAATTATGTTTTACAAGTGGTTTTATGATCATTTTATTCTGCATATGCCAAAAAAAATTGTTCCAAGAAGGGGGTGAAACTGTTGGGAAAACTTGGTTTTTATCCATTTTTAATTAATTATTTAAGTGGGTCCCACACGGTCCACGTGGCCGGACCCACATACCGTTGTGTTCGTCTTAGCTAGGAGATTAAGATCGAACCCTTGGTTGGATAAAAACAAGTTAAGGTGAATGAGAAATTGACCTTGAAAGTGCCTACATGAACATTGGAAGAAGGGGGAAAAATGTGTTGTCCCACATTGGTGGGGCACAACAAATTCATTGGGTATATATATCCCAAGGTGGGCAATAAGGGTTGGTCATTTGGGTCATTACAACTTTTGTTGGGGGAGAGAGGGCATGAACAAAGTGGGCTTTGGTCCATATAACACGCGCGCGCCGCCGCCGTCCGACCGACTGACAGAACCAACCCGGGTTGGGTTGGGTTGGGTCATTAGATAAGATGGGCTTAGGCCCAAGAGGTTCTTATCTTTTTACTGAAATTTTACACACGGACTGGGTCGAGTCGAACCGGGTCCGTTCCAATAAAATTTACTTACTCTCCACCGAAACAGTGTCCCAACCGAGTTTTCTTTTCCTTTTCCAGTGCATCTGTTCACGAACAATCATCGGACATGACTATTCACTAACAATCATCGGACATGACTATTCACTAACAGTCATCGGACATGACTGTTCACTTCCGGCGGGTTGCGTCCGTTCCAAACAGCTGCACCTTATCGTTTCGTACCTTTCCGTTCGGGTGCCTGTTTATCTATAAATAGGACCCTCCTCTTCCTCATTCATTCACGTTTTCACTTGCATACATTCTGCACTTCCTGCATAAAAACTTCTGAGAGTTATGAGTGGTTTTCTAGTTCGCCTACCGATCAGATTGCAGTGCTGCTTCCGACCGGTGAAAGTCGGGTATTCCTGGGAGGCAAACGCCTAAGTTCTCCATCAGCACCATAGTGGAGGGCGAAATTGTCTTAAGGACAGGGTATTTTGATACTCGCCTCGACTCGAATCGTCTCTCGCCAATTTCCGGTGTACTGAAATTGGCCCGATACGTTTTCTGATTATTCTTAATTTTGTTTTCGTGTTTATTTCCAGATTATTTTGAACCGTGTTTCCAACAGAAACAACTTAACTTGGGATGGCAACATAGTCCATTATTTCCATCTAACTAATATGTGAATCAAGCATGGCCTACATTTCTTTTTTTTACACCAATCAATCTCTTAATTTTCTTTGAAATTGCAACCATTACAAAGTCATTAGGCAATGGATTCAATACCGTCCATAAGTCATGATTTAACACCTCTTGTTCTTTTCTAATTTGTTTCTCCATTTGGTTCATCCAATGAGAGAATTCCACTGTTAGGATCATCAGAGCAGGCTCAACAAGGAGAAAGAGAGAACACGGGAAAATTCCACCGTTAGGATATGCAACAATTTCTTTTTGTGTCTGTGTGTGATTATGTTCATCTAATTATTTCGATTCATTTATAAAGGGTTTAGCATGGAAGTGCTCCAGTTCTACATCCATCAATGTCTCACAGTTTTTCAAAACAGATAATTATCATTGTTCTAAAAGTTGGCCTATGTGGGATCGAAAGCCTAGATTAAAATCGGCTTAGGCAGCTGATTATTCAGCCGTTAAGCAGTAGTAACTTTTAGAACACAAATAAGGAAGGAGTACGTACAAATCCTTGCTCATTGCACTGCATGCATTTTGGATAGCTCCAAGCTATGATGAATGAGAAGAGAAGGGTCTAGCATGAGAGAGAAGAGCCTGTCAAGTTATCTCCGGATGACTGCCTGAAAACCATACAAAGGATTTCTCCTAATTAAACAACCCTTTTGAGTTGGAGCAGGCAAGTCATCCTTGGCTACCAAACAAAGACTCTTACGGGCCATTTGGATGCCGTATTAGATTGAGAGGGATTAAATAGTCAGGGGGGATAAAATAGTAGGGGTGATTAAATAAGAAGGGTGGGCCCACGTTGATGTGATAGTTAAGAAGGGGGATTAAACAGTCGATGGTTTGGATGAGGGATAAAAAAGAGGGATAAGGAGGGTGGATGATGCAAAAATCAGTCAAATGACTATTTTGTCCTTATGAATGCCAATATTAAATTATACATTTAAATAATTATATAAATCCAAAAAATAATTATATAATACTTAATTTAATTATTTTATATAAATGCAGAATATTAAATATTACAAGTGTATATATTTTTTGTGTCTAATAAATAAAAAATTAATTTTATTATAGGTACTAATTTTTTTTTTTTTTAATCACATGGGGTCATAATTTAGGGCTTGAGGGAATTACACAATTAAGTAGAGGGGGTAAAGTGTAATTTGTACACCTAAAATAAATATCCAGCATAGGAGAGAGAGAGCCAATCTCTCATATCGTCTTCTTCCTCTCCTGAACCCAGATGCAGTCGACTAGTCCGACGGCGGAGCTCCAACGAAAACCACGGCGATGGTCCGACGACAACGACGGCGATGGTCCTGCAAATCCATACCCCAGATACATTTTTTTTTTTCCGATCGTTTTTATTTGTTGTGAAATTCCCAGATCTACAAAATTTTGGAAATTTTTGCTTGAAACAATGGTTGTTTGTGCTTACGATTAAATATTTTTGCTTGAAACAGAGGGGTATGCTCGTCATTTGGTCCCGAATGAGGAGCCGGACTAAATACAAGCCCCCCCCCCCCCCCCCCCCGCTTGTATTTAGTCCGGCCTCCCCCTAGTTAATTAGCCGGCGGCTATTTAGTCGGGGGGAGAAATTGGTTACCAAAACACGGGCTAAACTCCTCATCCCCCCGGATTGAATAGTCAGGGTCCCATAAACGGCATCCAAACGACGCCTTAATCTTCACGTCAGACCTCTATCCTTTCTACCTCCATCTCGCACAGCTAACTTATTATAAAATGACGTGCAATTTTTGGATAAAAATCTCAGTTAGTTTTTTATTCGGAAATTGGATTTTTTTTTGTAGTGGACTATCTTTACAGGCGGAAAAAGCAATTAATATTAAAAAAGGTACATGTGTTTGAAAGTCAATTATTTATAATACCAAAAAAGATACATATTTGCATATGTTAATCCTAATACTGAAAAATTGCACATCTTCATCAATTAATTAATCACTCGCCATCATCGTGGTTGGGCTGGTGGTTGGGCTTTCTCGCCATCATCGTCTGTTTCACTTTGGCAGCGTGTTTGCGACGGCAGATGGGCTTGTGTAGCTCCTAACTACAGCGTCTTGAAGAGATGCAAACGGGCTATTCAACAGGGCAGCAACAAGGGCTCGCTCCCTGGGTTCTGGAGGCAACTGCCTCTTTTCAAGGCTTTGTTGGTTGGGTGTTATTTAGGGTTTTAATTGTCTAGACTTGGCCCATTTATCTGGGCATTTTAGCCTTTTGGTGTGTTACAAGCTGATTGTTTATTCTGGGTTTTTATAGACCCATAGAGGTGTTGGGCTTCGGCCTTTTAGATGGGCTTTGTCCCAATGGGTGTCCTCGATTGGTTTCTTGCCAATCATTGGTTTGGGTCTCGGATTGGGCAGATAATTATTCCCTGAGTATGATGTTATTTCCTTGCTCCTATTGGTCTTGTAACAATTTCAAGATTAAAGAAATTTTTTGCCTTTCACAAAAAAAAAAATAATAATAATAATAATAATCACTCAGTAACATGCCTAATACCATAAGTAAAATACACTTTTTGAAAAATAACACCATTTTTGTAGTACGAAAATGTTTTTTCTTTTTTTACCTGGGGGTGGCATTTTTATTTTTTTTTTGGACCAAGGTGGCATGCAAGGATGGAGGGACACAGGGGCAAGGGGGTCACATGCCCCCCCTCAAATTCAGGTTTTTTTTTAAATAACGAAAAATCAAATCTAAATAAAAAATAGATCGTCGTTCACCAATCCAACCCATCACTTCACCGAGGTGAGGAGGTCTCTCACTCTCAATCTCTCTCAACTCTCGGTCTCTCTCTCTGATATGATATTCAAATGGGTTGATTTTTTACAAGTATTCTTAAAAACATATTTTAAATAAATTGAAAGGTTCCAATCATTCGCGTGTGGTTCAAAAAAAAAAATTTGTGTCAAACGTTGTGTTAACGGAACCACCCCCGATATACAATATGCTAATATTGCATAAGGTGAAAATTTGCATAAGGTGAAAAATAGTTTTGTATTGTTGTGCTACGCTTTAAATTTTTGTTAAGCTTAGTAGAAATTGGTGCCCCCACTGGAGGGAATTCCTAGATCCGTCCCTGATTGCACGTGGCACCCCGCCCCTTTCTGTGCCCCGCCACTTGCAATACCAAGATTCTCATTGGATAAAAGGAAGGAAAAAAAAAAGGTGCATGCAGCTCCCCCCTCCATCAGTTTGCACTTTAGAATCTCTAATGGTACATGTCAAAAAGAGTAGCAATAGTCAAAATTTGGCCAAAAAGGAACCAGAATGCTCTCTCAAGCCAATGCATGCATGGGAAAATTATTTCGTGTCCCAAAAACCCTCCAATACCTCTAGGGGCGGAGCTAGAAGTTTTGGTTAAGGGAATCAAAAATTTGTTCCGTATGCACCGTAATTTTTCTATTTACTAATCCGAAAAATTACTAAATTAAGAGATTACTTATAAGGTAGATGCATGATGCAAAATCTAAGTTTGCTTCGAAATTGGTCCCAGAGACTTTGAAAATAATGTATCGTAGTCTCATTCGTAATATCAAAGCTATCGAAATTGGGACAATTTATATATATATATATTTTTAGAATCAAAATAGCAAAATTAGACTACATACTATCACATATCTTGGTAAAAAATTAAACAGGGTCCACAACAAATTGTACGGTTTCATGTTCATGTATGGTGTGAGAGGGCTTTGGGCACCATGCATGTGGCGGTGTTCCAAAGGCATTGTATAGTTTCTCCAATCATAGTTTGGTACCGTCGTACTGAATATTTGGCACAAGATCTACAATACCCCTTATCCGTCACCCTACACTTCATCTCTACATCTGCTCCCAGAGGTGGTGAATGTTGATGATTTTAAAAATTCTGTCACCATGTGGAGCTGTTTTGGAGCCATTTTTGGCTCTCTGCATACTTCATTTTGCATTTCTTACTTTTGAATTACGGCTAGAATGTATTATTGAATCTGTAAAGTGTTTGCGAAATATGTGCACAATGCATTTTATGATAGTAGTAGTGTTTGTGGATGTGTGCAGAATACATTTTGTTGATCTTTTTGTTAAGCAAAATGAGAAAAGTCAAAAATGAGAAATCAAAAATTAGCTCTTCTCCCCTTACTTCTCACTTGTCATCTCGAAACTCGAAAACCAAAAATTCATATTTCCATATCTCTTTTTTGATACTTTCACCCAAACACCAAAAATACAAAATATAAAAATAAAAATGGGAAAAGCAGATGTCCAAACACCCCCTAGACTTGTTCCATTTACTGCTTAACTAGAAAGGCTCGTCACCCATAAGTTAAAATGATAGCTTTGTCTCATATTGTTACTTAAAATTAAAACGTGATTCGGCTTAAAACTTAAGTCCACATGTAAAGATCTTGATTCTTTAACTTTAGCATAAAATCTTGACTTTACCAAGTACTTTCCTATAAGAAAACCAAAATTTGTATTTGGCATAGCATGACTACAAGGAAGTTCACCCATGTATGCTAAAATTAAACATCAAGTATGCTAAAATCCTCTCCACCCTTCATCAAACTCAATGCCAATTTTTGGCAATGCCAATCTTAGTTTCAAATTTGGCATCCAAAATTTGTCAAATCATCCAAATCACTTAATTTGCTTCACACAATAAGATAAATTTAATCCAATTTGAGATTGTGTCAAAATGACACCCAATGATTGTAGCAATGTTAGCTATTTTTTTGAGCTTTTTAACGATGTCATTTCGACACCAACAGAAAGATTTGCTCAAACATAGAGAAAAAAAATGGCTATTGCGGAGTTGGAGACGCTATATGATTGCTAAATACTTATTTTTTGTACTCAGTTTGGCAATGGCTAGCCAAATGAGGATGGAGTTGCTCTTTGTCATGGATATCCAAAATATTAGGGAAAAGTGATGGAGCCAGGACAAAGTGGTTGCAATCGCGATCCATACAGCTTTTACAACTGTTTGACACTTGTTTGTCTTATTTACTGATAAATTGTAATATTTTGTCACCCTTAATTTCAAATTAGTCCTGGCCCCACTTCAAAATGCTATGACGGAATATGAAAGCTAGAACAAAAAACGCAGCACTTATAATAAACTGACAAAAAAAAATCATAAACTTTCAGCAATATGATTCGTAACATTAATTCTAAAGCCATTTTTTTGAACCATTTCCCTATTCAAGTAAGGAATTGGAACAATTTAGTACATGAGTATAAATCTTAATCAATTGAGTATGAAACGATAGAAATATAGTCATATTATCTAATAGCAGTAAAGCACCGACGAATGAATAGTCTTTTAATACCTTGTTTCACTATTATAGTAAAATACATGGGGCCCATTATACGAGCATGCTTTGGGCTCCGAAAAACAAAGGGCCAGCCTAATTTTTTTTTTTGATCACTGGCCAGCCTAATTTATAGGTACTGCATAGTCTGCTCCGATTAAAATAGAGATTATTTATGTCATTCCAATAAGATTATTTATATAATTCCAATAAGTCGAAGAAGATAAAAAAAAAAAAAAAAAATTTGAACCATTTCACTAAGGGAATTTCGACAATACGCACTACTAATAGACCCAAGGCGAGGAACCTTGATTGATAACAAAAGATCACGAGTAAAGACCGTGATCTTTTTAGTTTTTTTTTTTTTTTTTGTTCTAGTCAGAAAACATTTTCATTCAAAATTGATTACGAATTTATCTGTAAATGTTAGTAATGTTGTACAACTGTTATGAATCTCTTACACTGCAACTTAAAGGATATATACCGTACACACCCAAAGGGACTGTGTATTGTAGAATTCTCCCAATATTAAATTTGAATTTTCGTTTCAAAAGAAGCATTATTTTTTACTTCACACATGAAATATCATTTCAAGAGCGGCTTCATAGAATTTGTAAAATTGCTTTGGAGGTGAACTTCCATCGGAGATGGGAAATCTTCGTAGTTAGAGAAATTGTCTCTCATTTCAGCCAATCTTACTGGTTCTATACCGTCCTCATTGTTTAACATCTCTTCTTTAAAAGAGCTTTATCTTTCAGAAAATCAGTTACAAGTAAAATACGTAGTTACAATCGCTTCTTTAGTCGATTTTGATGTGGATGTATATATGTTGCCTTACACTTCTACTATATAAAAACATGTGTGCAACTTGCAGTTCACAATTTTGCTTTAAGATCGCTATTTCTCTTCAATAATCAAGTAAGGAAACCATCACACGATAAATTGCAAGAGACTATAGCTAACCAAATTTGTGAGAAACTTGACACTTAATATGCCATCTACCTGATCAGTATATACAAGAACTTTTCGTACGGATTAAAATTCATTCACGATATTCTTATCACACAACAAAAAGTTAACAAGTGCAATAATTTGCGTTATCTCTGGTTCTCAAATTATATTTGCAAACAAGGGGCCAAATTATGTTACAAGTGGTTTATGATACCTAAACCCGACCATTATGTCAAAAAAAAAAAAAAAAATGTTTCAAGAAGGGGGTGGAACAACTGATTTTGGGATAGTAACCCGACATAAAATAGTCCATTATTTACATCTAACTAATATGTGAAACAAGAAAGCATGGCCTACATTTCTATTTTTTACACCAATCAATCTCTTAATTTCCTTTGAAATTTTACAACCATTACATATTCATTAGGGAATGGACTCAATACCGTCGTCCACACGTTATGATGTAACACCTTGGAATGAATTTGTTTCTCCTCTTGGTTCATCCAATGAAAACTTGGTGATTTTGGGAGAAAATTCCACTGTGATCATCAGAGCAGGCTCAAAAAGGAGAAAGAGAGAACGCGACATTCTAGTGATAACTTCAGTTGATGATATAAAACAATTTCTTTTTGTTTCTGTGTGTGGTTATGTTCATCTACTTATTTTGATTCATTTACAAGGAGTTTTCCACATAAGTGCTCTTGTTCTGCATCCATCAATGTCACAGGTTTTTTTAAAAATGGATAATTTTCATTGTTCTAAAAGTCGGCCTAGGTGGGATCCAAAGCCTAGAATAAAATCGGCCTAGGCAGCTGACTATTGGGCCCTTAGGCGCTAGGCGCCCCTCTTCCGCCCGACTACACCGCCTAGCAACTTCTAGAACAAACTAAGAATTACCTTGCTCATTGCACTGCATGCATTTTGGATCGATAGCTCCAAGGCTCCAATTAGCTGTGATCAATGAGAAGAGAAGGGTCTAGCATGAGAGAGAAGAGCCTGTCAAGTTAGCACAAGGAGACTGCCTGAAAACCATACAAAGGGTTTCTCCAAATTAAACAACCCTTTTGAGTTGGAGCAGGCAAGTCATCCTTGGCTACCAAACAAAGACTCTTAACCTTCATGTAAGACCTCTCTTCATATTATATATGGGTCTATCTTGTTCTTCAATATATATTTCTCCAAATTGGGATGTCAATATTTGGTTTTCATGGCCCTCTATTTATAGCCAATGAAGAAACAATACCAATATTCTCACCGGAAAAAAAAAAAGGACATGCAGCTCCCCCCTCCATCAATTTGCACTCGAGAATCTCTAATAGCACGTCAAAAGAGTTTCAATTGTCAAATTTGGCCAAAAAAGGAACCAAAGTGCTCGAAAGGCATTGTATTCTTTCTAGAAATTGTGGTTAACGGGGTTAAATTTTTTGTCTCATATGTACGATTTTTTTTCTATTTACTAATCCAAGAATAAACTCAATTAAGAAGTTGATTATAAGGTATATGCATAGTGAGAATCTGAGTTTGCTTTGAAATTGGTCCCAGAGACTTACTATTTTGAAAACAATATATGATAGCCTCGTTCGTAATACTATTTACTCTCGGGAAAAAATTTAGGCAACTTACAATTTTTTTTTGGGTGGGATAAAAATAATAGATTTTGACTACAAGCTACCAAATATTCTTGTGAGAAATCAAGCGGGGTAGTCGACTAATTGTATGGATTTCATGTGAATGTGTAGTGTTAGAAGACTTTGGTACACCATGCATGTGGCGGTGCTCGAAAGGCATTTGTATTCTTTCTCCAAGCATAATTTGGTACCCTCAAACTTTAGGGAATATTTGATACTAGATTTGCAATACCGTATTCGTCCCCCTGCTCTTCATATCTACCTCTCTGGCTCTCTCCGAGAGGTGGTTATAATTTTAAAAATTCTATTACCACAACAAACTTTTTTCATTTTTACCCATAAGTTAAAATGATACCAAATCATATCGTTAATTTTTTAACATAAGTCCACATGTTAATGATCATGATTCTTAACTTTAGCATAAAATCTGCATGGACTTCGTTGCAACAAAAGTTGGGGCTGAAGCTAAGGTAAGAAGATATTATAGCACCATTAAGCGGCTATGAAGACTTGAACCCTTGAATGAGAATCCAAGTTAAGAACCACTTGATGGTACGAATATCATATTAGTCTATTTGCATTATCTCCATCTCTCTCCTAGTGGAGCCCACCTATGTCATTTGTATTTGGTATAGCATGACTAAGAGCAAGTTCACCCATGTGTCAAATCTCAAGTCAAAAGTTAAAATTTCACATCAAGAATGCTAAAATCCCCTCCACCCTTTTGTCAAACTCAAAGCCATTCTCAAATTTGGTATCCAAATTCGTCACATCATTCAAGTCATTTACTAATTTGCATCGCACAATAAGTTGAATTTAATCCAATAATCTAAATCTTATATATTATTGCAGGATGACTTTGGGTGAGGAGGAACGTAGATGTGACAAGTGTCCCCTATTCTTTACACCTTCAATTTTATTTTATGAAATCTTAAAAAAAATTCGTAATGGTATTATTTTCTAAACGGAAAGGTTTTCCATGGAATTTTACGTTCTCTAATACTAATATAACCGTGAGAAGGAAAGTTTCCATTCCAATCTTGCATACCAACATAACAAAGAAAACAAATATTTTAAATGTTTGATTTATATGGAATCAATGGAGCAATATAAAATCTAATTGAGTTTACTTCTATTGGTACGTAGGAATGATTTGTTAAGAAAATCAACAAGGATTTTTTTCATATTCTCTTCCATACATAAACCCTAAAAGTTTTTATATAGAATTTTATTATCACACCAGCTCTCTGTACGTTGGGAAAAAGAAAATATGTAGCTCACGTTTCTTGCTCCGTATGAAGGTTAAACTTATATCTTGATAGTTTAATGTTTTTGTTACTTCATTTTTGTTGCTTTACGTAAGTTCTATAATTTTTCTTAAGATAACCGAGTCGCCAATTAAATATATGGTGATTTGTGTAGCTCTATTGTTGCTCCGAACTATGCCATCTCCAAGCAACTATTATCTATGGATTGTGGACAATAACTTTTTTTTCTACTAGATGCTCCATTGCCGTTGTAACTTGATTATATATAGTGTTCATCATCTGTTGAAAATTTTTCTGTTTCTGGAATATCAATATTTATTGATTGTGTTGAGTTCGTGACATGTCTTAATTAAGTTAATTTTTGTTTTCAATATGTATTCTATTTTATTCTTTTTTTTTTTTGTCTCTCTTAAATTAAGGAATGAGATCAATTTCGGGTGAACCCAACAATGTGAGTTAATTTGATTGGTTATTGTGAATGGCTCCATTTTTCTTTAATTCATTTACTAAACTTGGTTAGATGCATGGATCCCGAAGCTTTGGTTAATAAAGAAATTTTGAGAGCAGTCACGTTTATTTGTAGAAATATCAAATAGTAAGGATTATGTTTGCGTTGCGCTTTTAGGTAGAGACAATTTTAGATTTCACAATAACCTACAAAAAAACTCATAAGAACCAATAAGAATTCACTTAATTTACGGATGGTATATATATTTTTCCAACTAAATGCACAATTTCATTTGTCAAATTTAAGCTCTGAAATGGAATGTGAGACAACTCACCTAATAGCCAGACATTATGCAGGATACCTATATGAAACATCTGAATATATTGCAAGAACAAAATATGTCCTTAAAATTTTTCTTTCATTTTTTTCCTTCAATTGCCCATGCATAACACGGGTTCATGCTAGTTTGAGATTACGTCAAAACGTCACCCAGTCGGTGCAGCAACGTTGCTATTTTTTTTAGCTTTTTAACAAATGTCATTTCGACACCAACAAAGAAAGTTGCTCAAACATAGAAGCAATGGCTATTACACAGTTGGAGGCCGGGCTATGTGATTACTAAATTCTAACTTCTGTACCCAATTTGGCACTGGCTCCAAATGAGGATGGAGTTGCTCTTTGTCATGGATATCCAAAATATTGAGAAAAAGGATGGAGCCAGGACAGAGTGGTGGCGATCCCAATCCATACTGCTTTTACAACCATTTAATAGTTTTACTTATTTACCGACAAACTGTATAATTTTGTCACCCTTAAGTTAAAAGGCTTTTGTTAACGTGTGCCTTGGGGGCATATGTTAAAGATCATTAAATGAGAACATTTAAACCCACTACTATAGGAAATAGTGGAAGAAGTTAATGAGAACAAAAACATGTTCAGCTAAGACAAGAATACCCTTTTACTTTTCTATTCCTCCATTGTTATTTTTTTCCTCCATTTTCCTAGCCCTTTCATCTCCCACAAGTTTCTTTATTTAAAAAAAAAATGTTACGTACTCTAAGTAAAGAAGAAGAGAAGAAAAAAGTGATGGTAGAAAGGTTGGTGGCAGGACTGAATGTAGAATTTTACCTTTTAAATTATAATAACTATTTTTAATTATTCTCAAAAATAGTTTTTGAGATTTTTTTTTATCCTAATATTGCACACATGTTGACAGGGTCTGAGAGTTGAATGAAATATGTGCCAATTGTATTTGTTAAGTTTTATTAATCCGATTCCGATTTGTTGGATTTTTGTGTGCTAAATTTCTTATTTTTTCTAATATTACAAACGTTAAGGGAGTTCAATGGTTTGGGACTTTTGGGCACTTGCAGATGATTTTGTAGAGATTTGGCGGGGGAGGAGGAACTAACAACAAAGTGGGGGCATTTGTGTCCCATGTTCAAAAAAATTAATCTTGTTCAAGGAGTCAATTTATTACTCTACCTGTCTACCATAATCTTTGTATTCCCCATAAAAGGAGAGTAGAATAGAGGAGTTAATGCAATTTTATCATATGCCCTTAGGGCACATATTAACAAGACCCAAGTTAAAATTAGTTGTGGCCCCGCTTCAAATTGCTAAGACGGAATACGAACGCAAGAACAGAAAACAAAGCACTAACACAAAAAATTTACGTGGTTCCGCTTAAGACAAGTCCATAGCAAATACCTATACAAGAATCCAACTATAAAGAGGAGAATACAATGAGCTGATTTTGGTCCATAACTTTCGTCCCAAACTCCAGCTCATGCCGGTAAACGGGTTATAATAGGTCATCCCACTTGAATTTGAGACAACATACATTAATTATAGAGATGCATATCTTGCTTTGTCTGTCATCTGCCATTACAACTCTCATCTGCACATGAAGGAATATATTCTCTTGATTTGCAGAAAGAAAGTTTGGATGAAGATGAACTGTTATTGAAGGATTATGGCACATTTGCCAGGCAACTTGACTGAATGAGCAGGGATGGAGTCAGGATTTTTATGTAATGGGGGCGGGCTATATATGTGGAGGAGGGGCGGGATTATACAATTTGATGATATATAAACATTTTTTCAATGTAATGGTAGAGTTTTTTCAAATTTTAGCAGGGGTGACAGCCCCTACTAGCCACCCCCTGGCTCCATCATTGTGAATGAGTACCTTCATCTAACTTTTCCTTTCTTCAAAGGACACAATTCTAATTAAAGCCTCCGCTTTTATAATTGGGTTACACGTACTTCAACTAATTCGGTGTCCTGAATTAACGAGTTTCGACCATTTGTTAAGCTTAATTACTACTCTATGAATTGACAACGAAGATCTCAGGCTTAGGCTCAAGCCCACTAATTATAAGCTCAATGGACTTCATAATAATTCTCCAAAGGAAACACTGTTTGAGCTTCCTTTATCTCTTTTTTTCTTTCAAGCATTTTATCTGAACGTCTTTTGAGGATTCTGAAATAAGATGGTTGACCTTACTTAATGGCAAGGAAGCACAAAATCTTGAAAAAGAGGATTCTTCTATATTTGATCTTAGGGTAAAGTAGGGCTGCTTATAATAGAAAACCCTAGATGCTGTCAGTACATATCTCAACCTTTCTTATCCTTCATAGTTGACTCCTTCCATTTAGGGTATCAATTCACTTAACATGGGTCCCGCTTACCATAAAAAGGCCGATGCCTTCGAAATTGAACTTCATTTGGCTCAATACCGGCCAGGTGTCTAGACTAGCTTCGCAATTGGTTCTCTATGGGACATGTAATCCGTTAACACTCACTGCACTATAACGCCGAGAATAGGATACTAAAATAATTGTAATCCAGTGTTATGGCTATTTCAAGTTGTAAAAGGTGTACTTCTATACCTTCTCATGTTTTGGTGGAATTTATATTTCTCACATTTTGGTGGTACTTACGTGCTTTTACGTTAGTATCATGTCTATTGTTAGTACTATTCCCAATTTTGGGGGTATGGGCAGGGGCGGATGCATTAAAGGCATAGGGGGGTTACGTGACACCCCTGCAATTCCATAATTTTTTTTTTTTTTGGAGTAAAAAATCTAGAAAAGGGTCTCCAAAAATCTGTACTCCGTAGTGGATTAATGTTTTTAGTTTCTCCAACAAAAAATTTAAGAATACACATTACTATATACCAAAAACATCTGAAAGGAAAAGCAAAACATTACAGGATAACAAAGGGGTTGATCCCCTGGTGGGACAATAAAGCAATGCTTTGACACTGGGTTGTTCTAAAGAATTATTATGGACGAAACAGAAGACACATCTACCCAAAACAGAAGAGAAGCAAAGTGATCCTGTTGCCATCATATGCCTATATAATCAGATCCAAGATAACGAATTTAATCCCATGGCTGAACAAAATAAGATAACTAGTTGCAAGTTTCAAGCTGAACAAAACAAGATTACTAGTAGCCGTTCCAGTTGCTGCGTCCGGGGAAAAGTTTTGGCAGCTCGTTCCCAGCCCGGGCTATCGCATCATCTTCACTCTCTCCAGGCATTTGCAATATAGTAACCGCAACATCCACAACAAACGGCAGCACCTCCAGGCCTGAATTCTCATCATCATCCAGCATTGAACGGGCAAATCGGAACATCTCATCTATAATAGAGTCCTTAACGCTGTCTGGTAAACACAGCAAAGAGAGAAAGACGGACACGAAGGGCCTCATTTTCTCGCTTTTCAAAAACGAAACATGGTTAAAACAGAATGGTATCCTTTTGGAAACCAGCTCTATGACAGCGTCGTCCCCACCAGCGTCGCCGTTGGCAAGTTTCTTGAGTTTATTACACATCCTCAGTTCAACAAACATGCAGGGAGCAGGTTTAGGGTAATGATGGACTTGTCCTTCGGGAAGAATGCTATCATCCTCCCAGCAATGATAAGCGTACTCAGCATCCATATCGTATGATCTGATACCAAAATACCAAACAACAAAAATTATGTATGCGAGTTAAACCTAGTGCCAAATTCGGGGCAAAACTATGTTTCGTGTCAACTATTGGCGTTGCCAAACCTTCCACATAACTCTCAGCGCTTAGGATCTCCTATTCTTTTTGATCCAAGGGTACATAATGAATACTTGTGTGACAAAATGGCATTGAACCAATGGATTTTTTTGGCATTTCAACATTGCAAGAGCACCTCCAGCACAACCCGTTGCAAAAGTCAAAATTTGGCAATACAAAACAGCTTTTAACTTGTTAGCTACAGTTTTTGATAAATTTTGGCAAAGCCATCTTTTATGGTAAATTTGGTACTATGTTTGGCTTTGCCAAATTTTGATTGCGTGCAGATAAATTATCAAAAAACTATAAGCCCAGCTTTCACACTTGGCTGATGAATAAGAGGATGTGCTAAGTCAATTTAGTAGTGTGTCGTCAAAGAACAGAACAATTGCTTACAAGATTGCAAACAAAAATTACTTCATTTTAGTTAACGAAAAACTAGGAATAATCAAGAAAGGGTACTCAAGAAACTAATTGACAAATGTGGCAAGTAAAATAAACTCTTGATTTGGGAAAATTCGATGAAGAACATAACAGTTGATTGCTTGTCAAAACAAAATTTGAGTCTACAAACAAACAGGGCCGGCCCTGACCCAAGCTTGGCAAGACCTTGGGCTAGGGCAACCCCCCAGGCCAGGGCAACCAAAAAAAAAAATTAAAGTTATATATAAATATAAGAAAGGTTCAATTATGTTAACAATGATCAACTTGGCATGTTGGTTTCCTCCTGCTTCCAGCTCCTACATGACTGGGGATCAATTCCCCCCGTCCCTCCTTGTTTTGCCCCTTTACGTTAAATTTTTTTTTTTCCCCTTTTTGTTAAGCAAAAAAAAAAAGAATTTATATGTTGACTGATCACTGAACTGTTTAAGCTTTATATCCATAGAGTTTAAAGCATAAAAGGCTCACAATAAGTCAATAACAAAACCCATTTCATCTAAAGCCCAAAATAACAACCCATTAATCCATCCTCTCTTTTATAGAAACTAACTTCTTTCATCAGAGAGTGAAAAAAAACATAATATAACCTCGATTTTGCTTTGTTCATTTACTTGTATGGTTTTTTTTATTGTTTTAATTTTTTATTTTATTTTGTATGATTTACTAGTATGAGGGCAACCAAGCTCGCTGTTCAGCTAGGGCAACCCAAACGTTAGGGCCGGCCCTGCAAACAAACTCCTAAATGCTATATATACGTCTATCCAAATATATAAAGGGAGAGCCCAAGTTGGAGTCACCCTTTTTCGAAATCCCGTCATATTTTCTCCCATTCCAACATGTCACACAGAAATTGTTTTTACACCCAAGCACTTTCAATCTCTACTAATACTCCCTCCGTCCCCAAATTTTAGTCCCTCGTCCTATTCTAACCGGATAAAAAACTAGTTATAACTTTAAATCAGTAATGAATTATATATTCAATATGGATCTTGTTTGATAGATCTCAATTAGTTCTATAAAACAATGTTTTCAAAATCATGTAAAACAATATAAATTATGAGATATAATCAATTGAAAAGTGGCACGAACTCCCAAAAAGGACAAATAAATGGGGACGGAGGGAGTATATAACATGAGAGCCCAAGTTGGTATCTTCCTTTTTTTGAAACCCTGCCATATTTTCTCACTTTCCAAAAATGTCTACCACATTGTAAAAAAATTTAGTTTTTACACCCTAGCACTATATTATGAGCGGTTACACTAAGGCCAATTCGGTAAACTCACCAATCAATTTACAAACAAACCCACCCACGATTGGATAGTTTTTCAGAAATATTTCTACATGTTCCTGTCCCTTGGGCTTCATTGTCTAAATTAACTCACCGATCAATCGGTACAACGCTTCCCTTTCACAAAAAAGCTAATTAAATTCATCTTCTATATTATTTTGTTCAAGCTCTCGATGAAATTTTGATGAGTTTAGAATGCGAAAAATTAATAGGGCTAACGGGAACGCATAATGAGGCGGCTGAAACTCAGTTTGATTTTACTTTTGTTTACGATCCTAGTTTATTGATGGTATTCTTTGTTTTACCTCCACACGCAGAACGTGTGCCCAGCCCTTGGTACATATAACTTCGAGTCTCAATAAATCATAAAAATAAAAAGCACTAACCAGATGTTTTCGGAAACCCGTTCAAAGATGAACATACAACAACAACGACGACAACAAGGATAAATCATAAGTAGAATCATCAAACGAGTTCGTTCATCAAATTCGTCTCAAAACCGAAACCCGACTAACGAGACAAAAACGAAACCAATCAATTATCACGAAACACACGGAGATATTCATCCATCTCAAAACACCACAAAAGATCGAACCAAAAAGGCGTTAAAAACCGAAACTCAACAAACTGAAGCAGAAGTTCAAGTCTTCAAGAATCAAGCGGAAAACATAGATCAAAACCCTAAGTCGCAGAATATTGAAACTTAACTCTTCACAAAAGATTCTCTCTCTCTCTCTCTCTCTCTCTCTCGCGCGCGCGCGCGCACGAGAAGAAGAAGAAGAAGAAAGAGTACCTTGTTTGACGATGGGGAAGTCAGGAAGGTCGATCGACGATGAAGATGAAGATGAAGATGAAGATGAGAGTTGAGATGGCGTGAAATCTGATCGTATTTGATGGGGGGCTGCTTCGGTTATATAGGTTTGGAATCATGATCCAATAAGGACTGCTTCACGCAAATTCTGTGAGAATCTCATAGATGGGGGTCAACTATTATCAACGGTCCAAACCGCTTAATGTGTTTAAAAAGTATTTTTAAGGGCCAACGCGAGGAATTTCCAAAAATAATACCCTGAAATGTTTCATCCAACCAGTGTTTGATAAACTGTATATGTACGGTTATTATGAAAAACTGCTCGGATGAAGCCCTTCCAGGTATTTTTTTGGTCTATTCTGTGCGTTGGACCTGAAAAACACGTTTTAACACACATTGAGCGGCTTGGGTCATTGAAATTTGATCCGAAAAGTCGAAAATAGGAATGGTTCGCACGGAGGGATCCATGAGAGAGTCCTTAGGACATCAGCATTGTATATGTTTATAACCCAAACTAAATAAAGGGCTTTTAAGAGGCCGGTCATGTTAAAATTACACACGGAAACCTAATCAGAAATACAAGGGGTACCGACCCCCTTTTACAGACCGTGTATAGACGGCGTCGAGGACCCAGATGAAACCCACAACAGGGTCCCGACGCCGGTCAATACATGGTTGGTACCTGTAGAACAGAAGGGCTAAACTCAAAGTCTCAAACTAATGAACCTTACTAAATCAAACTTCTAGGTGTACTTGGGAGGAAACAAAAAGGTTTCCACTTTAACTTTCTTGTAGTACTTCCAATTTTATTTTTTTTAAAAAAAATTTGTTTGCATAATACACACTACAAGAATCCTTTTAAAGCCTTCATTATTTCTATTTCGGAGAAATGACCATTATCTTGGGAAGCTTGTTTACGTATCTCTAAGCCCAAGGGTTGGTCCGTCTATTGAAACCCACAACAGGGTCCCAACGCCGGTCAATACGTGGTTGGTACCACAGAAGGGCTAAACTCAAAGTCTCAAACTGATGAACCTTACTAAGTCAAACTTCTAGGTGTACTTGGGAGGAAACAAAAAGGTTTCCACTTTAACTTTCTTGTAGTACTTCCAATTTTTTTTTTTTTTTTTTAAATTTGTTTGCATAATACACACTACAAGAATCCTTTTAAAGCCTTCATTATTTCTATTTCGGAGAAATGACCATTATCTTGGGAAGCTTGTTTACGTATCTCTAAGCCCAAGGGTTGGTCCGTCTATTGATGGGTTTGCTGCTCACACAATTGATTAGGAGTTGGTTCTTTTAGTTAAGTTACAAGAAAGAATTTTCTTGTGGTTCCCCTAGTCTCGTCATGGATGGCTGACATTTGACCGGTTTGAAGAGAGAATTAATCAAAGTGAACGTAAACTGACTCATACACTCCTGACCGATGTATTAGGGGGAAAAAAACAGTAACACCTGTAAAAATGAATACCATGTGCACCCTTAACCATACAAAAGCATGACATTTACATTTACCACTGAGAGGCGTAACATTTACCAAACATAGGCTTAACATTTTAAAAAAATACAGGGTGTGTATTGAAGAATCCCCATATATATATTGTGCGCAAGCATACATTTATCTTCGCTTCCCAGTAACCAAGATCCCCATGGTGTTTGGATCCATGAGAAGCAAAGCGATCCTGTTTGCCATCATCATATGCATATAATCAGATGCAAGGTAACGAATATATTCCCATGGCTGTTATCTTCTACTCAACAACAATTAATTTTAATACCATCATATTTCGAAGCACGAAACTCACAGTTTCAAGCTGAACAAAACAAGATAACTAGATCCAGTTCCAAGTTGAACAAAACAAAATATAACTACTTCCAGTTCCAAGCTAAACAAAACAAGATAATTAGTTCCAGTTTCAAGCTGAACAAAACAAGATTACTAATAGTAGCCGTTTAAAGCTGAACATAACAAGATAACTAGTTCCTGCGTCCTGAAAGTTTTTGCAGCCCGTCCCCAGCCCGGGCAATCGCATCATCTTCACTCTCTCCAGGCATTTGCAATATAGTAACCGCAACATCCACAACAAACGGCAGCACCTCCAGGCCCGCATTCTCATCATCATCCAGCATTGAACGGGCAAATCGGAACATCTCATCTATAATTGAGTCCTTGACGCTGTCTGGTAAACACAGACAAGACAGAAAGATTGACACGAAGCGCCTTTTTTCCTCGATGTTAAAAAACCGAACGTGGCTAAAGCAGAATGATCTCGCTACTGAGAGCAGCTCCACGACAGCGTCGTCCCCACCAGTGTTACCATTGACAAGTTTCTTGAGTTTATTACACAACCTCAGTTCAACAAATATGGACGGAAAAGGTTTATTGTTAGGCTGGACAACATTTTTGGGGAGAATGCTATCATCCTTGAAGCAGCGATAAGCATACTCAGCATCCATGTCGTATGATCTGATACCAAAATACGAAACAGCAAAAATTATGTATGCAAAACAAATGAACAAGAATATAAGTATCAAAATTTGCTTCAAGCAGCGAAGTGGGTGGAGCCGAGTGGCTCTCCAGCAACCTCGAAATTGAGTTTGGATCACAGATCGGCTTCTCCTCGACAAGACGAAGACAACGGTGGAAGTATGACGACAGGGTGGACCGAACGTGCTGCCGGCATTCCGTTTCTCACGGAATCCCGCCACTTTTGGTGAGAAACGAAAAGGGGGGAGGGGGGTTCTGGATTCTCACATTTCTAGAGGGTATTGATTGAACACGGTTTCACGTTTTTCGGGAATAAAGTTGAAAAAATTACGTTTTAATCAATCAATCAATCAATACCCTCTAAAAATGTGTTTTGCATACAAAAGTCTCCAAACCCCAAATCCTAATTTTCTAGAATTTTGCTTTTTTTAATTTTTTGAAATAAAGAGAAATGGGAGAATAAAGTAGGGGAAGCGCGAGGGAGGGAGAGAGATGGCAGGAACAAAGCGGAGAAACAAACAAAAATATATATATATATATACCACCTCCCACGTCCTTAGTCCCAACTCCCACTTCCATATGAACTTCCAATGCTCTCATTCACACGTTTGTCCAATTAAAAGCAAAAAAACGAGCTCCTATATTATTAAACCGAAATGAAGGGATCACATGCTTAATCACTCACCTCGATTAGAACGATTGATCACAAAATGCAATGCTCGAATACTCTGCGCTAGTCTGAAAATAAAAGAATTCATGTATTGAAATCAATATGATGACAAACTACTCACAGTATTAATATTCTAGTATGAACTCTCCTAAACTAAACTCCATGGACGGCAACATATGTTAACACACGAGGGGCTTGACTACCCAATTAAAATACCACCATTGGACCCCTTCACGTCAAAGGCGGAGGTATGTAGGGGCTGGGGATGGCCCCACCGCCCCAGCCTCCCGGTTTTTCATTTCGGAGTATATTTTGTATATTTTTTTTATAGATATTCTTTAAAAAATTATAAAATTGCAAAAATAATCAATAAGTAAGAATAATTTTCATTTTGAGAACACTAGATTATGGTGAATGATACCGTGCAATAATAATACTATGTTCGTCGAATGATATGATAACAATAATACTCGAGATTAATTTTTTAATTTATCAAAGCCGTCCCATAAAAACTCGAAAAACTCTGATTTAGTCTTGGAAAAATCATCGAACCAAGATTTTTTTCATAATTCGGCCCCTTCCGACTTCGATTCTTGGCTCCGCCACTGTTCACATGCACGCCACGACACACAGAGCCAACACGCACGCACACATCTCTCTCTCTCTCTCTCTCTCACACACACATACACACAAAAGCCCAACCAAATCCTTCATATACAGACACCCATTAACTGTAAATGATCGACCCTACAAACTATAAAATAAGGAGGAATTATACCTCTCGAGAAAGACACTGTCACTCCCTCCAATTGCCGGACGCGGGGTTGCTGCTGTGCAGAGACTGCACAGCAGCAACCCCGCATCCCCAATTGCCGCTGCTATCTCTCTCAAACAACGAACAATCTCGGTGCTTAAAATAAAAGAGCCCTAGCTTTCAACATTTGTTAGGGACTCTCTCTAATTAAATAAACCCTTCCTAATCAGCCCGTCATGAAATTTAAGGAATTAGCCCAACCCATAATAAAACTAACCGGCCCAACAAGTACAACGTATTCTTACATACTATACATGTACACATTCAAAATAACTCAACATCATATGGATGAAAATTAAAAAGTAAGTTATTCGAGTTTAGAAAATTTTCCAAAAGAAATGTAGTTCACAGTAAACAATTTTTTTTCCCATGAAAAAGAAGTTTTAAAACATAAAATTGAAGAGTAAATTATCTATATCAAAGAATATTATATATTCTTTTTTAACAGGAAAAGTCGGGATGTCACAGATCACATTCCCTCTCTTAATATTGTTTGTACTATTTTTCCTCCAAGGTTATCATTGTGAGCGTCAAGTTCGGCTCCTTTCTGTATGAAAATCTAAAGTACCAAATACCACTTGCCCGAAGATTAGTTCAAGTTCAGTTTCTTTCGGTACGAAATTTTGACTGACCAATTACCAATAGCTCAAATATTGATTTCTTTTTTAGAATTACCTACTTACAATCATCTTTTCTTTTCTTTTTTTTTGGTAATATTTTTCTCAAGGTTTTGATTCAAGCAAGTCCCTACATTAAATCAAGCAAAAGATTGGTTCAAGCTTGGCTCCTTTCAGTACGAAAATTTGGCAGACCAATTATGTATAGCTTAAAGATTGGTTTTCATTTTTGAAGTACCTACTTACAATCATCTAATATGGTGTCCTTCATCATATATTAGTATGTTTCATTTGAAAATGATTAAGTAATGTAAGTAGGTAGAGATGTACAATTTAAAACTAGCGTACGTTGTGCCCGGCCGTTCGATACACGGAGACGGAAAAAACACATCGTGGCCTTCAACTATCCAGACTAAAATTACTTGAATCGAATTGACAATATCAGTCCAAATTATGTAACGAAACCATCACACGATAACTTGCAAGAGACTACAGCTAGCCAAATTTGTGAGAAACTTGACACTTAATATGCCATCTACCTCAGTATATATACAAGAACCTCTCGTATGGATCAAAATTCGTTCACGTTTCTTATCACAACAACAAAAAATTGACAAGTGGGACTTGACTATGCGTACAGAAGAAAAAGTGTATAGAAAATGTACCAGGGCTTTTGGGTTCCACGCGAATAATCCTAACCGTTAAATAATTTCAAAATATTTTTTATTGCGGCCTTGCAAAAAATCAGCTCAATTGGATATGTGTAATTGGTCAATCCAAAACTCCAAGTTTTCCTTCAGAAGTGTTACGAATGAAAACATAGAGTTTTGGATCGACCAGTTACACATATCCAATTGAGCTGATTTTTTGCAAGGCTATAGGAACCCGAAGAGGACCCCATGAACTCATCTGTGCACAAACGATCTGAGCACATAGCATTTGCAGTTTGTGTAGGAATCCGAAATGGACCCATGTCACCCTCTTGCCCACATAACAACGGAGCCGTTAGTCTACGTCAGCACAATCCGTTACCAATTTGACGGATTTAGAGTCTTAGATAGTAGGGGCCTAACTGAAAAACGTTTCAATGGTTTGGGAGTATAATTGAAATTTAACAAAGTTTGAGTGTCTATTAGACATTGAGATCAAAGTTTAGGGGGTTTTGAAATTTTCCACTTTCCATGTATTGCATACCTGTGGTCCTTTTTTTTATTTTTTATTTTTTTGAACAAGATAAAACTTTCATACCAACAAGAAGAAGGATAAATCATGAGTAGAATCATCAAAAGAGTTCGTTCATCAAATTCGTCTCAAAACCGAAACTCTAATTTTCAACAATGCGTTTATAATATAGTCTGACTAACGAACGAAACCAATCAATTATCACGAAACACGGAGACATTCATCCATCTTAAATCTCAAAACACCACAAAATATCGAACCAAAAAGGCGATAAAAACCGAAACACAACAAACTGAAGCAGAAGTTCAAGAATCAAGCGGAAAACATAGATCGAAAACCTATGGGGGTATTCCGCTAAGGGTGTTTTTAAAATAAATTGGTTCTTTACGATTTTTTATGTAATGTATTATGAAAGAATAATATGTCTTGATTTTTTAGAAAAAAAAACTGTTTTTTTTTTTAGTGAAACAGCCCCTAAGTTGCAGAATATTGAAACTTAACTCTTCACAAAAGATTCACCACTCTCTCTCTCTCTCTCTCTCTGCGAATGAACAAAATCTCTGCACCCTCTCACCCTCTCTCTCTCTCTCTCTGTGCGAACGAAAAGAAGAGGAAGAAGATGAAGAAGAAACAAGAGTACCTGGTTTGACGATGGGGAAGTCAGGAAGATCGATTGATGATGACGATGAGGAAACGAGATGGCGTGAAATCTGATCGTACTTGATGGGGGCTAGTTATATATGTTTATAAGGAAGCGGATCCGCTATACCGAAAACCTTGTCTCAACTCTGTGTCCCGTTCATCCGAACGGTCCATCCGTGCAATAAAAGGCCTTTGAGAGGCCGGCCCTGTGAGCTGGGCTTACACCCCTACAAGTCCTGGTAAAATTACACACGGAAACCCGATTTCTCGTTAGGTCCTCCCAATCCCGAAAATACCCACCGGCCGACCAGAACCCTTGATACCTCAACGGCTACTGAGTACTGAATCCAAAGAGAACAGTTAAATACTCCATACTTATTAGGTGTTGGCATTTTTTCCGTAATTTTTAGTAGTAATTATCGTTCACATTAATCATCTTAAGAATTCTCCTGGGCCTTTGAATAGGGAGCTGAGGACTACGGCCAATCAGGCACTGCTATTCCGTGTAAACTTCCTTTGGAGGTATGAAGCTGTGTTTTAGCCTAAAAAAATAGCTGGTTTGTTTTGTCAGTCTTTTTTTTTTTTCCCTTTTTTAGTTTTGCATCAATTTTTGTGTAATTTTTGGTTCGTCTCGAAGAGAGAAACAAAAAAGTAAAAAATTATGATTGAAACTTAAATTTTTTTAATAAAGACAAAAATAAGTCAAAAGAACAGATTTTACACTTTTTTCGATCTTATTCAAAAAATTGAGAGTTCTAATTATAATCTTTTATCTTTTTGGATTCCTTTCTTCGAGACGAACCAACAATACAAAAAAAAATCAATGCAAAACTAAAAAAAACGAAAAAAAAAAAAAAATCAAATCAACACAAAAAAAAATAAGCAAAACTTACTTTTTAAGCCAAAACACTCCGAAATTGATAAACTCCCAATGGATTCGTTCTATTCTGTAAATTGCATTTTTTGTTCTTTTTTACTACAAGCTACCTTGTGAAATCAATCAGTGTCCACGACTAATTGTACGGATTTCATGTGAATGTGACGCTAGAGGACTTAGGTACACCATGCTAGGGGTGCTCACAGTCCGATTAATCCGGATTGCCATGAATCTAATCCTAATTTGCGAGTCATGGTTTTTGAAAATAAAATCCGTGTCCGATCCAAACATCTCACGGTTCAGTTCCAATCCGATTCGCGAGTCACGGATCGGTTTCGGATTTGTCCACGGATTTTCAACTTATTCTAAAAACAAATCATCAACTTATTTAACAATAACATGATAAACTAAAAAAAGATTAATTAAAGAAGATGATGATGCTAGTAAAAAAATTGTCATTCAACAATAACATGAGAAACTAAAAAATCTTTAAAAAATGCACAAACAAACAAAGCAGGATATGATGTAGGATGATGAAGATGATGGTAAATCACACACGCACTATGATAAGAGTACATAGATAGATTGTGCTAATTACAAGTACTGACCTCAAATGAAATTGTGCAATCTGGTCGCTCGTTCAATACTCCAAATGCATTTTGAGTGTGCGTGTTCGCGTTTGAGAGAGATTTTTTAGAAATTATATATACACATTTTTTTTTATACATATATATCTATTTTTTAATATATATATATATAAAATAAAAATCTCACGGTCTGGATCGGTTAATCCACGGTTTCAAAATCAAAATTCGTGTCCGGACCGCGAGTCACGGTTTTTTATTTTTTGAGTCCGTGTCCGAACCATTAATCCACGGTTAAAATCTAAAATGTGCGAATCGGTCCGGTCCGGACCAGATTCACAGTTTTGAACAGCCCTACACGATGCATCTGGCGGTGCTCGAAATGCATTGTATTCTCTCTCCAAGCATAATTTGGAACCGTCAAACTTCTGGGAATATTTGACACAAGATTTGTAATACCGTATTCGTCCCCCTACACACCTTTCTCCTAGAGGTGGTGAATGGTGATGGTAAAACAATATTCTATTACCATACTAAACTTGTTTCATTTACAGCTTAACTAGAAAGGCTCGTCACCCATAAGTTAAAATGATAGCTTTAACTCATATTGTTAATTTTTTACTCAAGTCCACATGTTAATGATCTTGATTCTTAACTTTAGCATAAAATCTTGAATTTACCAAATACCCTCATATAAGAAAACCAAACATAAGATAATAAAAAAAAAAAAAGGATTCTTGGATTCATATAGAACCAGGGGCGGAGGGAGGGGGTCAAGCGGGGTCACTTGACCCTACTGAGGTGGCAATTTTCAATAGGATAGGTATAATATTTTTTAGAATTTTGTATTTTTGGCCCATGTATATATGGTATATTTTTTTCCCCCAACTACTTGCCCTCCTTTCCACACCAAATCATTTTCCTTGTAACTCTCTAACTCTCTTCACCACTACATGTCCTCCTTACCACACCCAATCATTTTCCCTCTAACTCTCTAAAAGTCTCACCAATCCCCCTACACACCAGTCTCACCAGTTTTTTTCTCCTTCTAACTGGAGGAAATCCCCTCTCTCTATTTGTGGCTATCCCCCTCTCTCTCGTTTAACCACTAATCCGGTACTGAGCTTTTTGCATTTTCGGATCAATTTGAGAATTTCATCATTGATGTGTGGTCTAGTATCGAGTTTTCAAACTTAAAAGAAATTGATGATGTTTCTCAAAAGATGGTTGAGACCCAAAAATATATAGGATATTCATTGGTTTCAGGCTTTTGACTTTGGCTCTAGTTTTTACCTGTTGCGACAACTACAGTAGAAAGAGCATTTCTGCCATGAAGATAGTGAAATCTACTTCGTAACCGAATGGGTGATCAATGGTTGCATGATAGCTTGATCGTGTATATTGAGAGAGAGATTTTAATAGTATCACAAATGAGGCTATTATGCTACGATTTCAAAATATGAAAAATCGCCGGGGTCCTTTGTAAACGTTGTTATAGGTTTTAAATGGATATTTGCTTAGCTACTTTCTTTTGGCATTCAAGTGTAGCTTTTTGTGGTCGGTTCTGGACGCGGTTATAGGTTGTATATCTAAGCTACTTTTTGTTTGGCATTTCAGTATATCTTTTGGGGGATCAATTGTAACTAAAATTATATGTTACTAATAGATATCTACTTTAAGTATTTAACTCCTTTCTATTTTGCATTTTGGTGTTTTTTTGTTCTATTATTCTGCTTTAAGAATTTGACTCCACTAACATTTAATTATGGTTCCGCCCCTATGTAGAATCACTATATAACGTTATCCCAATTGCATTTGAAACATGTTAATGGACTCAATACATTAGGATTCAGCTTCTTGGTGTTTGGGGACTGCACTATGCAAAGTGGTGGCCATCGCAATCCAATCCATACAACTTTTACAACTGTTTAATAGTTTGTCTTATATACCAATGAACTGTATAATTTTGACACTCTTAAGTTAAATTAGTCCTAGCCCAGCTTCAAATTGCTCTGACGGAATACAAACGCAAAAATTGAAAACAAAGCACTTAAATATACTGACACTAAAATTTATGTGATTTCGCTTAACACAAGTCCACAGCAAATACCAATACAAGAATCTAACTGTAGCGGCCGGGGGATCAAAGGGGTCTCCACACCCTCGGCGGCGTCCCCCCGAGGGGACGAGGGTCCGCAGGGGTCCCCACCTAATCAACACGAAACGCCGGGGGAGGCTTCCCCCCGGAGGTAACAGGTTCGGCCAGACTCTCACCTCGGGAGACCGCGCCGAGAGCATCCAGAAACGCCTTCGTGGTACTGTTCCCGAGGGTACCCGGACCGAGTATATTGGCCTCGGTACCGGGGCGGGTCGCGTCAGGTGGCAGGGGGGCTCGATCGAGGCACCTCCTGACAGTCTGAGTGGCACATTAATGAGCTTGACTACTCCACGTGCACCTCATCATGGCAAGCCACCAACCCTGCAGACCTACGCCTGCAGGGGGGGTGGGGGATCTGACTGATAGGGACATTAAGGGCACGTGACGCCTCTAAGAGCACATCGGCCGAGGCGCCGCTAGGGGGGCATGCGTCGATCAGTGCATTTAATGCGATGTCAGGAGCGGGGCGCGTGAGGCCCCCGAAGGGCGTGCCGAACACGCGCTCCCTCACCTATAAATATGACTCTCTACCCCCTTCATACACGGATCCTCTCCTAAAAACTCTCTCTCTCTACATTTAGCTCTAAACTGCACTTTCTCTCTAGTTCTCCACTATACTTCTCCCTCCGTTGCTGACTTAGCCATCGGAGTACCTTCCCGGACCACCACCGTCCGGGCTTGGTACTGACGTGGTTGTTTCTCTTGTGCAGGTACCGTTCCTGTGTACCCCAGCATCTCCGGCACCCCTCTCCGACGAGTCCCTAGGAACCAAGTGAGGTTCAGCCCAGCTCCTCCCCCCTCAGCGCAGTTCCAAACGGGCAAAGAGGCCAGTCCGGTGAAGAGCTCCCCCACACTAACTATAAAGAGGAGAATACCATTAGCTGATTTTGGTCCATAACTTTCATCCCAATTGCTCATGCCAGTAAACGGGTTAGAATAGGTCATCCCTATTGAATTTGAGACAAACTTCTGATCATCATCCATTTTGTTAGGTGTATTTGCTGAGGTTTGTATGGTTTTCTGAGGTGTGTATGGGTGTGGCTAGTTGATCTCTTGCCAACCTTCTATGCCCCTTTTATTGTATCTATTCTATATGGAGCAATAAAATTTTCCTTTTACCGTGCAGAAAAAAGAATTTGAGACAAACTCAATACAATTAATTATAGAGATAGATCTTGCTTTATTTGTCATCTGCTATTACTGTAGTGCTCACGAGTATCACAGACACACAAACACACTATTAATTCAGAGGAAAAACTCTAGTTTTTGTATTAATCGAATCAAATACAGAAACAATGAAAACCTCTCTCACTCTAGTTCTCTCTCACTGTCCTCACCACGCGCTCACAGCTCTGCCTCGATATACATTGTACACATGCATATTTAGGCAACAATAGGAAAGAAAAGAACAAAGTCATTTACTTCCTAAATCAGGCGCAAGATCTTCTCAAATCACGCATGAGAAGAAAATCTGTGCCCAAATTGTTGTTAGTGGCTGAGTCAAGTTGGGGGACCCTCATGTGGGTGGGTCTCTCTCATTTTAGGGGGGAAAACTGTTGGAAAATATGTTTACTTTTTGTGATAAAACCGAAAATATGAATGCAATAAAATCATAATGCAAAACCTGAAAATCGATGAAATGAAATGATGATCAAGGCAAGTGTATAACACTTTATACTTAAGACAGATTCGTCCCGGCTATGGTGCTTACAGTTTGCATGGACGCCTATCTCCCAGCACTACTTGATCGAACTCCCCACAGAAGCAACACTACAATCGATGGGTCTGTTGAACCAAACTTGTGTATGTACTCTCTCCAATGAAAAGACTCCGACTCAATGAAAGTTTAAGAAAAATCAACTTGTGTCTGTACGCTCTATGACAGCGTCATCCCCACCAGTGTCGCCATTGACAAGTTTCTTGAGTTTATTACACAACCTCAGTTCAACAAATATGCACGGAGCAGGTTTAGGGTAACCATGGACAGGTCTTTTGGGGAGAATGTTATCATCCTTCCTGGAACGATAAGCATACTCAGCATCCATATCATATGATCTGATACCAAATACTACGAAACAACAAAAATTATGTACGCAAAACAAATGAACAAGAATATATAAGTATCAAAATTTGCTTCAGGCAGTGACCATAAGTAACAGTGAACAAAAATTGAGACATACAACATTAGCCCCCTTGTATGGATACAAATATCATATTAGAAGTGAACTTAGAAAAAATTGAACTAACTACTATAAGCAACTCCATCGGTTGCCAAGGCCAAAATTCGGCAACAAGTCTGCGAAAAAAAAGTCTCCATTGAAGACCTAAACTTAGTGCCAAATTTGGGGCAAAACTATCTTTCATGTCAAATATTGGCTTTGCCGAACCTGCCACATAATTCTTAATGTTAATGATCTCCTATTATTTTTTATCCAACGGTACATAATGAGTAGTTGTGTGACAAAATGGCTTTGAACCAATGGATTTTTTTGGCATTTCAACATTGTAAGATCACCTCTAACAAAACAGCTTCAACAGCCAAAAACAATAAAGAGCTTGGATTTTTTTTTGGCAACACAAAACAGCTAAATTTTGGCAAAGCCATCTTTTATGGTAAATTTGGTACTACGTTTGTGTAGCGGTCGTGTTCGTAAGGGTCAGCAGAGGCCCCACTTTGCATAATGGAAGGGCAGACGGGCCAACATCTCAAAACCTGCAAAACTGAATGAAGATCAACACATCTCGCCCCCGCCGAAACGAACGGTTCCCTCGGCGTTCGGCGCGGATATCCAGGTTTGGACGAATATGGATTTTTGTATGATGTTCGCCGAGCCCGGGGGTGCCGAGGACACAGTTTTCTCTACTTGGCCTTCGGATCGCTCTCAGGGGCTCCGCCGATCGACGTGCCGAGCGCTCGAGAGACCGGGATGCTTGCGTGTCAAGTCGGTTGACCTCGGCACGCGGGGCTCGGATGTACTTGATTTGGCGGTGGCGTGTCAGGCACGCTGCACGTTCCACGATGGAGCATTAAATGGGGCAGTCACCTACCCTGCCACCGCCGCCTGCAGAGTCACGTGGGTAACGGGGAATGTCTCGAGGTGATATGACCCCTCAGGCCCACGTGCCATGACGTCTGCCGAAATGCGGCGTCTGCAGCAAAGATGGAAGTCACATCAGCTGTCATTCCAGGCACGAATGACGAGCGTGTGAGGGGCACCGAGAGCGTGGGACACACGCCCCCTCTACCTATAAATACCTAACTACAACTACCACAATGGGCATCTCTCTCTCTAAGTTTCCGGCATATTTCTCCCCTCCGATGACTGATTTAGCCATCGGAGTGCCTTCCCAGACCACCACCGTTCGGGCTAGGCATTGACGTGGTTGTCTACGTGTGCAGGTCACCCTCTCCGGCGGGCAGCTAGGGTTCAGGCGCGTTCCACTCATCCTATCACCACTTACTCCACCCCGGAAGACCCAAAGAGCTCACTCCGGCGAGAAGCACCCCCACAGTTTGGCTTTGCCTAATTTTGGTTTGTGTGCAGACAAATTATCAAAAAACTATAAGCTCGGAGCTTTCACACTTGGCTGATAGAATAAGCGGATGCGCTAGTAGTGTGCAGAAGAACAGAACATTTACTTACAAGATTGCAAACAAAAATTACTTCATTTTATTTAACGAAAAACTAGGAATAATCAAGAAAGAGTACTCAAGAAACTAACAGACAATGAGACAAATGTGGTAAGTAAAATCAACTCTTGATATGGGAAAATTCGAAGAAGAACATAACAATTGATTGCTTGTCAAAACAAAATCTGAGTCTGCAAACAAACTCCTAAATGCTATATATACATCTATCCTAATATATAAAGGGAGAGCCATTTTCTATATGGTTTTGTTCATATATACTCTCGATGAAATTTTGATGAGTTTAGACTGCGAAAAATTGATAGGGCTGACGGGAACGTATAATGAGGCGGTTGAAACTGAATTTGATTTTACCTTTGTTTATTATCCTAGTTTATTGTTGGTATTCTTTGTTTTACGTCCACACGTATTACGTGTGCCCGGCCTCATGTATATATACCTTCTAGTCTCAAACAGATCACAAAAATAAAAAGCACAAAGGGGAAAAACCTATTTCCAAATATATTTCTAATACCAATTGAGAAAGAGTATAGTTTCATAATTCCAAAAGCACTAACCATATTGAATTGGACGTCGATCATCAAACAAACATTGATTGCCAAACAAACATTGATTTCGAACTCATATGAGTTTATGAGGCAAGTACTTGCAATCTCCACACTGATTTCGAACTCACGCGAGTTTATGAGGCATGACATGTGCTTGACATAATAAAAGAAAAGAAGTTAATAGACAAATGAGCAGGACTCACCAGATTACTCGACTTCACCCGATGCGCGTTCCGTTGTGAAGTTCGGCCTCTATTGCTCTTAGGGTGGCTCTATCTGCAACCCGTTTTGGACTTCATACAGCCCGGGCAAATTAAATACCAAAACCTTCCTCACAAAAAGACCATTTAGCCCCTCAAATTACTTCATACCACCTATTACACAAAGCTTTTTTTCTATTCTTACTACATACCAACCCACTCCACTGCTTTCCCAACCTCTCTTCTTCTTCCTCCTCCTCCAGTCGAAAAAAACCCATACATTAACCCCCATTCTCCTCCTCTGCCCCTCATCTCTCATCTCTCTCAATGGAAAACCTTGGTGAATAAATGGAAGGATCTTCTCCCTCACTAGACATGGAAGAAGAGATCCGGAGAGTAATGGAGCAACTTACAACTCCAACTCCACCAATGGATGCACAAATACAGAACACCGAGGTGTTAGAGGAAAGCATGGAAGTGGAGAGCGAGCTTGGCATCCCGGACATGAAGATTTTCGAACAAAAAACGACCCAAGAGGTAACCCATTGTTTTTCCGATTTCTCAGCCACTGTTCGTTCGAAACGGTACCACAGTCCCGAAAATCGCAATACATTTCGGTAGTTAATTCCCGAAATCGTTCCAGTTTTTTGACAAATTTATGACCGAATTTAGTAGCACAATTCAGTAGTTATGTACCAAAAATTAGATCAAATTTCAGGAGTTTAAATCCGAAGTTTAAGAACTATGTGAAAACTAATGTTGCTCTGCTCTGGTCTTTTTTTAGGGTGATGCTTCCACACATGGTAGTCTCATAACAAGGTCATTTGGTGCATGAGGTGTACATGACTATACAGAGCACTTCACAACAAAGAAGGTTAGTACTTTTGATGAAGTTATTTACTTTAAACACATTGTATTCCATACCGGCTATTTAGACTAAATTTTTCTTGAACCATGTGTTCGTAGATGTTTCCTAATGAAGAATAATTGATTCCAAGTACATTATGCAATTTTCAGAAGGAATGAGGATGTACATTGTCGGAGTTAAGGATGTAGAAGCGGATGGAAATTGTGGTTTTCATGCAATTGCAGCCTTGACTGCCTTGTATTGGTCAGCTATACATGAGGCCGGCTTACCCCATGCCACCGATAGCATTGAATTGGCAAAGATATAGGGAAACGCATGCAACTGGATGGGATGCATCGTTTGGTAGTCGAATCGAAGAGTTTGGAAGGATAATCGGCTCCGACGTAGCAACTACAGAGAGTTTTGATATTGTTGAGTAGTCAATGTACTTAATTTGTTGGTGGATGCTTGTAACTTTGAGAATGCGTACTTCTATTTCGCTACTTTTAAATTTGTACTTGGATGTACTTGTAATTTTATAGAGCTTATTTGTTTATTTTCAGGAGTAAATATCCGAATATCAAAATACATAACCAAAGTCCATCCACCAACCATAAAATAAGCATACATAACCAAAGTCATAAAATATTCATAGTCTAACCATACTAGCCAACATACATAACCAACCATAAAATGAACATAGATAACCAAAGTCATATAATATCCACAGTCTAACCATATAGTCAACATACATAACCAACCATATAGTCAAACAAAGAAAAATCAGTGCTCAAGTAGCATGTGGCGTCTACCATAGGCCTTCATCGTACGTGGTTTCGTAGGTGCTTGCGACCTTAGTTTGTATCGTAGATGGTGTCGCCTCAAGCGTAGGGCTAGGTCGGCGATAGCATAATAACCGGTAAGACCGGGTTGAATCCACAGGGACCGAACGCACCCGGCATGAGAGTTGTCTTGAAAGTGTAGGTTTTCGGCCTTGAAGCGGCAAACTTGGCGTTTGGAGTTTGTTCGGTGGAATTCTCTCGACTTCGAGAACGACTCAGAGATTTAGAAGACTAACTAAACTAAGGCAAAGTCTAGGGGATTTTAATAACCATGACCAAAGCTAATCCATTCCTCTCTTGATTACCAGCTCGGGGCATCGTTAAATGCCCCCGAACGGAGGATTTAGATTTTAAAACCATTTACAAGAAAAATGTGTTTACCAAAGATTAGGGTTTTTTCGGTTCATTTGGCAAACGATTAAGTTGACATCGCCCTAAGCATCACATGTGCCAAGTAGTCAAGCTCTTGGCTACGTGTGATCAAAGAGATTAACAAACTCAAACTTTGGTACATAAAATGAAACACTAAATCATTGATAAACAGGAAATGAAAGATTTTTTATGAGATGAACGGATTAAACTCGAGTCATGGTGTGTTAATCACCCCATGACTAAGCCTACGTAAACTACTCACAAACCATAGCAAGAAATAAGACTAGAACTTTGAAGGAAATGCAAAACATGATTTATAAATTTAAAAACTAATTTTTAATGAAGATCTTAAGTGTACCTACAACAATAACTCTAGAGAAAATCACAAACAACAAATATAAACTAAGGTTTTTAAGAGAATTAGCTAGAACAACACAAAAACTAATTACGTAATGAAAATGCAAATAAACTAGATTTATAGAACAATCAAGACGAGAGGAACGAGTTTAATACACGGTAAATAAACGGGAAATGAAAGCTTACTTGAGTATTCTAGAGAGAGACCTTAAACTCTCTCCAATGGAGGAGAGAGGTGAGAGCAAAAACTAACTAAGAAAATAAAAGAGAAAGTGTAGTGACAAGGGGGAGAGGAGAGAGGTGATATACCCCAATTTCTCTCTCTCAAAATATCAAAATCATCAGAATTTTGGCCTGGTATGGATACCTCTCAACAGAGGTATGGATACCAGTGATTTTGCTTGTCTGCGACCAGAGGTATGGATACAACCCATCAGAGGTATCCATACCAAATTGTCTGTTCGTCTGGGAGCAATACGTACGGATACCCTTCATCAGAGGTATCCATACCAATCTGAATTTTCTTGTTTTCATGCCTTGGTCCCTCCTTGGTCAAATGTGATGCTTCCGGATTTCTTCCAAAGCACTTCCATCAATTTGCGGACTTCGGGAGGGACGGTACTTGGTCTTGTGGATGCTTGATCACTCCCGGATTCACCGGGAGTCTCTGTGAGCTCGAGACATGACTTGGACCACCGGATTGACTTGTGACTTTTTTTTATTTCTCGGGCCTTAGCCGAGTCTTCATTTCTTGGCTCTTGAGGCTCGGTGTTGGCGTGCCATGGGGCACTTGGCCCTCGGTTACTTGGGATTATTCCCAATGCGATCCAAAATGCACTTATTTGCGTGTTTAACCTGTAGCTATCAAAAATACCACTACGCTCAAAATCAATCGTATAAAGGCACAAAATGCACGTGTGTGTGATCACAACGAGCGAGATAAGCCCGGATATATACAACATTTGGGGCTTATCAGTAGGCTCTCCCCCGATTGTAGGCCGTAAGATACTCGATATGTTCCGCAAAGCCTAGCGCATGTTAAATTGTGATAGTTCCTCAGTGAATACCTTGTCAACTTCTTGTGCTATAGCTCCTCACTTGAGACCATCGCTGTTTGTTAGAACATACATAACCAACCATATCTGTTTGTTAGACATACAAAACTTCAGTCAGACAAAGTAAAATAACAAATAACAAATGAAATAAAAAATTACAGAAATAAATATCCGAAAATGAGGCTATATTTTGGCAATTAATTACCGAAAATTTACGCAATACTTGGAAGATAACTACCGAAAAATATTTTGAATTTCGGGAGACAACTCCCGAATTGTCATTGCCCTAAAACTTGTTCCTACCTAGTTCGACAATAAAGTTCCGAAATATGGGTCTTCGTTCGACAATAAGGTTCCGAACTAGTGGTAGTTTTCAGGAGTTAACTACCGTTTCGATCCTCAATTTGGGCAGTATATGTTCGTCAAATTCCGGCCACTTTTCAATCAACAACAAATCACAATGGAAGAATTCATAGACAAAGGGAGAGGGAGGGAGTATATTCGTATACATACACACACATATATACATATAGAGTTATATACATATATAGATAGATATATAACATATAGATACGTTTTATATATATACCAAAAAAAAGATAGGTAGAGGGATAGTACCTCTTAATCGAGGACCAGAGCAGAGGGAGTGGTCGTCGTCCAGTAAGTAGGTCGGTCGGTCAGACTGTTCTTTGTTGGAGGAGAAGTCGGAGGTGGTGACTGGTGGTCATGGAGGTCTGTAACCGATGAGAGAGGGAGAGGGAGGAGGGAAGAGAAAGGGTTTGGGTGTTTGAAATTTGGGAGAAAAATAAGTGTAAAGGGTGAATGGGCAATTTTGGAACTTTGTCGGGTTATATGAAGCAAATATAGAGATTTGCCACCTCGCCAAGGTTGTATTTAGCAAACAGGCTGTATGAAGCCAAAACTGGGTTGCAGATAGAATCACCCTTGCTCTTAATTTATAAGGGAAAAATAAGTTAGAATTGTGATAGGAGAAGGAAAGTGGATTCCTTTCCTAACTCAAATTGGCTAATTAAATGTTGCCAAGTGTTGCTAGGGCACACAAATTGGCTAATCAAAATTTCTAGCCCATCACAAATCGCCACGTGTTGCTAGGGCACACAAATTGGCTAATTAAATATTGTCAAGTGTCCACAAGTCAAAAGTCAAAGTTTTATGAACGTTGAATTGAATATGATCAAGTTACCAAAGAAATACCAACTCTATTATAATATAAAAAACATTAAACCAGAAACATGCAAGGAAACAAAATAAAACAGGAATCGTAATCAAAACTTAATGACCCTTTGAATTTAGGAAACAGGAAAATAAGGATAGTGTTATTAATTTTATTTTTTTTCCTCGCATTGATATATTGCATTAGTTTGTTTAGCATGCTTCCTTTTTTTTTTTTTTTTGATAACCAGTTGTCCGAGCCAGCTTTCGCGCGCACCTCGACTAATAGACTCGCATTAATACTAATTTTGAAAGTTTCCGACTTTGATGCTTATATATGTATGGAGATCAAGATAGTGACTAAACAGAGAAATTGGTTGTTGCATTAATACCAATTTTGAAGGATTATGGCACATTTGCCTGGCAACTTGACTTGATGAGTACCTTCATCCAACTTATCCTCTCTCCAAAGGACACAATTATAATTAGAGCCTATTAAGCTAGCTTAGTTGCGACTAGTTCCGTTTTTACCATTGGGTTATGCGTACTTCGACCAATTCTGTACCCTGAATTAACGAGTTTGGACTTTTATTGAGCTTAATTATGGACTGGCAATGGAGATCTCAGGATTCGACTCGAGCCCACATAATAATTCTCCAAAGGAAACACAGTTTGAGCTTCCTTTATCTATTTTTTCTTTCAAGCTTTTTATTTGGATTCTGAAATAAGATGGGTTTGATTCGCGGATTGAAATAGGTGGGATTAATAATCCAGGGATTGGTAGTCCCGGATTATTTATCCTGATATTAATTTCATCCCTAAGCTACCCAATCCCATGTTTAATTTGCGTGGGATTATTTATGGCATAAATTTTTTTAATCAAATACATTGTTTTTTGGAAAAAAAAGAGTTAAAAAAGTTTTTTTTAATGAAAAAAAATCATTTTTATAAAAAAATATTTGTATAAAACAGTTTTTAAAAAACATTTATTTTGGAAAAAATTAAAAATATATTTTTTTAAAACAAATAATTTATCTTGAAAATTTATTATTTCCAAAACAATTTATTAAAAAAAGTTTTTTTATAAAATATTATTTCCAAATAATTTTTATAGATATATTTATTTTTTTAGTATACTCTTTTTGTATAAATAGAGTTTTTTAGATAAATAATTATTTCCCAAAAAAAATAGATTTTTTTTTTTGGAAAACATTTTTTTAATAATTTTTTTAAAAATAAATTTTTTATGGAAAATATTATTTCAAATTTTGAAAATACATTTATAAATTTTTTTTTTTATTTTTTGTAAATCATTTTTTAAAAAACAATTCTGAAAATACTTTTCGAGAACAATTTGACTATCATCCAAATATTTTCGTAAACAATCTCATCTTTGTCAATCCTACTCAATCCCACCTCCCCCTGGGATTATTTAGTACCCCACATATTATATAGGGATAAAAATAATACCAGGATTAACAATCCTGAGCATCATTTGGGAACCAAACATGGGATAAGCCAAGAAGTGGTACAGTTAGTCCTATCCCAGACAGTTAATCCACGAATCAAACGAAGAAGAATTGTAATCCAATCTCATGGCTAATTCAATCAACATAGAAAACAGAAGGAAGAGGGTCAAGAATTATCCAGGGAGGTCAAATCTGTATTTCTTTCAACCCCCCATATTACAAATGAATAGCAACTGCCGTCAAAAATCTTCATATCATAAAACAAAAAACTTCATATTACGCGCCCAACAAGAACAAATGCACCATCAATAGACTTCAACATGCCATTGCTTGTTCTTTTTAAGTTGGGACAGCTTCTCTTCCCAGCTCTCGCCCCTCTCCTCCGCAACCCTCTTCAGGGTATCTTGAATCCCAGGCATCATCCCCTTGAGCCCGCAGAAGTAAATGTGAGCTCCACTATCCAACATCTTGAAGATCTCGTCGCTGTACTCCTCAATCTTATCCTGGACGTACATCTTGCCTCCGCCCTTGTTCTTCTGTTCGCGGCTCAGAGCTCGGTCGAACCGGAAGTTATCCGGGTAGTCCTTCAGATACTTGGTGAATTCTTCGTCGTAGAGGAGACTGTCGGTGTTGGCCACTCCTAGAAAGAGCCAAGCGAGGCCCCGGAATTTGAATGTGGGAACGGATTCCATGAACATGCGACGGAGGTAGCCTCTGAATGGGGCCACACCCGTACCGGTTGCTATCATTATGTGGGTGGCGTTTGGGTCTTCTTCTGGTAATAGCATTATCTTTCCGGATGGACCTGCCAATACATTGTTTCAATTACGAGGACTATCAGTCACTCAGTTCCATGTAATAATAAACCAAAAGCAATTACCAAAAGGTCCAAAACCAATTCAAAAAAAAAACCGTGTATTTATCCTGATTACTTCTGGAAAATATGAAACATACTAATGTGATTCTGGGTGTTTTAGCCACCGTAACCCAATACCACATTCCACAACTGACAAGCCAGTGATGCAAGGAGTTATATGCACGTAACATGAGCAATTTAGTCATCGGATCAGTCAATTTTAAAAGGAAAGGGAGAGCATACTTTTGGTCTAAATAAGAAAATATCAAATAGATGGTGCAACCGCGCAAGAACCCTGTACTCCAATTCAGATGTATCAAAACAAAACCTTTAAATTAAAAAATTTGGACCCCTGTGATTTTACGCGAGATGACAAAATACATATCCATCCTTGCAAAACTTTGAAAGGTTAGGCAATTTGACTGGAGTTTGAAGAAAATTTTGGCCTCGTTGAGTCAAACTCTCATCTGTCTCGTCTGGCTGTGTGAGAAACTGGGAATGCAGAAAAGGAAGCTGGTCGAGCAAGAACAAATTGGTTACAAGATTAACAGAACCATTTTTAAACGGATAAAGGGTTGGTATCCCTTGCCACCTTTTTCTGAGCTAGTTGAAGGTATACACGTTTTGCATAGAAACTCAAGAATTGAGTTATTGATTGGTGAGGTGCTGGTCTGATTGAAGCTTAGGGGAAGAGTAAATAACTGGTGGGACCTTTTGCAGACTAGGGACAGGCATATGACCAGCGGCACCTCTAGCAGCGACTAATGATCAGCAGTTGCGCTTGTCTGGTTTCTCACTCATACATGTTGTCTAAGATTATTTCATACACTTTGTAATCCTTCCATAGTACTTAATTAGAACAAATTTCTTTTACGTGCCAAATTACCAAAAAAAATGTCTCCATTGTATATTTACTAGTGCATGCCCATGCCCGTGCCTGAAGGCACGGCTTGAGCAATCGATGCACGTGCACGTACATGTGTCCGTGCCCATGCCCATTCTTTATGGTCCTTCGAATTTTAGAGAGGGGGAAGGAGAGGAGGTAGTGAGAGAGAGAGAGAGAATGTGGTTTGAAATTTTGGGTGTGGTGGGCCGGTGGAGGAAAATGGTAGAGAGAGAGAGAGAGATGGAGTGAGTTGGCAGAGAGAGGGATAGAGAGAGAGAAAGATGGAGTGAGTTGGCAGAGAGAGGGATAAAATGTGATATGATGACTGGGACAAAAAATATGACTAGGACAAAAACCGCTCTCCGTTTTAATAAAGATATTGGATGAGTTGCAAACCAAGTGCTTGGCCAGTAATGATATCTGACTTATGCAATGTATCCAAACACAAAGGATCGAGGGAACAATGGTGTCCTTAATCATACTTCGTGCAGGACGCTAGCGGACTTAAAGTCAGATAAAATACTACATTGCACTTTCAGGATTTCATTAATAAATATATTCACGCCAATATTGTTGTGTATAAACGGAGTTAGCTGCATATCAACGCATTTCTGTTTATCTTTCAAAGAAGGAATTACTATAAAGTTAGCTTTTCAGAATTAAATAATTCCTTGATCCAGCTCTCTCATTTTCAGAAGCCAAATCTTACCTGTAATTTTGATTTTGTCCCCAGGCTTTGAGTCACAGAGGAAATTGCTGCATACACCTTTCTTTGAAGGGTCTTCTTTTCCAGTCTCAGGATCGTAATAGGCAGCACGTCGAACACACAAACTTGCTGTCTTACCATCAAAAAAGTCTCCATACCTGGTGGATGCAATCGAGTAAAGACGAACATTTTGAGGAGTCCCTGGTTTCTTTGGATTTTCACCCTATAATGCATGGAAATACTTTTGCATTAAACTTCAAGCTGAGGTTACAATCTTTGTAGTCAATTAGGATTAGGAGAAGAAACTGTAAGCCAATAAGAGTCTGAGTTTGGTCTATCTAAACAAAATGGCTTATTTTCGTTTCTTAAAAAAAATCAGTTTTATGTCAAAAATTATACTTTTCTCATTCCACTCGACTAGGAATTCGGAAAAACTAGTATTAAAAAGAAATGACCACATGTCAAAGGAAGTCAGAATTTTTCACTTATTTCATCATTAGTGAACTTATTCAAAGTTGGTCCATATTACTTCACTTCTCTTATTCCTTTTGACAAGATAAGTCAAAAAGCCAAAAAAGTTTGAGAAAAAAGTTGTGGGTATTTCTTGATACCCACAGGATAAGTAGCACAAGGGGAAGCTAGGGATAATCTTCCCATACATATGATTGGTCGAGTCTCCAAATTTTAGCATAAAGCACGAAACTCATTCCAAGAGAAGGTAAACAATAACCTACTGAATTTACAACTTACAGGAGGAATCACGCCATAACTCTGTCCTTCCCAATAGGGAACATTGCCACCGTGATCAATCACAATATGACAAGTCTCTCCTGGAGCTTTTGGGCCTACAAGCCTCTCAACAGAGACAATGGTAGCTGTATATGGCTCCTTGGGCTTGTGTAAGTTTAGTGGAGGCTCATTTACATCTTCAAGTGCCAAAGGTGAAACGGAAACCTTAGGTTTGCTGGCATGTTGCACTGACATGCAAACTACAGACTGGCTTCTCAACTTCCCATTCTTGGTTTTCAAGTCCAATGGTGAGAACAACACCCCTAACTTATCATAAAAACTTATGTTATGCACCTGCCACAAATGAAACCAGTTTCTTGAAATTAGTATCCTAGAGTATTTCATTAATGCTGACAAGGATACAAGAATAATAAAAGCAAGGGTAATTTTTTTTTTTTTTTTTTTATCCACAGCAAGGGAAAATTAATCAAAACAAAGAAGCACATAGCAAACTGGAGAATCAAAAGTTGACCAGCACAGAGGACTGGATATCAAATAAGCTCTTTAATAGGAACAAATTAAACCCCACACCCAACAAATTTTGAAAAACATTGACCTGATTTAGTAATCCTTAAGAGAATCCATCTTAAAGTGGATTCTAGCACAATTTACTGATGGTTAACTTCCATAGGCCAACCGAAAACTGCTTCGAATTTCTTTGGCAGGGATCTAAGCCCACATATAGAAGATCTTTATCTTGCTAGAAATTACACTATTGATTGAAAACTGTGCAGCTACATTCCACGCGTCTAAATGCATAATGCAACTGGAAAAAGTTACATTAGGCAGGCTAAGGCAAAAGTGAGAGATAATATACTACTTATTCCGTAGGGTCTGCCTCGGGAAAAGTTTTCAGTGGGAAACCAAGGTGAGAATTCAAATTCAAGGACGTAAAACCTTTTAAATTGATCGTGTTGTCAAACCAGGAACAAAGCAAAGTAAAGGGTGAAAAGAGCTTATCACTGTGGGATATCATGGTGTACATATTTCAGAAATTGCTGAATTACACAAATCAAAATAGGGAGACGCCATGAACGAGCATGGATAATTTCTAGTGAGAAGGAAAGTGTTCATAAAGGCTGGAATCAGATGGGACAGGATTACGCTTGAAACAAGAGAACTGTGGACCAAGGCCTGTCTTGTTTATTTGGTGGTGTTGTCAACTCCACTTCAGATGCCGTGTCTCCATCCGGTTGGCATCATTGTTTGAAACATGCAGATGGAGAGATCGTAAAAGAAACTTCAAAATTTTAGGTTGCAATGTCTTACTAGAAAGCCCAAATGGAAGGAGGGATGTGTGCGTGTACTGATTCCGCCTCTTTTTTTTTTCTTTTATGGAATGAAAATAGTTTCTAAGAAATGCAAGGTGGAAATGCAGACTTAGGAATAGAACGCAGAGTTTCAAAGTACCAGGTAAATCACAGTAATGTTTTCCTTAAGAGCTTGCTTGGGTGGGCCGGATTAGACATTAGATTGGGTAACAATTATTGAGGAACCGCAAATGTGGCATTTGAATGCAACAATATTAAGGGACCATCTATCCATTGGACAGCTAGTCCCACCCACGGGACAAGCAAATCCCTCAAGACCACCATACTAAGAAATTATACATCACCTCATTATTAATCCAACCAATCAAACAGGGCGTAATCAAAACAACACTCAAAGGTTAAAAAGAAATCATATCTTTTAAAAAAAAATCTATATAGTTCAGAACAAAATAAAGGCTGGCAATTCGCACATTCTATCAAACAAGTGACATACAAACAAAAATAGAAAACGATACCAGCTTCTGGCCCAAAGCAAAACAATCATAAACCATAAAAGCGAAGGAGAAAAACCGACATTATCGTACAATAGATAAAGTTATGACAGAATTCATTATGTTTATATTGACCCATATAAACATAATGAATTCTGTCATAACATCCACAGGATGCCGCAGAAATGAAACTACAATAACCTGAAAATCGAGTTTTGCAAACTTAACAATAATTTCAGAAAGCAAAAAAATCAGGAGATACAAACAAAGCGACAAGCATAAAAGACATTACAAATAATCATATGAGGGTTTGTGAGTACCTTAAGACCAGATCTTCTGATAGACAAATCGCTGTTGAGAGGGACACTGAGAGAGACCTTCAACCAAATTTAAACACAGTTTACGACATAATCCGGAGATTAATGAACGTAGATTGAAAATAACCCAGAAACATTTAACATCGAAATGGGTAAAAATTTGCAAGAGTCGAATCACCTGAGAGACAGCGGAGTGAGCCATGATCGGATCAAAAGAACTTCAGCACAGGGAGAGATTCTAATAAGGGATTAATTTAAGAGAGGCTTTGATCCTTTGGACCTTTGGAGAGTTGCAAAGGACACGATTTTTGGCTCTTGAAAAGGGGAGAGTCGGGAGAACTGAAGTTGGACTCTTCAACCTCTCTCTCTCTCTCTCTCTCTCTCTCTGCGTGTGTGAGTGAGTAGTTTAATCAGATTTTCCCAATTGCATGTTTAGGGGGTGTATCACTATCAAAAAATTGTTTTTTTCAAACACTGAGACAAGTCATTCTCACATAACACATCACATAAAAAATCGTAAAAAATCAGTTTTTTCAAAAAACTGGATTAGTGGAAACCCCTTAATTGAGTAAATAAATTACTCCGCCTGGGGGACCAGTTAAATGAACACCATTTTGGTCTCAGTACACGTCATTATTCGCGTGCGTTGGGAAACGCGCAGTAATAATGTGGGTGTGGTGAGACCATAAGCGAGGCGTATTTATTAGAACCTACCTTCTACACGGGGTGGTGAGACCATAAGCGAGGTGTAGTTAGGTTGCCCGCCCAATGTAACCTGCCGTTTTAATTGTTTTTCCAAATTAGTACAGTACTGTATGAAGAGAAATTTGTTAGGCTACACGGGGTGGGTGTTGTCCCTGTCCCATGATGCTTGCTGATCATGGACAACCGTGATCGGCCATGGACGGCTCAAATTACATCTTATTTAAACAAATCTAAATGGTACACTACTGAACAAATCTGAACCGTTCATGACCCACCACGGACGGCCGTGATCGGCCCAGCATCTATGTTGCCCCCGAATAGACAGCACCATCCTCGTTCCAAAATAAGGGTTAGTTAAGAATGAGTTTTTACTACGGTATTTTTGGTTTTTTTGATTTACAAGTTATCAAATTAACAAATCATTAATTGATTTGACAACATATAATTCAATAATACTAAAAATACTGAAAATTACTTAGTCGAAACTCAGTCTAAATGAATTAAACAGACTAATACTAAGTTTCCAGAACGGTATTTTTGGTATTTTTTAGTTCTTGAATTACATGTTGTCAAATTAATAAGTCATTGTCTTCGCATACATCAATTAATATTACAACTTGTAGTTCAAAAACACCTTAATGGAATCTCACCCTAAATAGTGGTATTTTGCACAAAAGGCGAGTCATTTCTTTTTAATATATGCGACTAATCGATGGTATTTTTGTTTGTCTTTTTTTAATTTCTTTTAGATTCCCATTTTAATTTTTTAATTAATCATTCGTTAAGGAATCTAAAAAGTAAAAAATTATGATAAAAAGAAAAAAAAATTACCAAACACGAAAACGTACCAACCGCCAAACAACTGGTATTTTTTGTCTTATATGAACTTTTTCTACTCTTGTCCACGGTTTTGTTTTGTTTTTTTTTTGAATCCTCTCATCGCCAATTTAAAATGATATTTTTAGTAGAAACAAGTGGTATTTTGGCAATAGATTGAAAACAAATACTCACCATGGAGAAGAATTTGGGTGTGTGTAGCGTACAACGTGGTGATACTAGGCGCGCGTCTTCGCCCTCCAAAAATGTGGAGAGTTTATTTAAAATCCGGTCATTCAAAACATAGATGAACAACAGGAGTGGGGCGTTACGAGTACCATGTCAGACGCCACGTGATACCCTACACGCACTGATCTTCTCACATCCATGATTGCAATCTATGGTCGTATAGGCTGGCTCATACAAGTTGATGACACCCTGACATTTTAAACTTGAGACTAGAGATGGAAATCCGCCCCGCCCCGATCGGGGAGTGTTTTTGTTAATTTTTTCCAAGTATCGGGTAGGGGAAGAATTGAAAAACCTCGGTTGGATTCGGGTAGGGTTTGGGTAAACATCACCCTGTCCCAATACTCGGCACGAAAATTTATTATACATAAGTTCTTTTTTTTAAGTAATTTTACTTTTAGGCCCTGTTTGGCTGGGGGGAAAGGCACCCCTTATAAGTTTTCACCCCTCATTTTGGAGGGCCCACGCCTTTCCCCTTGTTTGGCAAACCAAATTCGCTCGCGAGGTCTTCTCCCACATAACTTTTGGGCACCCCTGGGGCTATCCAAAAATTATCCAGTTGTGGAGGGGTACGATTTTGACGGATTTAGCCCTCCTTATCCCCTTTACCAACCCCCGCACCGCCATCTCTATTGTTGTGGGTGAGATCGAACAGAGAAGGGTTTTCTGTGCGATTTTGGGGCGATTTTCTTGCGATCTGGTGTGAACATCAGGTATGGAAGTTTTCGACCAAGATTAATGATAACAGTGTTAACAGATTTCAAATAAATTGATGTCGATTTGTGTACTGCATTTTGTCGATTTTGTAGGGCCTTGTTACTGAGTTTGTTGATCTTTTTAATGTTGTTTGATTTGTTAGGGTTTGTTACTGAAATATTATTTATTTATTTTGGTTTGTAAATTTACAAAAACCAACTGTTAACATAGGTTTATTTTGTGTATTTGTTTGTGGCCAAAAAAGGCCTTCAAACCCTTAAAAAAAACCAGGGGAAAATAGAACCCTAGTTATTGTTTAGTGTTTCAATTGGTTTGAAAAAAAATGCTTCATGGGTCCAAGTAGGGGTTAGACGAAGAAGATTAAAGCAGTACAACCTACTAAGTTCTTATACTTTGACATGGAGAAAACCGTAAAAAGTATAGAACTTGGCAATAATAAAATGACTTAACTTTTGCTCAATTTGGCTAATCATTTGAGTTGGAGCTTAATTTAGTTACAAAGAAAGTGTGATTAAAACTATCAAAACAATCACGTCTTTTAATAAAAATTAAATGTGATGGTTTTGTTTTTTTGTAGTACCAAAATATATGAAATAGAAAGAAAAAAAAAAAACCAAATCAAATGTAGGCTAACGGGTAAATGAAAAATTAAAGTTGGGTACTTACAATTCACAAATTAAAATTGGATAACCAACCATTGAAATGTACTTAATTTTAAAAAAATGTTTTTTAAAAAAAAATCAATAAAAAATATAAATTTTCAATCAAATAAATTGTTATAGCTTTTTTTTTTTTTTTTTTTCAAAAGTTGAGAGATAGTATTCATCAAAGATTCCCATGGGGAAAGATTGGGAGTCCACAGATCGGACACTCCAACGACAATAGGTCACAGAAATACAACGAGAAAGCATATGACCAAACCAACGGAACACACCGGACAAAATCCGGACAAAAACCGGCCTAAAGCCGGACATAACCGGCCTAAAACCGGACAAAACACAAAAGAAACGAGAAAAAAGATACACTCCCTTTCGTCGCTGAGCAGCCCATCTCTAGCCAAACCTCCAACCGGTCACGCGCCTCTACCGGAGGCCTAAGTAGCCGCCGGAACCCGTAAGGTTGCAAAGGAGGAGCAGACGAATCGTAACGCCCAATAGGGCTGCGGAACGCCAAGTTCCAACGATTGGCGAACGGAAGGCGGATATGGTGCAGAAGGGGAAGGGGAAACCAGATCTAGAAAGGGGATTAGTCCCTCCCCTCCCGCCGCCCAAAAGGTGTGCAACCCATGGAGGGGGAGGGGAAGGAGGGGCGGCTAGGGTTAGAGTTTTTTTTAGAGAGAGAGAGAGAGATAATTCTTACTTTGGATAATTCTTAATTGTTATAGCTTCAAATTGTCCAAAACTAATTAAATGGATTAGGTTTTACATTATATCATTAATTTAATGCATAATCAAGTTTGAGACAGGACAAAGGGTAAAAGAACCATTTGACAGCTTTTTCCATCATTCACCCCCTCTTATTTATAAAATATCCAAACCAAGTCAAAAGTTATCCACTTGTTTAATCCTTCATCCAAACCATCTAATTTTTTATCCCTTATCCATAAACATCACATCAATGTGGGTCATCCCTTCAAAAATAATACCCCCTCTTATCTTATCCCCCCTCTAAAACTTATCTCCTTGAAAATAATACCTCATCCAATCGGGGTCTTACAACTAAAATACCACATTATATATATGGGGAATTGAAAAAAATGGCCCATCTCCTTCTCCCCCTTTTTCTTTTTTCCCTTTTTACTCTTTTGGTTTCTATGGCTATCTCGGTTCGTGCGGGTGGGGGCAATTTGCGGTGGCAGACGAGATCTTGGTGGTCTCTCTCTGGCCGGTTTTATGGGGTTTGCTTACGGATTTTGGGGGGCGTTTTTTGGTCATATCATGTGAGGGATTTGCGTCGTTGCGGGTGCCGACGTTCCTGTCCTTACGCTGTCAGTGGTGGTCGGAATCTCTAGTGCGTCTCTCTCTTCTCACTTCTCATTCCTTTCCGTCGTTCCGTTCGATTCCGCCAACATCTATGCCCGCCACTGGTTTCATTGTTGGGTGAGTCTAATTGAGCTTAACGTCGCTTTGGTGACTTTGTTGATGTCGCTTGTTGCTGGTTTCCCCTCCATTCCCCATCCAGTGGCTTCAATCTACCCGTTGGTCTTCATTTTGGGATGAGTCCAGTTAGTGGTTGTGGCTGCTAATAGGTGGTGGGTCAAGGTGGCGTTTTATGGCGGCTAGTTGGTGGTTGGCATGGGTGATGGAGTGGCAGTAGTGGTTGTTGGCGGATAAGGTTTTCAACTACTTTATGATTTGGGTTTAATTGTTTATATTGGGTATCCCTTTTTAGGTTAGGCTGTTAGATGTTTTGGGCTTCGTCCTCAAGTGTTCTAATTTCTCCAACATTAGTTGAAGTCCCCTCTCCTCTTCCCCAACTTGATATACCATTTGTCAAGTTTTCATGGAAAAAAAATTTATTATATAAAAAAAAAATTATTTATATATATATATATAGAGGAAAATAATATTTGCACTCTCCAATTTGTTAGTGGCACTCCCCAAATATATGGGAAGCAGATGGTTTTTCCCTACTTAAACCTTAAGATGGTTTGTTTACTTCTCGCCGCGATAATTTCTCTCCCATCTTCTGAACAACACTCAGATTTAAACGTGTTTGCAAAACACGACTTCATGTTCTCACATTACTCACATTCTGTATAAGGATCGGTGTAAGTTTCGTTACACATAGTATTTTTCCTGCGGAGATAGATACCGCACTACAAGATTTGGATGGGACGGTTTCCGACTTCTATTTCACCCTCTGGGTTTTTAATAATTTTTATGAGAATTAATATTAACACTCCCTTTTTCCCTATTAATACTCTTTCTTTTTTTTTATCTCTAAGTATAAAAGTGTAAGAATAAGTTTACCTGATAAAAAAAAAACCCAACGAAAAAAGGGAGTATCAATAACAGTTCTTATTTTTTATTCGCATCAATCAACGGTGAATCACATGCTAAGGTGGTCTTTAGATCTATTGAAGTACTAAATTTATACCCTCGTATACGAACAAAATTGTCCATAGGTACACAAAACAACAGTTGCTATTAGCGGCAGAGAATAAAGCAGAGAAAAACCGACACACACGCAGAAACGGGAAAACAATTGGCTCGCGAAATTTCTCCATAAGGTATGCTCGAAAACCTCGAAAGATTTTCCAAACCCCAGTGTCTTTTCTTCCTTAATTTTAGCAATCCTGTTTGGCTGCCGGGTAAATTTTCCGAGGCTGTATAGAAAATCGAAATTCCGAGTCTCGAGTAGAACTGGTTTGGGTGAATCGTTTTCCTCTGTATTTCCTGCAATCAAGTTGAGGGTTTCTGTTATTCTGTTTCAGAACTGTTTTTTTGGATTATTTTATTGGATTTCTTAGCAGTTCTTTTGGTTAAGGGATCGGTTTGGAAATTATTTGAGAAGCATTTATGGGGACTATGAAATGATGTATGTGGAGTGGAAAATTATACTAATCAAATTTAATTTTGGTTGTCGGATGCTACATTTTTTTTTGAAAAAAGAAAATAGGTGGCGAACTTGTGCATGTAGAAACAGTTTATGAAAAGTTCTGCAGTATGTTACGGCTTAGTGTACTGGTAATCTTTATGAATTGATACCGTTTTGTGGGTTTATATGTTTTGGTTTCTTTTATAATTCTTATGACAATTGTGGGATGGTCTTGTTTGGTGGTTGACTAATGAAATGTACAAGTGTTTGCATGAAAGTAGTTAATTGATTAGTGGATGTTAGTTTACTAGCATTTATTGGAGTTTGAAAGTAGTTAATTGATTTGGTATGTGCTCATATACTGACCTGGAATGTGCTGTTTGTGCTGCCAGATCTAAAGTCAAGCATTGTGTGTATCACACACACCATCATGACTTCTTCTGTTCATCATCTCTCTGGTATGTTCTATCCCATGAAGTTTGCTCAGATTCATCTCTCATGTCTTTGTAATCTACTGGCCTGTTAGTTTTTTGTTAGTAGGGTGGACCATGTCAGCCCAAGCACCTCTTGTCTTTGATTTTTGTTTTTCCTTCGAGGCAATATTTTCTCCACAACTGTACCATTTTTTCAGATACTGTTTTTTACTCATTCTGATCCATTCGGCAAGTGGTGGTTTCAGCTGCGAACCCTTGACTGTTACATTCTCTGGTAACTAATAAATTTGTCCAACGAGAGTAACATGCGAAGTGCATGAAAAACAAGGCTAAAATTGACCCTATTCTTGGTTTTGTGAAGCCCTAGTTGTGCTTAATATAAGATTTGATGCTTTGTCCAATTCGTCTGTTCGTGGTCACTATGAATGATATACAAATGTCATTGATAAGGACCCAATAGCAAGCTTATCAGGTTTGTCGGACCGCAAACTAAAATTCAGTTTCAATTGTTTCTTCTCTATGGATGGTTTCATGTATTGGTTTTTGTCTAGGAACTGAGAGAGGAAGTGTCTAGAGGCCTTATTTATGCCATCCATATGTGATTACTTATCTGTTGTAGTGTTCTATAAGCCGTAAAGTTTCATGGAAATGAAATGGCCTTCGTTTTATTTACATCTTTGAAGATTTAGCCTGTTATCTTCTGAAACTTGTGTCTTTGGTTGAGTTACTCGCAATTGATTGTTTGAGATTTTTCCTTTGTTCAGATGATAGTGAAGCTGATGCCCACCAAAAGCATTATGAAACTCAAGTCCAGCCTTCATCTCCAGCAACTGGGATGCTTCATCCTGGCATGACAACTGCAAATGTTCAGTCTCTGGTACCTCCACAATTTGGACCAGAAAATGCAATGGTATGCTTGAAGAAGCAACTCTCATCTATGTTATCAAATTTATGAACATTGCCACCAACCTGAGCAATTCTGATGAATTTGGGTTGAATATTTTATTAGTGAAGCGGGATTCACAATAGTGGGGCAGGGCCTCTTATTAATCTTGTTGGTCTTATGCTAGGATTTTTTAATACTATTTCATCCAACAATTGGAAGTATTTTGATTTTATCTGACAAAGAGAAGGCTAAACAAGTTTAGGATCTGAAGTAGATTAGCAAGTGGGGTTTGTCATATCTGTTCATGTAATCTCATTTTGGTTTGGAAGAATTTCAGAGTGGAATCTACTTGGTAACTCATTTGGTGCTGCCTTGATGATATAGACTCTGGTAACTTAAGATTAGGGATGTTGGGCAATCACGCTCGTGAATAGTATCTGCAGGCTGCAGATATCTTGCTAAGATGGTTTTTCCATTTCCATTTGCTTCAACTCATCCACCCAGTTGTTATGGTCTTATTGCTATGTCTACCGCTTTGTTAAGGAACTTTGTATCTGATTTTGGTCTAAGCTTGATGTGGAGATGGCTTATGAACATGTCAAGTAGAATTTTTTTACTCCTGTTATGGTTTGAGTATGGTTTTTGGTACGTAGTAGAAATTGGTGCCAATGGATGTTTTCCGACTGTAAAGATAGTGAAAAGGAAAGTGGAAAACCAAAATTAGAGAATTAGTATGGGTTGAGAACTTGAGATGGTAAAGTTAGGAATGGTAGCATGTAATTTTAACTGAAGCAGTAACTCTTGATGAAGCAAAACATTGAAGCAAGATTATGTATCTGATCCAAATAGTTGATACAGGGGTCGTTAAAATGAGCTCAGTTGCTAGCGACTATGATATGGTTCATGGAAGGTGCTGCTTTCAGAAGATGTTATAGTGAGAGATGTTTTTTCTAGCAGTTAGCACTACTCATTTGGATATATGCATATCTGCTGCAGAGATTCATTGTGTTCATACTTAGCTACTGGAACCATAAACCGCACGATTGAACTACCGAATTTTCTCTATCTAAAGCAAGACTATAGTTTCACATTAGAAAATATCTCTTTCTTACTTTGCATGATTTGCTGGCTTTTATTATTCGACTTAGGTCATTACTTGGTCCAAAGAAAAGTTCTGTATTAAAATCCTTGTGTAAATGAACCAGCTACCATAATGATCCTCGTTCTTCCTGACTTAGAATACTTGGATGCTAGATTTTTTTATTTTTTTATTTTTTTGTGGGCGAGGAAAACCTCATAGAATGACTCAAGAACTATGAAGGCATAGGGGCATAACCCAGAAACGACACAGAGGGCACACACACCAAAGAAACAAGAACTAGAAAAACAACCAGCACCCCAACTTGGTTGGAAACCCCAAACCAGCCACTAGAAAAGCATACGCACCAAACCAATACTTAACACAAAGAAAACAAGCTGATGCATGAAAACTGTGTAGTGCACCCTTCGCTCCCCACAGATTAATCTGTTTTGGTCAGTCTTCTCCAGATTAATCATGGAGGATAGCTTAGCTCTGACGTCCCTCACAATGCTGCGAACCAGATTGTTGGGATCCATACCCCAATCTTGAAAAATAAGTTTGTTCTTCTGCCCCCAAAGAAAATTGATGGTTGCAGCCCGATGATAGCTTATAGAACGCTTTACAAAATGCTTCCTATGGCATTTCCCTGCTTCAAGGCGCATAGGATCTCTAGCTACTTATTTTTCCTCTAAGATATTTCCACAGTTCTGCACCATAGCAGCCTTCAAAGAAGACCTGATTGCGGCTCTCCACTCCCGAGTTACACAGGACACAACGGGCATCGTTAGTCAGCCCCCCAAGCAGCCAGTCTATGCCTAATGGACAATCCCATCCCATGAACTCTAAGCCAGTGAATAGTTTTATTCTCGCTCTCATTTGTACATGGGCATCCCATTGGTGCCTTTTTAGTAAGAAATTATTTCTTATCCAAAAAGGGAAAAAAAAAAAAAAAAGGTAAGCTGTTGAATAAAAACACATCTAGGAATCCTCTGACCAAACCAAATATCCTTATTCCAAGGTTGAATCTGGTGTTTAACCTTCAAAGCTTTCGAAGCAGGTTCAGAGATACACATCCCTGAAGAGGAGAGGGAATCAGTACCACATTATATGGTTGAGATCCATTGGAAGCTGGAGTTAACAAACCTGACATTCATAATTTAACATAACTTGTTTGAGAAACATTTGTTTCATTTTGCTGATCCATTGAAGCACTCTTATGACTCAGGGGCATGCAGCTTACCCATATCCAGATCCTTACTACAGAAGCATCTTTGCTCCCTATGATGCACAGCCATATCCTGCACATCCACAACCCTATCCTGCACAACCCATGGTATGTTGTTTTACTTGTTGAATACCTCCGTTTCTGAGAGCTGGTACATATCTCACCACATTTTGTCCACTTGTTTAGTTCACTGCTTACATGGCAAGATATGCTTTTGTCCTGATTTTGTTCCAATCATCCAATTGAGTGGTGAAATAAAGGAGTGTCAAAATCAGGCAGCATAAAGCATTATTCTTCATAAAGTAATACACTAAAGGAGCGTGTACATATACAATACTACGCTTCAGTATATACCCAACTAATTTTTAATGGTTGTCATTTTTCCCTTTAGATCCTGTGGTTGTTTGGCAATGTGATTTCAGGTCCACCTTCAGTTGATGGGAATTCAGCAAGCCGGTGTTCCTCTGCCATCAGAGGCAATTGAGGAGCCTGTGTTTGTAAATGCAAAGCAATATCATGGCATCTTACGTCGTCGGCAATCTCGTGCCAAGGCTGAAGCAGAGAAAAAACTTGCCAAGTCTAGAAAGGTACAGCATGGGCTAAAGATTCCTGTGTCCCACAATATAGACTATTGTCACTATTCTGTAGAAAACTTCTCCTGCTTGTATTAGGCAATCAGCCCTCAATGTTTCTAACAATAGGTCATTGCTGATTCTTTAGCCTCATTGAATCATTAATGCAACACAACCTTTGTTTTCACATAGCCATTTTTCATATCTATCAGCGTGAAACATCATGATATTAACCGCATATGAACCTATATGATCCGTGAAACATTTTTGAGGTCTTGGTTGTTTATTATGTGTCAGTGATGCTTGATGTTCCATTAGATGCTTGAGTGAAAATTCTGGTTCTGAAGATAATTTTGATGTGAATGAGAGATATTTTGCGGACAGTGCAAGTGTATAATTCCTTGTGTAGCGTTTAATCTATCTTGCTTCAGATCCCTTGCCCACCAACATAAAAAGAAGAGGATAATAATAGAAACAAAAAAAAAAACATAATAGTAACAGTAAATAGATAATAATAAAAGTGCTTCAGATGCCTGTGACTTTGGTGGTCCTAAATTTTGGTTCAGATGTTCCTATTTTGATTATGTGTTTTTGAACATCAGTTTAATTCAAGGCTTAATTTTTTACACTAATTTTGCAGCCGTACTTGCATGAATCTCGACACTTGCATGCACTAAGAAGAGCAAGAGGATGCGGTGGCCGTTTCGTGAATGCAAAGAAGACTGAAAACCAGCAGACAGAAGCAGCCTCAGGTGACAAATCACAAACCACTGTCAATCTCAGCACCAACAAACACAATCTTGCTCCATCAGAAACTGCATCATAGTTTTTTTGTCTTCTTTGCGTGTACCGACACCAAAAGCAGCCTCAGGCGGAAGTTGTCGTCGATGTTTTCGGTTTGTAGCGAGGTTTGTACTCTTAGGCCGTAGTGTGTATAGGTTTGTATATGGCAGCTAGTACCAGGGTTTGCAATGAGAATTACTTATCACACAATGAAAACATTGTAGGGCTATGATCTTTCTTAGCACTTGGTGCTTGAGTTTTAGGATTGGAGTTCCGACATGCAGCCAGAGTCGTGTCAGTACTTGGTCAGCTGTTGCTGCTTTGTGGTATTAGTCATTGCATTAAAAATTTAAAATTGTTGTTAATATACAGAATAAATTTTATTTTTAATTGAAGGTTGCCTAGTTTTTGTGGACAATATGACGATTATGATAACACTGGTAACAAAACCGCATTTTTTTTGGGAAATTTCCCTCTCTTTGCAGTGACATGCAGGTTGAATTTCAGCTTATTTACCCATTTTGGTGAAACTGGTGTCGTACAAGACACGACGTCTATGCCCCCGTTATGATTCAAGATCATATATATTGTTTTGTACAGATCCTTATGTCTTTAGTTCAAGCCTTCAACTACGGTGACAAAAACACCAAAGGAAGAACGCAAGTTCCTCCTCTCATTTAAGGCACTGTTTATAATTGGCGCCTGTCTTGAGATAAGAAATTGTTCGAAGTCCCATTTAAACCCCTTATTGTCCTCTAGGTCCATGAATTTCAGTTGTTTAGAACTTCTGTTCTATTCCAATTAATTAGGATGCTACAGCAAAAGAACTTCGAGGTTTGAGGTTAATAGCACAATTCTTATCTTCCAGGAGGGGAAGGAAAAGAATTGTGATCTTCAGTATGTGCTGAAATAAAAAGGTGCTAAAACTGGAGAAAAAATGCAGGAAAACAAAATAATTATCACAAGAGTAGACATGAAGATAGTAATGTTGCCCATGTATTTTCACTAGGCTTTAATGTTGATGTTTCACTTGTCCCATACCGAAAACACTGAGGAAAACAAGACACTCTCAAAACGAACAAACATTTAACCAAAATAGCCAACTAAAGAAGAACGGCGAGGCCTTCCTTTTTGGGGGGAACCACTTTCTTGTTTCCAGGAAAGGCATTGCGTGAAACGTCGACGAGGGCCTTGAAGCTATGTGGTTCATGCATAGAGATCTCCGACAGTACTTTCCTGTTAAGTTGGATATTCTCCTTTGTCAAGCCATGAACAAAATTGCCATATTTAACCTGTTGTAGAAAAAGGAGAACCAATGGAAGTCAGCTTTCCACTCATGCTATAGCTTTTTTTTTTGAACGATGAAAAATTTTATTAATCTCTGAGTGGTTACAAAGATTAAAAGGGTAAGAAGCTTATGATCACTTCAGACCCTGGAAAAGAAATAAACGAAACAAGTTGGCAAGGTGCTGTCTATAGAATCGTAGAGTTCGGGCACTTAAAAGTAAATCAATCCAGAACATGATATGCATCCATGAAGTTACTGCAACCAATGTTACATAGATTCCACTGTGTCAGGTTCAGGTGTGTCTAATCGTCAGATCACTCCCATATCAAGACACTGGGACACAGAGACTGTCCATGCATACAAATAATCTTCAATTAATTGGATGGAGCAAAACGTTTTATCAAGGGTCACATAGCAATTCATCAGCAAAACTAGAGGATTACCATAGTTTTCACGGCGAGCTCAAAAATGTCAAACGCACCTTACGGCAATTTCCATTTCAGAGGAGTCCATGAAACATACACTGCAATTAAGGGATACAATGGTCTGGCAAAAGAAATTGTACTGTCAAGCAGTTTGACAATGCTACCTTACACTTCAAGATACAATATTGGTCATCAGCTAATAGACAAATTTAGCCATGGAATCGTTATGGCACTTGGTCATGCACTCAGCAGGAAACCGGAACAAACACTCTCCTCACATCCTACCCCAATATCAAAAAGAACAGCAATAGTAAGTGAGAAACAAACCAAGTAAAGTTTTCATGTCCTACACTCCAATCAACTAGGTTGGTGCATGAATCCTTCTCTTTAAAGGCTCTGTAAGGGAATAGACGTCCACATAAACAAAAATTATATTCATCGTTTTATATCCGGAATGTTATCAAGTCTTCCGTCCCCCTAGCATTTTCAGTAACAATAATCATGCTGATTGTCATTACCATTGCATTCACGTCAGTAAAAGAACATGAAGACTTCCAATCTCTCCATCATAAGCCAAGTTTTCTGGTCGGAAGGCTTAGCCAACAAGAAAAGCTTTGCGCAATTACTCGAAATGGAATATGGAAGTAGTAGCACGAAACGCCGATAACTAATTTTGGGGTCAATAAACAGACAAAAATAATCCAAGAAGTTAATCAAGGAGACGAAGTTGGAGTTGGCCAATCATCACCAATGTTCTTCAAAGGCTAGCATCCATTCAATCACAAGGAAATACCAACTCAAGGAATTCCTAAAGCTTTGAGCACGTCGGCGAACAAAAAAAAAAAGCCCAAGACTAGGGGCGAAAAATGAAATTTTGGATAGTGAATAAAAATTGGGACTTCGATTATTCCTTCTCTTTCAACGCACGATCGGTTTAGAAAAATGCACAATAAACTCCCAATTAGCTAACGAAGAAACCAACAAAATAATATCAAAATAACATCAATTTATGAAACCCTAAACGCGAAATGATTTGCAAAACAATTTATTTCAAGTAGTTGGCTGTTCGTTTAGAGACTAATTGGAATGAATTCCTTTTCTGAAGCGATTTGCAGTAGCAAAAACCGCTGGGATAACCAACAATCAAGCGAAAAATGACACGATATATAAATAGAGAGAGAAAGAGAGAGAGAGAGAGAGAGAGAGAGAGAGAGAGAGAGTAGTACGCCGTGTATGCGGGTGCCGGCGTTGATGCGCTCGATCCAGAGGGAGCGCATGTCACGCTTTTTATTGCGGCGGTCTCTGTAGGAGTGCTGAAGCGCCTTCTCGACTCTCTCTCTAGCTATTCTGATGCAGTTCTTCGCCCTCCCTCTGAATCCCTTCGCTAGCTTCAGTATCTCCTTCTTGTTCATCTTCACCCTTCTTCTTCTTCTTCTTCTTCTTCTTCTTCCTCTCTCTCTCTCTCTCTCTCTCTCTCTCCTGTCTGCAAAACCTGTGCTAGACTGCTAGTGCATTTTACGCAGCAAATTGGGCCTAACCTTCGGGTCGACCCATAATCGGCCCAAGCACAACATAGGCCATTCAACTCAAGTCTCTCCAAAAAAAAAAAAAGTATGAAGAGTTTTTAAAAATGTTCGAATTTGATGTGCTCACGAGACAAATCAATCTCAAATAAACTTTAATCGAGCCAATTAAAAAGAGATCTTGGGTACATTGAACTTTTTAAACATCAAACAAACTGACTAGAAGTAATTTCTTTTATCCTGGTTAAAAAGCTTAACGAGTTTCATAAAGATGTTCAAACTCAGTCTGTTTGTATGACAAAGCAATCTTTTTCTTATTTTTAAATCTAGCATATGGCTGATAAACGAGCCAACGGAGTTGAGCTAGTGATTGATCAAACTTGGTTTAAAAAATTTGTTGATGATCAAACTTAGTTGTTTATAAAATCAGTTGGTCTAAAATGAGCATTTTAATCAAGCCAAAGACTAATCAATCTTGTGTAGATTGAATTTTTTTATGCAACAATAGTAGCTTGTCGAACTTGGTTGAAATCTTCGACAAAATGTTCCATTGTGATTTGTCATCTTGAAAAAACTTTGGGTAAAGTGAGCTTAAGTCATTTATGAAATGAACTGGTCTAAAATAAGCATTTTAATCAAGTCAAAGACTAATCAATCTTGTGTAAATTGTATTTTTTTTATGCACCAATAGTAGCTTGTCAAACTTGGTTGAAACCTTCAACAAATTGTTCCATTGTGATTTGTTATCTTGAAAAAAATTGGGCAAATTACTTTACAAAAAACCCCCGAGTTTCACTCATGTGACAATATAAACCATACACTGTCAATTGTAACAGTCATGTAGCAAACTAACAATAACATTTTAAACCCTTTAGTTTCTTTCCATGCAAATATAAGGAATCCATTAAGTCTCCGTGGATGGAGAGAGAGACTACGAGGCTGTTTGACAAACTCTTTTTCAATTTTTCTAATTCTCTTTTTCACATTTTGGTTGTTTGGCTACCTCAAAGTACAAGTTGTTTTTGCAGGATGACTTTTCAATTTTGAAGAAAGGAGAAGAGTAAAAAAGAGGGTAGGAGAAGTTTTTTGACTTCTCATTTTTCATTTTTCCCATTTTGATTAACAAAAATAACTACAAAATGTATTTTGCACATATCTCTCAAACACTACTCTTGTTGCAAAATGCATTCTGCACATTGTCATCCAAAAAACTCTACCAAATTCAAAATACATTCAACCAACGGGGCTAGCTCAGTTGGTCAGGGCTCTTGCATCTCACTAGGAGGTCAGGAGTTCGAATCTCCCTGCCTGCGTGCAGGGGCTTTTCCTTTATTTGTTTCTTTCTCTGTTTCTACCCTGTAATGGGCTTATTTCTTGTATTGATTAAGTTGTTGGGCTTGGTTGTCTCGTGGACTCTCACAATTCATGTAGTGTCCCGGGTTGGTACTTTGTACTTCATATGTGATGTAATTGATCTCTCTTCTATCGATTGACAAAAAAAAAAAATTCAAAATACATTCTATCCATAATTCAAAAGGCCAAAATGACAAAAAGTTGAAAATAAAAAGCCAAAAAGTGGGCTCCCAAACACCCCCTACATATGCAAATATAAGTCTCCGTCCGAGTCCTTTAATAAACAAAGACAAAAAAAACGTACAAATAATGCTCATAAGAGCATTCTCAATAACGTAACCAAAATTGAACAACCAAAAGTTGTCACATCATCCTTTGGTTATCCATTTAGAGGTTGTTAAACTTAGTAATAGTCAAGTTCCACATTGGTATTTTTGTTTATAACAAAAAACAATGGACCCCTTGTCACTTTTTCAAATTTGGATAACCAAAATTTTGCCACAACACTTTTTCAAACTACAAAAAAATAGTTTTAAAATTATTTTTTTAGTAAAAATAGTTTTAGAGAAAATAGTACATTTTGGGAAAACAAATGTTTTTCCAGAAAGCAATTTAAAAATACAGTTTTTGTGTAAAAAAAATGTTTTTTTAGAAAACAATATTTTGAAAGAAAAAATAGTTTAACAAGTTTTTTATTTAACAAGTTTTTAAAAAATATTGTTTTCGTGAAGTTTTTACAAGTTTCCAAAAATATTTTTAACAAAATTTGTTTTCGAGAACTTTTTTTTTTAAAGAATTTTTTTTTTCAAAACTTTCTTTCTCAAAATGCTTTTTTTAAATACTCTTTTTTTTTCCAATTTAAAAAAATACTGTTTTTTAATTTCTCTAAAAAATTGTTTTCAAAATATGTTTTGCAAAAAGTAGTTTCTTTTCTTTCTTTTTTTTTTTATGAGGGGGTGAGTGTGGGTGATATTTAAGGGCTAATATTGACATTTCAGTCATTTCGTTAACGGAGTAAGGATTTTTTGCATTTCGCATAGATGAGAGGGTATGTGGACGTTTTTAAACGTTATGGAGGTCTCTATGGAAGTATGCAAAGACTAGGGGCTCTCTAGAATTTAACCAAAAACAACCATCACACTTCAATCCCTCCAGTTAATTCGCCCTCCCGGCTGATTAATCGATTTGCATTATTTTAATAACTTTATTAAATAAAACGTGACTTTTTGTACTTTATTCCCAAACTACGTGAAAACGTGGTTGCTAATCACGCTTTCACGGTGGATTAAGACGGATTAAGCGAAAAAATTAAGTTAATCTTAATCCAGTTTGAAAGCGTGTTTGGCAAACACGCCTTTACAAAACGTTTTCTATGATACAAAATGACCCAAAAAATAAAATACTAAAAGCGTGTTTAGATAATGCACCTTATGAAAGCGTGCTTGAAAAATGCACATTCTAAAAGCATGACTAGCAAACACGCCTTTAGAAGACGTGTTTACAAAGCACGCTTATTTCCTTATATGGTTAAAAAAGAAAGGTCATTGTTATTTCCTAATATGGTTAAAAAAGTTCACGTTTTTCACTGAGACTCCATCGCCTTCTTCTCTTTCTCTCTCTAGGGCTCTGAAACTCCATCGCCACTGCTCGGCTCTTGGCACTCCGATCGCGACCTCCGACCTCTTCACCGCCGCCGGTCACCTATTAATATATGTTTTTTTTTGTGTGTGTGTGTAAGAGCGCACGTCAACTATTATTAATTAAAGGTAACATTAATTTTTTAAGCAAAAAAAACATATCAATATATCTCAGTATTTTTGGATTCTCTCATAATGACTTGTCAAAATGATGATGTATGTAATGTCAGCCATTTATGAGCGTGGCCACATATCCCATTAATTAATATTGGCCTATTAAACAAGTGAATGACATGACAGGTCGAATGGGTGGTACCGAAGGGCAAGTCACGGGTTGGCATTTGAAGACATGTCATGTGACAAGTCATGAAGTCACAGGTTGGCCTTTAATGGAAAGTCACAGACTACGATTGTTGAATAATACAAATCAAATGTGATGACACATAAGACATTAAAGAGTCTTATCCAACTATGTGTATAAAAAGGAGAAAGAAGTGTGATTAGGTACTGACAAAGGTCATTGTATAGCAAATAGCCAAGTATGAAGTATACAGTGTGTGACATATTCGAAGCAACTGGGCGTCATTGGCACCTCGATGAAGATTTTGAATACCCTTTGAACCCAAACATGCGCTACACACCCAGGGTTATCACAAAAATGCGACGTGAGTATCAGTATCGAATTGAACTATCTGAAGTTCTTATATTCGATTGTCGATCATTCAACATTCCAATTCCACATCACCAAGCAATTGCCATGGCGACAGGTACTCCACAATTGCCGCAAAGAGCCTTGCATCGTATTCGTGAAAAAGTCAATCGCATGCAGATGCGTTCGTCTAGATATAAGTATCAATGCTTAGCAAATGAACGGAGAGAGGAGGGCTTGATGGGTGAAGCTTATTTCTATATGGAGGCTAGCATGAACGAAGACGTTCAATCCGACATTGAGATGTCTGATGATGATGATGAAGAACTATGAAAGTTGTGCTAGCATTGGAAGATCAAAAACCATGGAAGTTATGCGACCATTGGAACTCTAAGTTTTTTTTTTTTTTTTAAATTCTGCAGTCCATTTTCTTTTGTGTTTTGTGTCATTGTTGGGAGTGACTTTTATTTTCTTGTACTAGCAATCTCTCTACATTAATTCCACTCTTATGTTGTCACTATATTTTGGACATCCATTGTAACTTCTTCTTATCATTCATTAAATATATGAATGACAATACAGAAACAATAAGAACTAAATTGTAGTTAATCAGAAAATACAACAAAGTAAACGTACTTAGCAACATAATCAATACATCACTTAACTTACTTGACTTAAACTGACATACCGATTAACAAACTTAACATATTACAAATACATAACTTGAAGTACTTTATGTAGAAGCAATACATTGCATAACATAGTAGGAGATCTACATGTCCTCATCAGACATAGCGTAGTCAGATAGGTACTTCTCGTTATTCAACGCATTGTTGTGCTCATTTTCCGTTAGTTCTCGGTCATTTGCCTCTGCCATCTCAGTTGCTAGCTGAAGCATGAAATATTGGCTCCTACGCATCAACGTCCTATTATTCTCCTCTTTGATTCGGGCCACAACGGCTTCATACTCATGCTTATTTGTTCTTGACATATCTAGCGACCGACGATGAGGAATTCTTACTCCCATGTTCTGTAAATCAACAACCAATCCCTCCTGCTCTTCAACCCTAAACTTCCATTCTTCTCGAAGACCAACATAGTAATCTTTAGGGCTGGTTCTTTTTTCTTTTCCAATATGGGTCCTTGAACCTGGGAAGTATCCACACCCTAGAAGTAGATCCTCTACCAGCCATTGTGATACAAGTAAGTCACGACTATGAAGTGTGTTATACAGATATACCATAAGTTTGAAATTAATTTATAGACAAATAGTTTTGAGTCATCTTGCATATATGAATAAAGTTGTATAAATGCTTGATAAGACATCAGATATGAATAAAATGGTCTAACAACTAATATTAATAAATAAAGATGATGAATAAGGCTGTAGTAGTACAAAAGTAGATGTTGACTTGACCATCCATTGGTTTGCATTGAATGATTAATTACAAGTCCCCATTAAATTAATGTCACTGTGGGGCCACGTGAAATGTTTCATTTTTTCAAGAGCATTGGATTCCATTTATTATCAAAGAAGACCAATAAGGGTAATGACACATGCATGTTGGCGGGTCCCCCGGCATGCTTTGGGCGAGCTTTGGATTCCAATGAGAGCTGAATAAGGCTGAAAAAGTCTGTAATGACTCTGTATCATTTATATTGTAGACACAACTACACAATGACACAGGCATGTGGGCAGGTTCCCATCTTACAATGTTTTATGAGAGCTTTGGATTCCAGAGTTGAATAAGTTTGTATCATTTATGAACACACAAGCCAGAAAGCCAATCTATATTGAACTACAATTTTTCATACATGACAGATATTCGTACAACCACTTCACCTAGCATGTTTATTAGTAGCGATTATGCTTAATACACTAGCAAGCCGTAGGTCTTAACAAAAAGGGAAAGAGAGGGTCAACACGTTACATTTACAAATTATTCAACAATTTGATGTCACACATAACTCGGAAGTTATTACTAGAAAAGCAGACCTCGACAGAACCATTAGAAACGAACATACATTAGAGCACTTATAGTCCTTTGCATATTGAAAAGGATTTTTTTATGGTTACGGTATATGAGGCATTTATCAAAGTGAATGTTCCCCATTAGTATAAATTTTTGATGCCTTCGTTATTTGTCCTCAACCATTTTTTATTTCGTTTGTGATTAAAAAAAAATAATAAAACCAATACTTATTTGGTTAGGTTCTGACACGAAAAACACAAGGAGTTAAGATTCCAATAAAACTAGGGTGATAGAAATAGCTAAGGTTCTGCTACCAATACTTGTGACATGGAACTACGGTGATCAGCTACAAGATTGGACTGCCACATTCTCCCTCACCTACATTCTCCTTCTTCTGTCTCTCCCTCACCTACATTCTCCTCGTCTGTCTCTCGTCCGACCGCCGCCATCATCAAATCGGCGAGCACTACTCACTCCGTCCGATTCTGATCTGCTACTCTAGGTACGTATTTGAACCTTCTTACATTCAAACACGCTACCTTTAACCTAAAAAACGTAAAAAGTAGGAACCATTTAAATCGTTAGAAATGTTGGCACAAATTTATAGCATATTTATGTGTCTGTGTGTACGTCTATTGCATATATACGGGGATAAATTGCCTTAAGATCAACATAAAATCGACGCAACAAAGTTAGCCTCTTAAGAAAAAACTGCAAATCGATTAATTCGCCCTCTCCCCTTCCTCTCGCCACACGTCGTCCTTCTTCCTCTCACCACCGACCTCCATCATCACCGCCTCCTCCTTCCTCTCGTACCCACTCCCTCTCGGTTCTCTCCCTCACCTACATTTTCCTCGTTTGTCTCTCGTCCGACCGCCGCCATCATCAAATCTGCGAGCACTACTCACTCCGTCTGATTCTGATCTGCTACTCTAGGTATGTATTCGAACCCTCTTACATTCAAACACGCTACCTTTAACCTAAAAACTTAAAAAGTAGAAACCATTTCAATCGTTAGAAATATTGGCACAAATTTATAGCATATTTATGTGTCTGTGTGTACGTCTATTGCCTATATACGAGGATTAAATTGCCTTAAGATCAACAGAAAATCAACGCAATCAAGTTGGCCTCTTAAGAACTTGTTCAGTCAACATACAGGGATCTTAAATCAGTGAGCTACCAATAAAGAAAATTAACCTTAATACTCTTGGTATCAGTTCTATTTTTATTTTTTCTAATAGAATAATTCGAATGAAGTCTGGAAACTTATAGTAAACAACAATAATGGAGTTGAATATAGTAGTACTCCATTTGTAGTACGGTACTATGGTGAACGGAGAAGAGAATGTTGAGCTTTGTTTGGTCGGTGTTGTTTTGGGTGTACCTGCTAGTTGTGGCAAGGGTTGCGTTTGGGTAGTCTGTTTTGGCAGTCTACGACGGCATAAGTTGGGCCAGCTATGATTATTGATATGAAGGTAAGCAAGCAAATTGTGAAAACAAACAGAGCATATCTGAGCATTTTGTGAGGCAAATTAGTCATGGAAGAGCAGCTGGGAAGGCTATTCATTTTTTAGCGGTTCAATTTTGACGAAAGTGGAGATTGGGAGAGGGTGAAGAAATAAGTTGTGGAGAGGGGGGTGTAGCTTGGAAGCCTTTGGAAGTGGTCAATGCGGCATATTGTATTGAAATGAATTGCAGTGTTTCAGAGAAAGGAGTGGCCGAGTGGGTGTTAGGTGGTAGGGGATTTGGACTGTGGCCTGATTATGACGGGATGTTTGGTAACACCGCTTTTAGAAAAGAAAAAAAAAACCGCAAATCGATTAATTCGCCCTCTCCCCTTCCTCACGCCATACGTCATCCTTCTTCCTCTCACCACCGACCTCCATCATCACCGCCTCCTCCTTCCTCTTGTACCCACTGCCTCTCGGTTCTCTCCCTCACCTACATTCTCCTCATCTGTCTCTCGTCCGACCGCCACCATCATTAAATCTGCGAGCACTACTCAATCCGTCCCATTCTGATCTGCTACTCTAGGTATGTGTTCGAACCCTCTTACATTCAAACACACTACCTTTAACCTAAAAAACGTAAAAAGTAGGAACCATTTAAATCGTTAGAAATGATGGCACAAATTTATGGCATATTTATGTATCTGTGTGTACGTCTAATGCCTATATATGGGGATTAAGTTGCCTTAAGATCAATAGAAATTCGACGCAATCAAGTTGACCTCTTAAGAAAAAACCGCAAATCGATTAATTCGCCCTCTCCCCTTCCTCTCGCCATACGTCGTCCTTCTTCCTCTCACCACCGACCTCCATCATCCCCGCCTCTTCCTTCCTCTCGTAACCACTCCCACTCGGTTCTCTCCCTCACCTACATTCTCCTCGTCTGTCTCTCGTCTGACCGCCGCCATCATCAAATCTGCGAGCACTACTCGCTCCGTCCGATTCTGATCTGCTACTCTAGGTACGTATTCGAACCTTCTTACATTCAAACACACTACCTTTAACCTAAAAAACGTAAAAAGTAGGAACCATTTAAATCGTTAGAAAGTTGGCACAAATTTATACCATATCTATGTGTCTGTGTGTACATCTATTGGCTATATACGGGGATTAAATTGCCTTAAGATCAACAGAAAATCGACGCAATCAAGTTGGCCTCTTAAGAAAAAACCGCAAATCGATTAATTCGCCCTCTCCCCTTCCTCACGCCATACGTCGTCCTTCTTCCTATCACCACCGACCTCCATCATCACCGCCCCCTCCTCCTCTCGTACCCACTCCCTCTCGGTTCTCTCCCTCACCTACATTCTCCTCGTCTATCTCTCGTCCGACCGCCGCCATCATTAAATCTGCGAGCACTACTCACTCCGTCCGATTCTGATCTGCTACTCTAGGCATGTATTCGAACCCTCTTACATTCAAACACACTACCTTTAACCTAAAAAACGTAAAAAGTAGGAACCATTTAAATCGTTAGAAATGATGGCACAAATTTATGGCATATTTATGTATCTGTGTGTACGTCTATTGCCTATATACGGGGATTAAGTTGCCTTAAGATCAATAGAAATTCGACGCAATCAAGTTGACCTCTTAAGAAAAAACCGCAAATCGATTAATTCGCCCTCTCCCCTTCCTCTCGCCATACGTCGTCCTTCTTCCTCTCACCACCGACCTCCATCATCCCCGCCTCTTCCTTCCTCTCGTAACCACTCCCACTCGGTTCTCTCCCTCACCTACATTCTCCTCGTCTGTCTCTCGTCCGACTGCCGCCATCATCAAATCTGCGAGCACTACTCGCTTCGTCCGATTCTGATCTGCTACTCTAGGCACGTATTCGAACCTTCTTACATTCAAACACACTACCTTTAACCTAAAAAACGTAAAAGGTAGGAACCATTTAAATCGTTAGAAAGTTGGCACAAATTTATACCATATCTATGTGTCTGTGTGTACATCTATTGGCTATATACGGGGATTAAATTGCCTTAAGATCAACAGAAAATCGACGCAATCAAGTTGGCCTCTTAAGAAAAAACCGCAAATCGATTAATTCGCCCTCTCCCCTTCCTCACGCCATACGTCGTCCTTCTTCCTATCACCACCGACCTCCATCATCACCGCCCCCTCCTCCTCTCGTACCCACTCCCTCTCGGTTCTCTCCCTCACCTACATTCTCCTCGTCTATCTCTCGTCCGACCGCCGCCATCATTAAATCTGCGAGCACTACTCACTCCGTCCGATTCTGATCTGCTACTCTAGGTATGTATTCGAACCCTTTTACATTCAAACACACTACCTTTAACCTAAAAAACGTAAGAAGTAAGAACCATTTAAATCGTTAGACATGATGGCACAAATTTATAGCATATTTATGTGTCTGTGTGTACGTCTATTGCCTATATACGAGGATTAAGTTGCCTTAAGATCAACAGAAAATCGACGCAATCAAATTGGCCTCTTAAGAACTTGTTCAGTCAACATACAGGGATCTTAAATCAGTGAGCTTCCAAGAAAGAAAATTAACCTTAATACTCTTGGTATCAATTCTATTTTTATTTTTTCTAATAGAAAAATTCGAATGATCTCTGGAAACTTATAAACAACAATAGTGGAGTTGAATATAGTAGTACTCCATTTGTAGTATGGTACTATAGTGAACGGAGAAGAGGGTGTTGAGCATTGTTTGGTCGGTGTTGTTTTTGGTGTAGGTGTTGGTTGTAGCAAGGGTTGCGTTTGGGTAGTCTGTTTTCGCAGTCTATGACGGCATAAGTTGGTCCATCTATGATTATTGATATGAAGGTAAGCAAGCAAATTGTGAAGACAAACAGATCATATCTGAGCATTTTGTGAGGCAGATTAGTCATGGAAGAGCAGATGGGAAGGCTATTCATTTTTTAGGGGTTCAATTTTGACGAAAGTGGAGATTGGGAGATGGTGAAGAAATAAGTTGTGGAGAGGGGCGTGTAGCTTGGAAGCCTTTGGAAGTGGTCAATGCGGCATATTGTATTGAAATGAATTGCAGTGTTTCAGAGAAAGGAGTGGCTGAGTGGGTGTTAGATGGTAGTGGATTTGGAATATGGCCTGATTATGACGGGATGTTTGGTAACACCATTTTTAGAAGAAGAAAAAAAAACCGCAAATCGATTAATTCTCCTTCTCCCCTACCTCTCGCCATATGTCATCCTTCTTCCTTTCACCACCGACCTCCATCATCACCACCTCCTCCTTCCTCTCGTACCCACTCCCTCTCGGTTCTCTCCCTCACCTACATTTTCCTCGTCTGTCTCTCGTCCGACCGCCGCCATCATCAAATCTGCAAGCACTACTCATTCCGTTCGATTCTGATCTGCTACTCTAGGTATGTATTCGAACCCTCTTACATTCGAACACACTACCTTTAACCTAAAAAACGTAAAAAGTAGGAACCATTTAAATCGTTAGAAATGTTGGCACAAATTTATAGCATATTTATGTGTCTGTGTGTACGTCTAATGCCTATATACGGGGATTAAGTTGCCTTAAGATCAACAGAAAATCGACGCAATCATGTTGGGCTCTTAAGAAAAAACCGCAAATCGATTGATTCACCCTCTCCCCTTCCTCTCGCCATACGTCGTCCTTCTTCCTCTCACCACCGACTTCCATAATCACCGCCTCCTCCTTCCTCTCGTACCCACTCCCTCTCGGTTCTCTCCCTCACCTACATTTTCCTCGTTTGTCTCTCGTCCGACCGACGCCATCATCAAATTTGTGAGCACTACTCACTCTGTCCGATTCTGATCTGTTACTCTAGGTTTGTATTCGAACCCTCTTACATTCAAACACACTACCTTTAACCTAAAAAACGTAAAAAGTAGAAACCATTTCAATCGTTAGAAATGTTGGCACAAATTTATAGCATATTTATGTATCTGTGTGTATGTCTATTGCCTATATATGGGGATTAAGTTGCCTTAAGATCAACAGAAAATCGATGCAATCAAGTTGGCCTCTTAAGAACTTGTTAAGTCAGCATACAGGGATCTAAATCAGTGAGCTTCCAATAAAAAAAATTAACCTTAATACTCTTGGTATCAGTTCTATTTTTATTTTTTCTAATAGAATAATTCGAATGAAGTCTGGAAACTTATAGTAAACAACAATAGTGGAGTTGAATATAGTAGTACTCCATTTGTAGTATGGTACTATGGCGAACGGAGAAGAGGGTGTTGAGCTTTGTTTGGTCGGAGCTGTTTTGGGTGTAGTTGCTGGTTGTGGCAAGGGTTGCGTTTAGGTAGTCTATTTTGGCAGTCTATGACGGCATAAGTTGGGCCAGCTATGATTATTGATATGAAGGTAAGCAAGCAAATTGTGAAGACAAACAGAGCATATCTGAGCATTTTGTGAGGCAAATTAGTCATGGAAGAGCAGCTGGGAAGGCTATTCATTTTTTAGGGTTCAATTTTTACGAAAGTGGAGATTGGGAGAGGGTGAAGAAATAAGTTGTGAAGAGGGGGGTGTAGCTTGGAAGCCTTTGGAAGTGGTCAATGCGGCATATTGTATTGAAATGAATTGCAGTGTTTCAGAGAAAGGAATGGCCGAGTGGGTGTTAGGTGGTAGTGGATTTGGATTGTGGCCTGATTATGACGGGATGTTTGGTAACACCACTTTTAGAAGAAAAAAAAACCGCAAATCGATTAATTCGCCCTCTCCCCTTCCTCTCGCCATACGTCGTCCTTCTTCCTATCACCACCGACCTCCATCATCACCGCCTCCTCCTTCCTCTCGTACCCACTCCCTCTCGGTTCTCTCCCTCACCTACATTTTCCTCGTCTGTCTCTCGTCCGACCGCCGCCATCATCAAATCTGCGAGCACTACTCACTCCGTCTGATTCTGATGTGCTACTCTAGGTATGTATTCGAACCCTCTTACGTTCAAACACACTACCTTTAACCTAAAAAACGTAAAAAGTAGGAACCATTTATATCGTTAGAAATGATGGCACAAATTTATAGCATATTTATGTGTCTTTGTGTACGTCTATTGCCTATATACGAGGATTAAGTTGCCTTAAGATCAACAGAAAATCGACGCAATCTAGTTGGCCTCTTAAGAACCTGTTAAGTCAACATACAGGGATCTTAAATCAGTGAGCTTCCAATAAAGAAAATTAACCTTAATACTCTTGGTATCAGTTCTATTTTTATTTTTTCTAATAGAAAAATTCGAATGAACTCTGGAAACTTATAAACAACAGTAGTGGAGTTGAATATAGTAGTACTCCATTTGTAGTATGGTACTATGGTGAATGGAGAAGAGGGTGTTGAGCTTTGTTTGGTCGGTGCTATTTTCGGTGTAGGTGCTGGTTGTGGCAAGGGTTGCGTTTGGGTAGTCTGGTTTGGCAGTCTATGACTGCATAAGTTGGGCCAGCTATGATTATTGATATGAAGGTAAGCAAGCAAATTGTGAAAACAAACAGAGCATATCTGAGCATTTTGTGAGGCAAATTAGTCATTGAAGAGCAGCTGGGAAGGCTATTCATTTTTTAGGGGTTCAATTTTGACGAAAGTGGAGATTGGGAGAGGGTGAAGAAATAAGTTGTGGAGAGGGGGGTGTAGCTTGGAAGCCTTTGGAAGTGGTCAATGCGGTGCGGCATATTGTATTGAAATGAATTGCAGTGTTTCAGAGAAAGGAGTGGCCGAGTGGGTGTTAGGTGGTAGTGGATTTGGATTGTGGCCTGATTATGACGGGATGTGCGTTTAGGCATGTGTTCTTCCTCGAGTTAGTGGTTTTTTCACATACGAAGAATTGATGTGAGAACCAAGTTTGTTTTTTCTATGATGTTACTCCCTCTGTCCCAATTTGTTTGCTCAGTACGGGGAATCTCCCAATTTTGTGGGTCAGAGTCAAAGGCTTTAAAAAGTCATATTTTTCCAATCTTACCCTTCTTTGATGGGAAATGAATTTAGCTCCTACAATCCCGAAAATTTTGGCCAAATATCCCAAATATTTTGGCTCCGACATTTTTGCTCCCAAATTTTGGCTCCGACATTTTTATCTTTGCAATCTTGCATGATTGAGGTGATGAAGGATTACGGAGGAAACAACTATAAGGTGCCGCACTTGGGGAAAAGCCGATTGATGAGAAATGGTAATCTGCCTTCTCAAATCCCTTGTGGAAAATGCTTTGTCCCATCTACATGATTGAGGTGATGAAGGTTAGTTCTTGTTCTTGTTTTTTATTTTTATTTTTATTTTTTTTATGATACTACAATCTGTGACATTGTTTTGTTATTTGGAGTTATATCCGTTGATCACAATCTAATTTTGTTCTTTTTATTCAGGTGGATTCTCTACAAGATTTGGGAATTTTTTTGCAAGGTTTCCAATTAAGACTTCTTTGATGGCTTAGTAAAGAGAAGAGTTTGTTTTTTTCCCCATATTTTGTTTGAATGGGGAAAAATTGAAGCTCATGTTTTTTTTGGATGCTCAATTGAATATGTAAACCCTTGTAAAATTGTTGGGAATTTAATGTAGTAATTTACTTTTTGTATGTTTTGTGCTAATTTCAAGTAATTTTCTCTATGCAAAAGTGAAAAGGATTGAAAAATATTGAAAGGGTAAAATGGGAAGTTTGTCCATAATTATAGCCAATTCAGGAAAGTGAGCAAATAATTTGGGACAACCCAAAAAGAAATACTGAGCAAACAAATTGGGATGGAGGGAGTAGTAATTTTGTCCTGCAATATGTTGTTTATGTTTTCTAGGAAATGACTCGTAAACGGCCTACCGTTTCAGAGGAAAAGGAGGACGAAGAGCAAGGAAAACGAAACTACGACCTAAATTGCTAAATTGCAATAACCCTTCAAAACCCACCCCCCAAAAAAAAAAAAAAAGATGCGCTCCTATAACATCTTCTCCCTGGCTCCCTCCCTATCTCTCTCGTTCTCAAAACCCCCTTGTTGTTGATGAAGATATTGATTGTAGCTCCGCACAAAATTGTGGGTTTTCATAAAAATTGCTGTCCAAGTACTACTAAATTCCTGGTGTATTTCTGAATCAATCTCATCATCTTCTACCGCTTTTCTTCTTCTTCTTAACTTCTTATACTCCATCCATCATCATAGACAACCCCACCGGGATGACAACAACTCCATTCTTTAAGTCGCTAATTCTCTGCTGCGTCTTCTTTCTGGTAAGCAGCGTTAAGATCCCTCCTCAATGTCATTCAAACTTCTTCCACCTTTCTGTTTGCTTCTCTTGAGCTGTGTTGCTGATAATAAATCTGTTTGTCGCTGTTAACTTATCTAGCCGTATGGGAAGAAGAAAGGTCAAGACTACTGCTTGATCCTTCCAGTATTTATGTGCAAGTTTCTGTTCTTTCTTAGTTCTTTTGCTTTTGTTTTTTCTGTTTGGCAAGCAAGGAGGCACTAAGATGAGTGGGAAAAAAAAAAAAACCTTTCAAGGTCGAATATCTCAAGGTTTAATAATCTGGGATCAGTTTATTACTTTATTATATCACCGCAGTTCAAAAAAAGATTCTTATATCACCTTATTTTGGTTGCCAATACTTCTAAGTAAGTATACGGAAACACTGTTTGCTGATATTGTAGAAGGTGTGTGTTTTTATTTAGAGCACTTGTTAATTCAGGTAAATATTTACTAGTGCGTATCTATTTGCCAAGTCTCAGACTTTAGACTTGCACACTCAATTAATGATGTTCCTATCAATGACTTGGACCTTGCACAAAGCCTTTTGCAGGTGAATAGATATAGTACTAAGTTAAGACTAGTTATGTAATGTTATAAGTTTTCCAGGGTATTAATGATAACGGTAGCTGTATCTAAGGCATATCCTTTTGTTTTACAGTTGCATTAGTGATTTAGTGAAGTGTAGTGTAGCTATACCACTTCTTTCCAACTAGACGAACAAATTGTTTGGAACCTCTGGACAGGTTTCTAGTATCTTCCCTTTACTTCACTGTGAGGCCTAATTATTCAAGTACTTCTCTTTAAGTTAGCTTCCAGTTACTCATTTCGTGTTCTGTAATGGTATTTGCATTGATAGGGTTCAAGTTTCATCTTGTACAATTTGTCTTCAATTCACCTTTTCTGTCTCATTTTTTATTTCTTGTGCACCCATGCAGGCCATGACTCAAACTTCCCTTGCTGGAGCAGATTTATCAGATACTCAAACCATGTAAGATCTTTCGCGAGGATCTTTTGGTGACAGAAAGATCTACTAGTTTTGTGGATTGTTGACATAATGAGGGCAATGTTCTTGTCAATAAGTGTCTATCTGATTAATTTTCTTCCTTTTTTTTTTCCTTTGTTGCTTTACAGCAGGAAAGGAGATCCCAAATCATACTGGTCATTATATGACTGTCCCCAATGTGTTGGCAGAAAGGTTTTCATACTCACCTTTGAAATCATGATAGGCATATATGTTCTGAGGGATTACTGCATGGATTATAAGTTTATCAGAAAAATGCCTCATGGATTTGAGTCGAGTAGTAATGTCTGACTGCCAATAATATGCCTGTTTTATTATTACTTGGTCCCTTCTGGTGTCAATACCTGATTTGATAGTAAAGTTTGAAACATGGTAGGCATATATGTGACTGCCTATAATATGCCTACTTTAGTATTGTTACTCGATCCCTTCTGGTGGCAATACCTGATTTGGGAGAACAGTTTGAAATTATGATAGCCATATATGTTTTATTGCCAAGAATCCAAGATGAGGGAATACGTCATTGATGTTTACGTATCTGAAAAATGCTTATGGATTTGAGTAGACTTTCTGATGTCTGAACGCCTGTAATATGCCTACTTTAGTATTGTTACTTGGTTCCTTCTGGTGGCAATACCTGATTTGAGAGTACGTTCTGAAATCATGATAGCCATCTATGTTAATCGCCAAAAAAGAGAGAGTTTGGTTGTGCATTTAGTTTATTGGTAACTCAAATAACATGTGCACATGTTAATTTTGCATGTGAACAAACTGAAGGCTAGGCAGGAACAAGGTCATGCAAAATCTGCTTCAGGTAGTGGCCCTCCGGATGAAAAGGTACTTGGCAGATTTTTATTTGTGGTGGCCATTCTGTATGTATCCTGATTCTCCTGTATTTGTGCAGGATATTGATATTATTGTGACATACACCGACACCTCTGGATCTGTTCGAATTAGGTCTGTGAAATCTGGGGACCTATCAGCTTCCTGGAACTGGAGAAGTCCAACAGATGAAATCACTGACCATCAAAAGAGTTCCCAGGTAGTAACATCCCTTTTGAGTTTGAAATTAGTTAGCAAAACAACTTTGTTCAGTGCCTGAACATTTTGGTGCATCAACCTCAAACATTATATGAACTGTAAAAGTTTTATCATGTGAGAACTGAAATTTATGTACAATTTTGTGTTTATGTTTAGCTCAAAACATAGTTCTGAGGTTACTAACTTGACGTAGCCTTCTCTTATTTTGGAGCCACAGGCACAAGAAGAGTCATTTCAAACTGATGTGAGATTTGGAGATGATGTTGAGGATTCTACTGATAAGCATCTTTTTGGAGGTGAAATGCCACAGCCACAAACATCTACCATGCACCCAGTGAAGCTCAAGCGTCGGGTAAGATGTCATATGGTTTTATTAGTGTTCATTATGTATATTTTACTGAGTTGGTTTCACACGATGACTGTTTCTTGCACTTCAGTTGTTAAGGCAGAAGAGGAAGGATCTTCGTACTGCAGAGCTAATTCGACAAGATAAAGAGAATGATAACCAGTTGCAAGCGGCTGCTATTGAACGATCTAAAGAGCTTGACACCACTGTCAAGGGAAGATACAGTATATGGAGAATAGAATACCAGAACCCAAACTCTGATTCAACCTTGAAACTTATGCGTGATCAGATGATCATGGCAAAAGCTTATGCAAGCATTGCAAAAGCTTATAATGAAAGTGGTCTATATGACTCTCTTATGCAAAGGTCCAGAGGAAGTCAACTTGCCATTGGAGATGCACATTCTGATGCTGAGCTTCTGCCGAGGTATAGCCTTTGTTTTGTTGTACATTACAGAGTTTATCTGTTGGCTGTTGTTCCTAACGTGGGCTTTCTCTTTCTCCTCACCTTCAGTGCTCTTGATCAAGCAAAAGCAATGGGTCACACTTTGTCAATAGCCAAGGACAAACTGTATGATTGTCTCATAGTAGCGAGGAAGTTAAGGGCCATGCTTCAATCTACTGAAGCTAATGTAAATTTGCTGAAGAAGAAGAGTGCATTCTTAATCCAGCTAGCTGCAAAAATAGTCCCCAAACCCTTGCATTGTCTTCCTCTACAGCTTTCAACAGACTATTACCTTCAGGGTTATCAAAACAACGGTTTTCCCAACAAAGACAAACTCGAAGATACTTCTCTCTTCCATTATGCTATTTTTTCTGATAATGTTCTTGCTACATCTGTGGTTGTCAACTCTACTTTGTTACATGCAAAGGAACCTGATAAGCATGTATTCCATGTTGTAACGGATAAACTGAATTTCGCGGCCATGAAAATGTGGTTTCTAATCAACCCTCCTGCAGGAGCAGCCATCCAAGTTGAGAATGTTGATGATTTCACATGGCTAAATTCCTCTTACTGTCCTGTGCTACGTCAACTAGAATCTGCACGAATGAAGGAATATTATTTTAAGGCAAATCAAGTGTCTTCCCTGTCTGTTGGCTCTGACAATCTCAAATATAGGAATCCAAAATATTTGTCCATGCTGAATCACCTTAGATTTTACCTTCCTGAAGTTTACCCAAAGCTGGATAAAATCCTGTTTTTGGATGATGATATTGTAATTCAGAAGGATCTGACACCTCTTTGGTCCGTTAATCTGAGAGGGATGGTGAATGGTGCGGTTGAAACCTGTAAGGAGAGTTTTCACAGATTTGACAAGTATCTGAACTTTACCAATCCAAAGATCTCTGAGAATTTTGATCCAAATTCTTGTGGCTGGGCATTTGGAATGAATGTTTTTGACTTGAAGGAGTGGAGGAAGCGAGACATTACTGGAATATATCATCGTTGGCAAAACCTGGTAAGGAAACATTAGTGTCCAACCTACTTTTTCTTAAACGATTAACAATTGTTACATTGCAAAGTTTTGTCTTGATACATAGACGTGCTCGCCTGCACACATCCGCACTTTCCTAAGTGTATGTTGGATGTGTGGAAATCTTCTTGTGTGTTTGTGCCCTTCTGTATGTGTGTGTGTGTGGATACAAGCAGTTCATATTGTTTAGATACAGTCTTTTTGTCAACTTGTAAATACTTCGTTTCCCCCTGTAAGAGTACTGCAATGGATTATTGGGCTTATTTGGCTATGAATACTTCTTTTTTTTCCATGATTAGGGTGTGGGAGTTCACATGATGGCTTTGTTTATAGGGCATTTGCTGTTTTTGTCTGCAACATCCCGGATCACTGTTTTTCCTTTTGTCAGGGATGTGGGTGGAATATCAAGGAGACATGCAAAGCTATCCTGCTTCCTATTAAATCCCACAACTCCTCTCCTGTCACGTAGAAAGAAATAGATACTGAGATAGAATTGAACAAGTTAGACTTTCACTAGGGCACTTTTCGTCACAGAATGTTGTAGTCACACACGCCATGTTGCCAAACAATTTACGCAAGATGCATATGTGGCATCGACTCATTGATGAGTGGGTTGATTGCATTTTTTCTTCTTAAACCCAATAAAGAATGACATAATGTCACAAGGGCACCCGTTCGCATTTCCCTTATGTAAATTGTTGTACCACATGCTGTATTACGTTTTCAATGATTCTTTTCCTAGTTCTAGACTTGTAGTGGTACATACAATTTCTGTATTTTTAATCTGAAATTATGATCGAATAAAGCGTTTCAATCATATTGTCGTCACTCCTCATCACGTGCCCAAACCAGTCCAATTTCATTACTTATATCGATGACTTGCCAGTATTCATACTCATGAAGATGTTGTTTTGCAGAATGAGGATAGAACTCTTTGGAAACTTGGGACGTTGCCTCCTGGGCTAATAACTTTCTATAACCTCACTTATCCACTAGAGCGGAGCTGGCACGTGTTGGGACTTGGCTATGATCCTGCCCTTAATCAGACAGCAATAGAGAATGCAGCCGTCGTCCATTACAACGGAAACTATAAGCCGTGGCTGGATCTTGCTATCGCTAAATACAAGTCATACTGGTCTAGATATGTTATGTTTGATAATTCTTATCTTCAACTTTGTAACTTTAGTGGATAATAGTTTCATGATCACCTGCAAAGCTCTCTCTCTCTCTCTCTCTCTCTCTCTCTCTCTCTCTCTCTCTCTCTCTCTCTCTCGTAAGCTGTGATTCCATCACTTTGCACAGGAAATAAAAATCAAAAGAAAAATTAAGTATGATGCGATATTGCTCTCGGTGAATTTTTCATTTACTTTTATGCTGTAAGTGCAGAAGTAGGGGAAGTTTGTGTTTTGGCTAGGGCCATTTCTTGGCCGGTTGAAGAGATTCTGAGCTATAGTTGTTCATTCCCGCTATGTGGAGATTCCCTGGTCTCTCTCTCTCTCTCTCTCTCACACACACACACACACAGAGTTGTATATAGTTGTTCATTCCCGCTAAGTTGCAGGCACCCAAATCAAAACAATCTAGCCAAGTACATTCATCAAAGATTTTAGTGCAGTATCTGGTGAAAGAACAGCCAAGATTCTATGTTTGGAACTTAGTGTACCACATTGATTGCTGATAGTTTGTCCTTTTGATCTCAAGAGGTGGGATATCTGTCACAGTCCATGTTTACACAAGTAATTTCAAGCATGGAAGGAAGAGAAAAGCAGTACCGTCGAAGCAACAATGAAATTGCTTAACAACTTTCAGAAAGAATGAAAAGGCATCGCATAATTCTCATTGCAACAAATATCAACATCTTAATCGTAAAATAAGAAAGATACTATACAAAACAACCTTTTTTTGTCGAATTGTTTGGACGAAATAAAGAGAGCTTTTTCAGTTATACTTCTAAATTGCCGAGGATTTTGAGTTAAGATATAGTATACAAAAATCTGAGATTTTATTAAAATCTTCCTTATTTGATAAAATCAACTGGTGATTATAGCAAATGTTGATTTTAGCAAATTTTATCATTTGGAATACTCACCTTGATAAAATGAGATAAAAGCTCAGATTTTATCAAAACCATTTCTCAAATGATAAAAGCCAGCAAGTGATTTTATCAAAACTATAATTTAGGCCTTGTTTCCCATAAGATTTTATGGGAGATCCCACAAAATCAACCCGGTTGATTTTGTGGGATTTCTCATTTTAGCACCTTGATTTTACGGGATTTCCTATAAAATCAAGATGCTCCGATGAGTTTTGGAGGACGGTTGAGTCATTCAGTGAAAGGAACAATTAAAGTTTTGGCAAGAACAATTTGGGTTTTGGCATGATCAGCTCCTTGATTTTGTGGGATCCCATAAAATCTTATGGAAAACAAGGCTTAAGGCATTGGATGGGGATTTTACCAAAACTAAATTTTATTATTTGGGAACACAATTGTGATTTTATCACACCCAATAAAACTCAGTTTTTATCATAACTACATTTTACCTTGTTTTAGCATTTGGCAAACTCAAGCCGGGTTATTTTATTGTTGTTGGACATCCTTCCGCGTATCGGGATTTTACATTTGCTACACATGTCGCCACATGGGAGTGCAATGGTAGTAAAGGAGAAAATTTTCCGTGTCGAGCAACAATCTCGGTCGTGCAAAACACTTTTGGACGGTCCTAATTTCTCTCATTCTCTCTCCTCTCTCATTTCTCTCTCTCTTTAAATCTGGGCCACTAAAACAATTTTGGAAGGCCGAGACGTGCGTTCGGGTAAACAAGGTGATTTTATCACCCCTCCATAAAACACCAACTAAAATCAAATTTTCTATTTTATCTCATAAAATCCATTCAAGAACTCCCCCGAAAAAGAAGAAGTATGAGTAATTTTGGTAAAAAACGAAAAAGAGGGTAATTTTGGTAAAGACCGAAAAAGAGAGTTACATGCAGCAGCAGCAGTACTTTTTTTTTGGGGTGAAAGCGTGTTTTCAAAACACGTTTTCAGAAGGCGTGTTTGCATAAAGTTATAAATTGAACGCGAAACGGTTAATCAGCCCAGTCTTCGTCCTCTTCCCCGATTCTGCCCAAAACACAGGTGAAACCCTCGTTACCCTCCTGCTGTCTTCTTATTCTTCTTCATCTATCCAGTTCAGTTGGTCTCCTCCTATGAAATAATGGACTTTGCAACTTAAATTCTCAACAAATCTAGGAGGATTTTGAAAGATTGATCAGGTTCCTCTTTCAAAAGCCATCGGAGAGATGGAACAATCGGAGAATGATGCGATCGGAGCGGCTTCCGAACAATTGTCCCGTGAATTCAAAACTCTTATCGATGCCGAGGATTTGGATTCTCTTAAACACTTGCAGCACCTCATGTATCTCTCTCTCTCTCTCTCTCTCTCTCTCTTGATTGATTGATTGATTGATTGATTGATTGAGCTTGTCAGTCGATCGCTCAGGGTTAGTGGTACCTATGTGTGTTGTAATTGTAACTTCGCTATGTTGGTACGATGTGAAATGATGAATAAAACTGATTGGTGGCAGTCCTCAATCTTTTTTTTTTTTTTTTCTTTTTTTAAATTTGTTTGGGAACGGATAAATGTAAAATCACCTGCTTTTCCAAATCGTGGAGTTTAAATATGATAATGGTATTTTCTGGTTTGAAATTGTTGTTCTGTTGATAGTTGGGAGCAAAAGGAAATCATTAGTGTTACCTGCAATTTGGAGGTGCTTATATTCCACAAGCATTTGACTTATAGGTGCATGTCTCGCATTGATCGGTTCTTGTTTTCTACTTCTTGGGAAGAGCATTTTTCGAATGTGGCTCAGTTCTCTTTGCCAAGGCCTATATCGGATCATACACCTATTTTGTTGGATAGTGGAGGTATCCGAAATGGTCGCACGCCGTTTAGATTTGAGAATATGTGGCTGTTGACTGAGGGTTTCACGGAGAGGGTGGGGGAATTGTGGAAGAGTTATTCGGTGATGGGGAAGTCAAGCTTTATACTTGCTAAAAAGTTAAAAATGTTGAAAAGGGATTTACGCAAATGGAACTCGGAGACCTTTGGGAGGTTGGAGGTCCAAAAAGCCAAAGTTGTTGATGTTATTCGACATTGGGACTTGGAGGAACAAGCAAGAGCTCTAAGGGAAGAGGAAAGGTTTTTGCGAGATAATGCTAAAGAAGAGTTCGGTAAGATTGCAAAGTTTGAAGAGATTAGTTGGAGACAAAAGTCCAGGAATTTATGGCTAAAAAGAGGGGGATAGGAATACTCGTTTTTTTCATAGAATGGCCAATTGTAATCGGAGAAACAACTTTATTGGGAAGATCAAAATAGGTGATAGAGTTCTGACCAAGGATGAGGAGATTAGTAGTGGGATTGCTGACTTCTATGAAGGTTTGTTTAGGGAGGAGGAGATGTTTCGTCCTCGTGTAGATGGTACAGAATTTGATTGCATTTCTGGGGAGGATGCATCTTGGTTGGAAAGGCCATTTGATGAAGCAGAGGTGGTGGCAGCTCTTAAGGCTTTGAATGGAGACAAGGCACCAGGACCGAATGGTATGTCGTTGGCTTTTTTTCAACAGTGTTGGGGAGTCATGAGAGAGGAAGTTATGGGTATGTTTCATCACTTTTGGAGGTTTGGGGAGTTTGAAAAGAGTTTAAATGCCTCTTTTGTGGCGCTAATTCCAAAAAAGGGAGGGGCAGAGGACATCCGGGATTTCAGACCTATCAGTTTACTTGGGGGATCTTATAAGCTGTTGGCTAAAGTTTTGGCGATTCGCTTGAAAACTGTAGTAGGGAAGGTTGTTTCGGAATCTCAAAATGCTTTTGTTGAAGGTAGGCAAATTTTAGACGCGGTACTAGTTGCTAATGAGTGTGTGGATGCCAGAATGAAAAGTGGCATTCCGGGAATTATATGCAAGTTGGATATAGAAAAGGCGTATGATCATGTTAATTGGGATTTCTTGTCCTATATTATGCAACGGATGGGTTTTGGAGAGGTTTGGAGGAAATGGATATACTTCTGCATTTCTTCTGCTAGAATGTCTATTTTAGTTAATGGTACTCCAGCAGGTTTCTTCCATTCTTCTAGAGGCCTACGTCAGGGTGACCCGATTTCACCGCTCCTTTTTATAATGGTCATGGAGGTGTTTAGTAGGTTGATCCGGAATGCCGTGCAAGGTGGGTTTTTACAAGGTTTTGAGGTTGGAAGGGAGAATGGAATGGGGCTGATGGTTTCCCATATCTTATATGCCGATGATACTCTTGTGTTTTGCAGTGCGGATCCAACACAAGTGGGCTACCTTCGGTGTGTTCTTTTGTGTTTTGAGGCTGTGTCTGGCCTTAAAGTAAACTTGGAAAATCAGAGATGATTCCAGTAGGAGCGGTTGATGATATGAATGGTTTGGCTCAATTATTGGGTTGCAAAGTTGCGAGGCTACCGACCATGTACTTGGGTTTGCCATTGGGTTCTTCCTTTAAATCCAAGGCAGTTTGGGATTCAGTTGTGGTTAGATTTCAGAAAAGATTAGCGGGTTGGAAGCGTCATTATATTTCAAAAGGAGGTAGACTTACGTTAATCAAAAGTACTTTGTCAAGTTTACCTACGTATTTCATGTCTCTGTTTGTTATCCCGGTTTCGGTTGTAAAGAGGCTTGAGAAAATACAAAGAGACTTTCTATGGGGAGGAGTGGGAGAGGAGTTTAAATACCATCTTGTTGATTGGGATACGGTATGTACTCCCATTAGAGAGGGAGGGTTGGGAGTGAGGCGGCTTAAGTTATTTAATCAAGCTCTGCTGGGAAAATGGCTTTGGAGATTTGCGTGTGAAAGGGACAAATGGTGGAGGAGGGTGATTGTAGCTAAGTATGGTAGTGGGTGGGGAGGATGGTCCTCCCTTTCGGTGAGATTGCCGCATGGAGTGGGGCTTTGGAGGGGTATTATGAATGGATGGGAGATATTTGTACAGTTCACTCAGTTGAGGGTTGGCAATGGAAGAAGGGTAAAGTTTTGGGAGCATGTTTGGTGTGGGGATGAGAGTTTGCGGGACGCTTTCCCAAGCATCTATCATTTGGCTTGTGACAGGGAAGCTTCCGTTTCTGAGTATCGACAGATTGTCGAAGGAAATATAGTTTGGGATATCCGCTTACGGAGGGAAGTGCTTGATCGGGAGATGGAGACTTTGATGGATTTGTTTTCTAGGGTGTATGGTTCCCACAGGATTGGAGAAGGGGAGGATGAGATTTGTTGGAAGCTCTCCAAGAAGAGAGATTTTCAGGTGAAGTCTTATTATCAAGCTTTATGTGGGGGTGGTGGATCTGTCTTTCCATGGAAAGCTATTTGGAAGACGAAGGCCCCTGTAAAGGTGGGTTTTTTTGTTTGGTGTGCGGCCCAGGGAAAGATTCTTACTATAGATAATTTGATCCGTAGGCGGGTTATCATTGTTAATTGGTGTTGTATGTGTAAGAGGGATGCAGAGACAATTGATCACCTTCTCATTCATTGCCCACTGGCAGGGGAGTTATGGACAGCGGTGTTGTCTTGGTTTGGTATTCAGTGGGTAATGTCAAGAAATGTCATGGAACTTCTTATTGCTTGGAGAGGTGGAAGAGTGGGTATGAGAAGGAAGTGTGTTTGGAACATGATTCCTCTCTGTGTGATGTGGATAATCTGGCGAGAGAGAAATCAGAGATGTTTTGAAGGAGTAGAGAATCCCTTGTTCAGAATCATTAGTTTTTTGGTGAATAGTTTGTATAGTTGGGACAAGAGAGATTGTTATCCTTCTCTTGACCAATTTTTTGACTGGTTTGAGCTTTTACTTCCACGTGGTGGCGTATAGGGCCTTTTTGTCAGTGGCCTCCTTTTCTTTTTTTTGTAATTGGGCAGCATCCCTTATGCTTTTTAATATAATTAATTACTTATCAAAAAAAAAAAAAAAATTTCATCCCCCCAAAAGCCTCTTTTGGTTGTGTGCTGCTTGAGAATAATTGGATGATGGTTAGGAATTAGGATAGTAACTACTAACTAGTTCTTCTCTTGATTGTGTGTGTTCCTGGGATACGCAGGACCACCAAATCAAAATCATCTGTTAGTTTGACCTAGAGATTATCAAGCATCCCTTGAGTTCCTCAATTTTTCGAGGTAAAGGGGACCACTATTGAAGTCGTAAAACTTTCTGAGAGCAGCCAATTTGTGTATGTATTGCAAAAGGTTAGATTCTATCTCAAATCCTCCCCTGCCCATACCCACATCGATTGGGGATTACACGAGTAGTGTCATTATTGTTGTAGCATGTCGAGAATTAAGCAATTGGGGCCAGAGTCTGGGGTACGGTTACGCAGGTTCTATTGGTGTTTTCTTTATGCTTATCTGGTCTAGATGGAAAGAGAAAAATGGGTGTTTCTTCGACGAATAAAATTCTCTGGTTAGTTTTTTAGTAGTGATCCTCTCTATTGCACGTATGTTGCTATCAAAGAGTTAGTGGCACGCCTCTAGGCACCTTGCAGCTTTTATCTAAAGGAAATGATGCAAGTGCTCCTAAACCACAGAGAGAGAAACTTCTTTTGTTCCCTTTTCTCTGCAGCAAACTACACATTCCTCGTTCCATGTATTCTGTTAGCGTATTGATTATTTCCTTACCTTTTGTTACACGAATTTTATCCAAGCCATGCATCAGTTGCCCACAAAGAAACAACTTTTATGTCTGGGATTGTCAAGTGTTCATTGTTTTCCCTTTTCTAAGTGTAATAATTTGTTACATAACTTAAAATTGCTTTCGTATTTTTGTTTAACATCCAGCTTTACCATTGTTTTTTCAAACATCGGTGCCTTGGATGGGGCTGCACATCAAGTTTGGTGACTGATCTGTTTGCATGTGATTTTCACATTACTTTTGCTTTTTCTTGTTTTGCTTTTTGTCCTATTTTCCGTTTGCAAGATTAGCTTACATGCCTGAATTGCAGATTGGGAAGGCTGCAGGACAGTAATGCTGTTCTTTCACATTTTAACGAGTACTCAGAGCATTGCTTTGCTGAGGTTTCCAGTGATTTTTCAAGAAATACACGTCTCTTAAGGTCAATGAAGTCAGATCTTGATTACATATATCAGAAGCTGAGGTACTCATATTAATTTTATCACTGCATCCACCATTCTAAATATTGCTGAGTACTTATCATATATAGTTCTTATGGACTGAGTACGATATGGAGTTTTTGGTTAATGCCAAACCTGTGACATAATTGGTGGGGTTCACATGCATGACATCCTGTGAAACCACCTCCACCTCCACACCCCCAACCTCCCACCGGGGCAAGTAATAAAAAAGGTGAAGAATCAGAAGGAAAAATGTAATACATCAAACTACATTGATTAAACTGGAACTCCCACTACGACCAGTATCATGCCGGTCAGTCGAGCATAATTCTTTATGATGATATAGCTGCATATTTGATAAAGCAGAGTACGATGTCTGTCCCTCTTTCCTTATACATCTGAATCTGATTTACCTCTCTCTTCTACTTTTTATGCATACGAATGAGTCCTATTACTCCTATATGACCATTCCATGCATGCTTGGAAGAAGTGTGGGGCATACAGTCATCTATGTTCTCATTAATGGAGCAAAACAAAGAAATAGTAATGATAAAAAAATCCAACCTTCATTGCGTTGGTCTGTTGTATACAAGGTTTGGAGGAAACCTTTTGGGGTGCCCATTACTAGTGGAAGTGAACCTTCCTCGCAGGATGTGTATGATTTATATGAAAGTGGCAAAACTTTTTATTGGATAAACACAATTCCACGATCACAAGTGAGATAAGGTGAATAACTAAATTGCTGGGTTCTGTTAGTGCTCAAGACGGGGCCGGGGCCGGGGCCGGAACTCCAGATTCGTGGGCCCGCAGCCTGTAGGTTGAGGTTTGTGGTCTGGTTTGGGATAATTCGGAGTTGATTCGGGTTGTGGCGCAAAATCCCTAAATTATAAACTTGGTTCTTGGTTGGGCTTGCTGTACGTCGGTTGATTTGAGCTGGAGTTGCTTTGAATTGCTTCAATTATCCGGAAGCATGATAGAGAAAGAGCTGGCCTTCACCATTAAGATTGGCCCTATTTTTGGTCGGGTCATAAAGTCAAGGTTCCCTTTCTTGGCCTATAGATAGGCTTCTCCGTGCATATTTTCTTTTTTTGAACTGTCCGTGCATATTTTCTTAGACACCAAAAACCAAAACCAAAACCAAAAGTTCAAGCATCAGCTTTTCTTCTTCCTTTGAATTTCCTTTCGAGTTCTTTTTTCGTTTTGTTATGTGGAGAGAGTACAAACAATTCTTTAGTTTGACGAACAGTCACAGACGGTACTACTATGACTAAGTTTGACCGAGTTACCTTGGGAGACAAACACCGATACAAACTCCAACACTTCCGGTGAAGCGGCGAATTTGTCTTAAGGGCAACGTGTGATACACGGGCCTCGGTTTGTTTTTCCTGTTCCAAAACAATTTTTTAGTATTGTTTATTTTTTCTACTACTGTTTTTCCTACAGTACATACCAGGTCCTACCATTCTATATTCCATCTTGATGTAACATGATTATCTTTATATGTAGTCCATTTTGATGATATTATATCCATTTTTATTTCCAATAGAGTATGATGATTTATCTGTTTATTTTGGTTTTGAAATGGCAGAAGCCTGAAGGCAAAGATTCTGGCTACCTATCCGGATGCATTTCCAGACGACTCAACGATAGAAGCGCTTGATCGGAGACCAGACCTTGAAATTCCTCAGTGACTCTTAAATGCTACCTACAGTCGGATAAATGTATTCGTGTTACCATTTTTTTTTTCTTTTTCTAAGGTACACAAATTCAGACGAAGATTTATCGCGAGTAATTCTGCTAGAATATGTTGAAATCCCTTCCCTGGAGGGTCTTCTTTCTTCCCCTGGCTTAGCTCTGGAAATTTGCTACCCAAAAATTTGCCTCTGTAGCTTGGGATGTACTATTCAAGTAGTGTATGTGCACAGTTTAATTAGAGAACAGAGGAAAGTAGTCACAACGGTTCTCTCTCTGAGTCACAAACTTGCATCCATGAGGACATAAACTTGTGTAGAGCTAGCTCACGCACAACTCGGCTAATTCGTTGAGGATCAATCTAACCATTCATTCGTAATGGATTCAGTTAAAATCGGGTTCAACTCTGTCGTACAGACTAATCTCGGAAGAACTGGTAGCATTTATGAGGTTTTTATCTTAAAATCACTAATTTCTCAATTTCAGCCTTTAACCACTGAGGTCTGGTACAGTACATGAAGAGTTTCCCAAAAATTCACCCAGAAAATGTATCTAACGGGTGAAATCCACCCGATACATTTATGGGAATGGATTTCACCCATTGGATGCATTATTTGGGTGAATTTATGGGAAACTCTTCATGTACAAAACACTTTTGCTTAACCACTTGTTGCTTGAAACATAATGTGAACCAGTTCCAAAAATATAAAAATCGCAATGTGAAAGCTTCATTAAAATCCACCATCGATATTCTCTGTTTCTTCTTCTTGCCTCGTGCTTATGGTTGTGTTCGAGTTTTAGGCTTGTTTTGTAAATAAGCCAAGCTTAACACTTCGACGCTCGGCTTAGAAAATCTAGGCCTGTTTGTAGAGGTTCATTCAATAAATAAACCGGGCTTGTCTCATTTATAACCGTACTGAGTTTGAGCTCGAGTTTTTAGCTCGTTTAGAACTCGAACACAAAAAAACTCGAAAGGAAGTTTTTGTTCATTTAGGTAAAGCAAGTAAAACTGATGGTACATGCTACAAAAGCTAGTGTATCAATATACACACAAAAAAGATCCTCTAGTCTAATTAGTGCCCGTCTTTTCTGTGCCTTTAACTACTCCTGATCTGATCTGATCTGATGTAGCCGCCAAAACTAAAACCACCTCTCTCTCTCTCTCTCTCTCTCTCTCTCTCTCTCTCCACACATCAGAAGAATCACTCTCCACTTCTGCCGCGTGATCTCCCTCTGTGGTGCTTGCGGTACAGAAAGAGACATGCGGTAGTGACTGCCATACCTTCTCTGTCATGCAAAAAGCAAATCCATTCCATGCATATAAACACACCGCCCTCTCTCTCTCTGTCTCTCTCTCTCTCTCATCAATGCCACTCTCCTAACATGGGATGAGTCCGATACAATACCCGCGTCCCTTCTAGAGCCCCCCAAAAGAAAAGCCCCTCTACTACTCTAGTAAAAGTTGTTTGTAGTACTACTCCATTCATAACAACAACATTCCTTGCATCTTAGAGAGAGAGAGAGAGAGAGATCATCATGAAGGACCTGGTGGGAAGCAACGTCGGCGGTGCAGGGAGAAGCGCAGAGGAAAAAGAGAAGACGAAGATGAGAGAGAGGCAGAGGAGGTCCATCACCACCAAGATCTTCCACGGCCTTCGCAAGCACGGCGGTTACCGCCTCTCCCCTCGCGCTGACATCAACGAGGTCCTCCGCGAGCTCGCCGCCGAGGCTGGATGGGTCATCGACCCCGACGGCACCACCTACCGCAGAACTTTTGTACGAATTCATAAAATACTACTCCAATAACTCCTTATAAAAAGAGAGTTACAGTAATTGTTTTTCTTTTGACGGATTATTTGTTTCCATTATTAATTAATCCTTTTCAGGGTCCAAATGCCTGCCCCCTATGCGGTACAGGACAAAGAAGCAGTACGCCGACGCCAACCAGCAGCCTCATCGTCGGCGGTGGAGATTCCATGGTTGGGATTGGTGGCCCCACTTCTCTTTACAACAACTACTCTGCCAGTAGTGGCGCCGGTGCATCTTCGTCTTGTGATACATATCGAATTCTCACCGGTGGCCTCGATGACCAAACCTCCGCCGCCGCGTGCAGTGGAGGGACGGCTGCGGCGTACGATCACCGCCAGCGAAAGTTGATGTACTTCCAGGAGGCCAGGGCATCTAACCAGAACACTCCCGCGGGTTCGCCTCTACGCCGTGCCTGAGAAGAAGTGTGGCCCACTCTTTTTTTGTTTTTCCTAATTTGCCCTAGTCATATTTTTGCTCTTCCAGATATGGCCTTATTAGGGGCTAGTGTAGTGCTAATATATATAGGAAAGTTATAAAAAAAAATGTTAATGTTCCATGGAATAGAAGTTGACTAGTGGAATGGAATTCATTCTAAAATCACTTGTTTTTTTTTTAATTAATCTGTCTTTATAGAATATGTTAAGAAAACTAGAAAACTGAGCATATGTTGTTTTTATCATGTTATTTAGGTGGTTCACATTTATCCCCTCTTTCCCTCAATTCCTCATACATTGTGTGGGACTTGCGTATATATGAGATTCACTTCATAATACTCCCTCCGTCTCATTTTAAATGTCTCCTACGTAAAGTCGTGTCATTTTGACTTTAAAAGAAAATGTATTTCTAAATTTTTTTTTTACACCATTCAAAAGTACTCCTTGAGATCTTTTTGAACGGAGCAAAAAATAATTTAAAAAGTAATTTCGAAAGTATTTTATTTTTTTAAATCAAAGTAGTCCGGTCTCCCGTAGGGGACATTTAAATTGGGACGGAGAGTGTATAAAAGAACGTTACAAAGAAAGTATGAAACAAATACCACTTCATACCTAACCTCACTCTAATCTGTTTAGGTTTTAAGCTGGCTGGTTTTCTGGCAAAAGCCGAAAATGGCCATTCCTTAATTTGCATTTACCTAAACTTGGTGAAATGATGATCCCGTCCAAAGAGGAAGAGGGCATCCTGTAGTGCACTGCCGCACTACAGGGTTGTAGTGCGGCATCCGAGCCGTTGATCGCGCAATCAACGGCTCGGATTTCATCTTAGTGCTTGCATGATCCGAGCCGTTCATTGGCGAGATGAAATCCGAGCTGTTCATTACCGAGATCAACGACTCGTGTGCCGCACTACAGGGTTGTAGTGCGGCTGTGCACTACAGGATCCCCGGATCCGTCCAAAGAACAGTTTTTTACAAGTATTTCCAGAGGAAAAGAAACGTTGACATGAGAGTTATGATCATTTCATTTCACCGTTCTAACAATTTCACATTGTCCTATTGCGTTGAATACACAAAACCAACTCCCACAAGTTCGCAGCAGTTTTCACTGGCTTAGTTCTACACAGTTAGCAATTTCTTACAGGAACAAGTGAGGAAGAACAAACTCAATCTTACAAACCCAAACCCAAACCCTCTATCATGTGTCAAGAAGAAGTTCAAATACATGCCTACCAAGAATTCCGAAAAGAGCCAAATATTGCTCATATTTGAAGCTTATCCTGGGATTTAGAAACCGGGGATTTCCCCTGGCATCGGAGCCAACTCGTTCTTATTGAATTTATCCTCATCGTAAAAAGTGGCCTTGACCACTCTACCCCCGAAGAAACGCCCTTCAAGATCAACAACCGCTTTGGTTGTTTCTTCTGCTCTCTCAAACTGCACAAAGATTCTAACTGCCTCGTCGGAAGGGAAATTTGGCTCTGTAATCTCGAATATGAGGACCCGAGTTACAATCCCATACTTAGCACATTCAGATCCGACTTCGTCTTCTAGCTCATCATCAACTTCACCAGGGCCCACCTTCAAGAAGAGAACAATAGTGTCAAGTCATTACGACAAGATGAATTGAAATGTGTAGATTTGTAATGAAGATCATCCGAAGAAATTACATACAAGGAAAACACACGCAAAATACTACACGGGAAAAAGGAGTCAGCGAGTAGTAAATTTGCAAAGACATCAGATCTGGAAACAAGCTATACAAGGCCAAAGCTTATGAAGCTCGTCAGCAAACCCAACAAAGTGGTCTCTTGTATCAATAAACTCAAGGAGGCTCAACAAGGTAGATCCACAAATCAATACCAGGCACCAGATACAATCTCCTAAGGCTTCTAACACTTCATGACAAACCAAACCAAACCAAAATACACCGAACCTTGTTACCCATTTCAGCCAACTACCGACGGTAATCATAGCATTTGCATAATGGTAACCGTAGGACTCTTACTTACTATCATATCTACCGATCCTTGTTGTATACTTGTATGTGGCCAAACAATTCTACCAATTTAAGCCCCCATTATTTCAGCAACTTTTCATTTTCTAATTCAATCTATCCTAGTGCTACCTAGTCTTCATCTTGCCATCATCATCTTACTCTTACCTAGAGTCATTTTTATCACAAGTGTTTCTTACTTGCCCAACTTTAGTCCCTTTTTTTTTTCTTTTAAGTAAAGCTAAAAATCAGAACTGGAAGGGCCCCTGGGATCGAACACGCAACACAGGACTTTGATAACAGCCGAAGACCATCAAACTATGAATGTGGCTTTTTCCCAAATTTAGTCTTGTACAGGCATTGCTGATCTTGTAGTTGTTTCATAAAGTTTCATTCAATTTTGAAGGCAAGTCCCATCTATTGCAAAATGAGTCAGAAGCACCCTCCACTTCAGCCAACCTAGTTTTGATTCATTCACCAATCTCTCCATTCTTATCAACAATAGAATCTACATATCAGAAGTACTCACTTTTGGTATAAAATGAATTCCAATTCTCACTTATTCGGTATTTGTTCTGCTGTTGTTGCAAAACTTACATTTGATACATGGACTTTACTCCTACTTAGACTATAGACTCTAAACCTTCCAGTCCGATGCTCAAACATAATTCTCTAATTGTAAATTTGTACTGACTGAGGATCCTTCTCTCATAGTTTAAATTGATACAAGGATCCTTTTCATCCCAAACTAAAACCCTTTCCTCAGACTTGGTATTGATCCTTGCACGATGACAACTTACGTAATTATTAAAAGCGAGAAGTTTGCAAATACAGTACAAGAAAATATCAAATGGTGAAATTGTATCTTCGATCAAAAAGAAAAAAAAAAATAACTCAAAAGAGTACAGGCCTACGCATAGACTAGTTACAACTTACAACATAGTGAAGTACTAGAGGCAAAGAAAGCCAAACAATAACAAGTGTCTCAGATATAACCGGTCAATAACAAGCCATATATGCCTTACTAGCGTTTCGTACTTGCGTAGTTGCGTTACAAGCAAACGAAAACTACCTCCCACACAAGCACTTAAGAAACTGGCAAATATAAAGGTGATAATAACTAGGTGAGAAGTTACTTACACACATCGCCTCAAAAGACACACCATCGACCAAGGTTAGCCTTCAATTGAGGGTAAGAGAACTTGAAAAAGTACAATAAACAACCAAACTCGTTAAGTAAACCATAGACTCAATCCAAACCTACTGTTAATCTTGCTGGGTATGGTATCTCTGTGTCCTTCCAATCAATCTTAAGCCTCAAAAGCATTTGCTATTTAATGGTTGCTTTTAGGGTATATACACAATTCAATCAATATAGGTTGCATAGATAAGCGCTCACCTTGAAAAAGCAACCATTTAGTCTTCGCAGGATACGACACCTACTCTTTCTATCTGACTCAAACTACAATGTTAATTGAAGACTATCAGAAGTTCATCTGCTTTCCAAAGGATGCACTTTCTAACATAAGATTCAAAGGCACTAGAAAATGTAACATGAACTGCAAAATGTCATCCCTATATCCAAATCCATGTCATCAATTAGCAGTTCTCGACTTCTCCTACCCCCAACTGTTCCAACATTACCAGCATTACATCTATTTTCCAAGATTGCGCCTTAAATGACCAAGTTTAGTCTTGCTTGAGGACGAAAAACCAAGGAAAAAGAAGACCATTTACTGATAGGTTTGTTTGGTTGGACATGGGATACTATACATGGGATCATTCCAAAATCTAAAAAGAAGTCCCTACAACAAACCTACGTACACCACATCAACAGCCTTCCATGGTTCACATTATATTACCTTAGTTGGGGTTAGATTCGACCATTGTCGCTCTATTGTTTTCACTTTTCACAGTGCTCCAGTTTTTCCTATTTCCGATGCTATGGAACAAGTTATACTAGACATATGGACTACATTCTTCTGTTTCCCCAAGAAATCTAATTTTGGATTACAGAACCCAATCTACCATATCCATCACCAATTTGAACATTGCAAAACCCCTTAATATAACATACTTAATAATATGCAGCAACTATATAAACTCGTTTCATTACACGACTAAATATTTCACATACCATGTTTCTGAGCAACAAAACCCGAGTAGGCGTGAACTTGACCTTCTTCTCGCTTGCATTGATAATAACCTTCTCGCTTGCATTGATAATAACCCCGGCTCTCCTATCTGTCTTCTTAGCCATCAACGGAGTAGTAATCCCCTGCTCCTGTTTCCCCAACCCCTGCCCTTCCTTCCACCCCATCTTCGCCATCATCCTCTGTGCTGCACTCATCTGCCCACCTGCACCAATCCCCAACCCACCTGACTCCGACTTCCCTATCGCAAAACCCCCCTCCCCACTCGCCCCGGGAGGCGATGGCGACCGTGGACGCACCGCCCCCGCCCCACCCATCGCCGCCCTCCGCTTCCACGCTTCCTCCCCTGATATATTCAAATTCTCCCTCTCCCGTTCCCTTTCCCTTTCCTTATCTCTTTTCTCCCTCTCCACCACCTCCCTTTCTCTCCTCTCCCTCTCTCTCTCCTCCTCCTCCTTCCTTCTTCTCTCCAACTCCCTCTTCACCTCCGCCTCGGCTAATTTTCTTTGCTTCTCTCTTCTGTACTCCTCGTAATCATTCGGCCGAGCCGGATCGTATTCCTCTAGGACCGTGGACGTGACCCCGACGAGGCTCCGGCCACCGTCGTCGGGCACCGATGAAGTCAGTGTCCTGGGCTGGGGCGGGGGGTGGGCCGGCTTGGGCTTGTGCTGGGGTTTGAGGACGGTTTGGGGCGGGGCGAAAGCGGGTTTGCGGAGAGTTGAAGGAGCCATCTTGTGGCTGCTGGACCAGACGTTGGATGAGTTCTTGTTGGATGTGCGGTTTTCATCGTCGGTGGATGAAGGTGGAGGGAGATCGCCGTACAATCCGCCGAGCATTTGTACGACGGCCGACTGAATGTGATCGGAGAAACCCGGGTTCGAGGCGTGTGCTGAGTAGAGAGAGAGAGAGAGAAAGAGAAGAGTGCAGGGAAGTGGAGTTTGTGAATTGATGGGATTAGGGTTTCGAGTGCTAAAGGGTAGGAAGTCGTGGGGAAGGGAAGATGAAAATTGGAGTGATGGAGAATTTGTCGTTAATTACATGTGAAACCCACTGGGGTTTTGTTCGGACACACATTACCCCATTAAGTATCAAAATTTGCACAAACTATCCATTCTCAATGTGGAAAATTTCATAAAACCCCCCCAAACTTTGACCCAAATATCAAAAAATCTCTCAAACTTTCATAAAATTCAATCCACCCCCCAAACTTGTCTTCCGTTAGTCAAAACCACCCCCACTATCTCATTCCGTCAAGCAACTAACTGAAATCGATGACATGGACAATAACGTCCGTTTGCTGGGTGATTTTGGAGGGAAATGGAGCACGTGACACTCACGCTCCCCAAACCCTACCCCCCATAAAAGCCCATTTTTCATTTATGTCTCTCACTTTCACACAGAGAGACAGAGTTCACTTTCACACACAGTGACAGAGACAATACGTTGAAGAACTAACTGGGAATCTGCTACAAATCGAAGGGATTAACATGGTAATCCTGCTCATCGAAGATGGTTTGGCGTGTTAGAGAAAGTGGTGGTCCTCTTCTGTAGGGTAAAGCTCCAACCTTTTCGTTGATGTTTTTTGTAGGACCCAATGTAACCCCCTCATTTCTTTAATCTAAATGGTTGTAAAAAGTGTAAAGAGATGTAAAAGTGTTGTTTTTTTCATTCTTTATTAGTTGTTTACACTTTCAAGAATTAATCCGTTGTTTAATTTATTTTTTAGGGTTTATTTCCTTCTCTGTCTCTGACTTTCACACTGACCCAGAGTTGTTTATGATTATATTTTTAGGGTTACTCCGTTAACCCTTTTGTTATTTATTTGTTTGCATGTATTTTGTAAATATGCAGATAGGTGTGAAGCCCACTTCACAATTAAAATGCATTATGTCGGTAGGACTAAAGGTTCAAGTATGTGGGGGGTACGTTTGGGTTTATTGATTATTGTCATGAGGATGAATTAGGTATTATGGAGCTCTGTGGCATGCTAAAAGAAGTGGGTCAGTCTGATAGTAATGA